>VJWM01000116.1:600000-952584 GCA_010909165.1 Anthoceros angustus
TTCCAAATGTCTCCTTCTTAACATTCTCCAAATACAAGGTGCACAATTATGTGATAAATGGTTTTATTCTCTTTCTATACTTCCAAATGTCTGCACATGGATCGAAGATTTCTTAAATGACATTAAAAGATAATATTTTGAGAAGAATGCAGATCAATTTACGAAGGAATACATCGAATTGCAATGTGCTCCCACAAGAAGTGTCTCCGTAATCCTAAAGGGTTGAAGACAACCTTAACTTAATTCAACGAGAGACTTGCGAATTGGACAAGACAAATTTTCGAATCTCCCTTTCAAAGATAAAGAATTTTTTTATTTTTAGGTATCTCTTTTCTCAGAAAAATTTTCACGAATCTTTTACCGGGTATTGTGGAACATACAACATCAAAAGCCGGGAACCGGGAGTTACCGTTTTTATTTGCGCGAACCCATCTGTAGCACGTTTACACCACCCGTGAAACCCACTCGAAATACCCGAACCCGGACCCGGCAATTTTTTGCGGGTCCGGGTCGAGGCTCACACGAAACACCCTTAGCTATGTCCATCAAACGAAAGATAAAGTCACGCTGCCAATGCTATGGACATACCGTCAAAGCGGTTCGACACCCATAGCGGGATGGCATACTACTAGCCAATACAATGGCTGCAACAGCATATCTAGAACCCAGAAAACGGACTGAAAATGCACTTGCACCAACCTGATCAACAGGAAGTAGTGTTCCAACGAACAAAAACCTCCCAAATAGATCGCAGTGCCATCCAAGAAATGGCACAAGCCTGAAAAATTATGAGAGGAAAGTACCTGGTTAAGTCATGTAAAACAACCAACCACACTGAGAAACGAGGAATGGTACCTTATGGACAATTAGTTTGATGAGGTCGCGACACTAGAAAAAATCGTGGGCATCTCTTGAGAAAGGAATCAGAAAGCAAAGCGTGAAACCATTGTCAGTTCCATGCTTGCTGGATTCTCACCAAGGCCAAGCAAGCAATTCAAAAACTCAGAGGCCTAACCCCAGCATATACAAATTCTTGCCTGCGGTGTCCATAATCATGAAGTATTGGGCAGTTGTGAAGATGGGGTCAGCAGTGCTACTAAGGAAACATCTTGTCTCAGCTATACCGCTGTTGCCAGAATGCTGCATTGTCATCCTGGCTCTCAGGCTCTCCTGGAATCGATTGCTCGTCAGGTCTTTGTACTAGCATAAGAACATTCATGTCAACACGATGGAAGAGACGTACCTTTGCAATGCCTGATTTTCATGAATGAGAAACTCACCACATGGGTCATCTATACCCTTCTTACGCTCAACTGCAGGCAAAAACCAACCACGCATAAATGCCGTGATACCATAGTCTTGCAGTGAGCTCCATCTTGGCATCATACGAACACTCAATCAGGGACTCGGGGTTCCAATGCGCCAAAGTCAAGTGCAGTAGCAGCTTGAGTGAGCTTTTGAAGTAAACCCCTGGCGGCACGGTCCCCAGCCAGTGCACTTGCCTATCAAGTACAGAGTAGGGTTTTTTAACCTACATCTCCGAACAGCTGGGACTTGAACTGCCAGGAGCTGTAACAACGTTGAGTAAGATATCTACCTGGCTTTGCAGAAGGTTTAGAATTGCAGGTCCTGAGAGATTTTGAGCAGCTGCCTCCTATAGACTAGTGCAGCTGCCTTCTGTACTACAGCTCCCGATGCTTATGGGCAAAGCATAAACCTATACCAGCGAACAGGATTCAAGACACTGGACGACTAATCGGCACAACGTGAAGAAGCCCAGTGGTGCTTGCAGGTAAATGCAACACTGATGCTTTCGCGATCAATTTCTCAGGCACGTGACTTCATGTCACTTGACACTGCTAATGAATCCTTACTTGAGAAGCTCAGTAAGCATATGACAAAAAACAAAGTTCATCGCCACTTAGTATCAGGATTCGCATTCAGCAAGTGTCCATCAGTTTTGTCCAAGGCCTTCAGGAATCGCCGACCTCGGCAGGCGGCCAGCAAAACGAATTCGAAAGACGTGCATGCGAGCCCCCGTGAACAGGCGCGTTGGCAGTGCATGGCTGCAGGTCACTTATACGGGTGTTGGATGGTTGGTCTGAATAGCACTGTCCTGCGCAGCCTTGGAGCAGAACTGAAGACTCTCTCAAGTGCCAGTTGCAGCCACCGATTTCTGGGTTCATCGGGTGCAGCTGCCGGTCGCCATCGACTCGAGGGGCATCGCCAAGTTCCTGGCAAGCAACAGTAGTCACTGCATTCAGCAACAACGATATGAGATGGCGGTGATTCCGACTAAGTTTGTCATGGTTGCGATGGTGCTGTGCGTGGGTGGGTAGCCTGCGTACTGCGTACGCCATTGGAGGGGATTATGATGAGTCTCGTTGCAGTTCCCAACTGCGCATGCCCAGAGCAGCGCGGCGGATCGTGCGTCTGTCACTTTAGTGAGATGGGGCTTTTATACTTCCCAGATCGAGCTCGCATGTTACTATGAGATTTGAAATAAAGCAGGAGGCGTGGTGCCTGGTTGAGAAGAAGAGAAGAAGAATTTTATTGAAGTCCACTAAGGACGGATTTCCATCATGGGAGGCCCTGAAGTGTCTACATGGACTCCATTGGCTTCTCGCCTATGTCTACTGCGGCTGAGGCTGCCTATCGCCTCCACGAGAGGCAGCCTCAGCTGCGGTATCTTCGTAATACCAGAGTGGCAGCACAATTGCAGCTCAACATCGATCCCATGGAACTTTGATATCCAGATTGCAGACCAATTAGTCATGGTCATTGTATCCACCATACTACCACACAACCAATGCCAGTACCTGCATTCAAAACATTCGGAATTGGCCAATTGGGCCGATGAAGAAGAAGGAGGCAACCTTATTAATTATGTTATTTTAATTATTTACAACCTCTATGACATCAAGCCGCCCTAGCTCAGTCGGTAGAGCGCAAGGCTCTTAACCTTGTGGTCGGGGGTTCGAGCCCCCCGGGCGGCGGTAAGGACAGCGATCAGGAAACAGATAGACATTTTGGAAAGTTCTATAAGTTCCACAGATAAGAAATTTTGCCGGTATATTGTCCGGTGTGCTACCATTCCAATGGTGAGAGTCTTGAGATACAACACAACCGACAGGAAGGAATTGCACTGGAAACATTATGGGCATCATAATCGAATCTCAGCAACCACCTTCATCCTCACCACCGGCATTGAAAGTTCCCTCCGAGCCCACATAATGCATTCAATGACGCCTTGAGTACAGGAGGGACTGAAGAGTGCGAATTAACACAACAGAATACAGCCTCTCCACTTCCTTAAACATCAAGCTTGGGATGGAAGTCATAGCTGCCTACGGTAGCTTCATGAACATGACTGCTGACAGTGGTGCAGCTTTCCGTTAGTCACCTGGAGAAGACGGAAGTCTCTCATGAGGACTTGTTGACCAGACTTCCAGTCTTGCGATATCAAACGTTGATGCTTCCTAGGCGAGATATTATCAAAAAGCTCCGTGAGGGAACGAGAGAACGAGATTCTGCTGCATCACAGGTTGATAATGACAGCAGTTGAATGAAGTCAGACTGCGCCTTGCTTGACTGCTGAAGCGTGGAGTTTCAGGCTCTTACAGAGCTGATGCAGCAGAAAGGCAAGCTAGAGGAACAAGTTTGCGAGCTGAAAACCGACCTCACTTTTCTGCACAATCAGGTACGAAGACACGCAAGCCATGCTTGCAAGACCGGAAGAATGGTGGGCGATACGATTGTTTTAGCGTCAACGGAGAAATCTACAGCCAGCGGTAGACACGTTAAGACATGGAGCGATGCCTAGAGAAGAACGTCGGCCGGTAAGTCTTCGGAAAGGAGGAAAATTGGTGGCCCAAAAGTTGGCAGATCCTAGTTGCCGGCCCTTGCTGGCCGGCGGGACTGCCTGAGCAGTTTGTCGAGGATTGTAGTGCCCATCAGATCTGGTGGGCTTGGGTAGTACATGTACATGTTTGTACCTTGTATTGATTCGCGTCTGTGGACAGATCATGCAGCTGCGTTTGCGAGAGTGGATAATTGGAGTCTGAGTCCTTCTGCCGAATCCAGGGAGGGGCTTAGTCTGGAGCTGTCTGTTCTTTTTGCGCCCTGCCCACCTAAATATTCCTGCCATAAGAATGAAATCTGGAGTACCAGTGCCTTTTAAGGGAACAGGAGCCACACATGCCTTTCGCTGCCATGTCTGTACTGTGCCTGCTGGACAACATACGGCACATTCATGGAAACGCCAAATGGCTACCGGTGTGGTACCATTGTTAGGCCCCCCTCTGGGTGCATCAACACTGGAAAGTCGGGCGGCTCAGCATCCTGAGTACGCCACAGAATTCCACCAATCTATCTTCGCTACTGCTACGTGCTACCATTTCCTTCTTTCCTGCTCCCCTATGTAACTTTGCCACTTTTGTGGCTGCCAACGCCAAATGAAACACTTGCAGTTTCGGAGTCCGACCAATCGATTTCACTTTGCCTTGCTCCGCTTGCTTGCAAACAATTTGCTGCTCTCCAGCCTGCATCCTTTGTTCATCTGTTGTCGTGAGCTGTTGCTGCAGCAACGGCTAGCTGGTTGATCACTGGTTGGCGCCCATTCTCATCATATTGCTTGAAGAGAATGTCTGGTGCAGAAGCGAGAAGCTGACTGCGGAGGCTCCACTGTGCTTGCTTGTGTGAAGGTAGGTAGGGGGCTTCTCGCGCGTCCGGAGTATTGGTGGATTTTGCCACAACTCCTCTGGCTTCTTCAGTCCTCGCAACCGCATTCACACCACATGGCTGTCAAGCGGGCAATGTGCGAACTACAAGAAGAAGATCCGCCTGGGATGTCACACCCAAATGCCTCAGAGTCCATCTTGCCAACAGGTCCAATATTTCCAGAATCCATTGCTCCTTGTGTGCGTGAGCCGAAGCATTTGCTGACCTTGAAAGAAGAAAATGCACAGGTGGGGAGTATCTCGAGTCCCAGCGGCTGCCTTATGCGACTCAATGCAGGGGACCGACGCTCTCTAGGTCTCTGGTAGCTGTCACATCAGGGGCCCTGTCTGAAAATCAGCCAAGGCAGGGTGTGAAGAAGATTGCAGATAGCCGCAGGAGAGAAGTGGCAGAAACTTCCACCGCAGCTTGTAGTAAGTCTGGTCACACATCGGACCATGATGTTCACATCCAGACAGAAAGGGAACGACGAAAGAAGATGAACGACCTGTTTTCCACCCTCCATTCTTTACTTCCAAATCCTAGTGCCAAGGTCAGCCCCTTACCCTTTTCCAGCTGCTTGTTGAACTGCAAGCTAGCTCGCATTTGAACATGCATCACCGGCACCACTGCCATTTGAATGACTGTATGTGCACGTCCCAAAATCCTCCAGTAGGTGCATCACCTCCTTCAAAGCTCTCGGGCTGACCTACTCTGTCTGTTGCTTGGCAGGCGGACAAGTCGACGATAGTAGACGAGGCCATCAACTACATTCAGGTTCTGCAAGAGGACCTGGACAAACGCCGCTTCGAGGCTTCAACTGGCCGTTTGCGAATTCGCAACTACCCAGTCGCTACCAGCCATGACAAGAAGATGTTCAGTTCTTGTGAATCACCTTTTCCGCAGCCCTCTGTGCCTGTGCTACTAGTAGGCACCGACTCTAACCCTTCATCATCATCTTGCTTGTTAGAAGACACCCGATGCTTGCCCCCTAACCTTCCTGGCCCAGGAGCTCTCATCAGTGGCCTCAGCCCTCCAAGCTTCCAGACATTGTCTTCCTCCAACGTGGTGCTCAACGTCTGTGGCCATGATGCTTTCATCTGTATTTGCAGCCCTCGACAGCCTTATCTACTGTCTCGGATTCTCTATGTGATGGAGAAACACAAACTCTTTGTCATGAACGCTCATATCACCAGCACACACAGTAGCAGCCTGTACATGATTCATGCCCAGGTCAGTGGTACGCTGATCAGCTGCTGCTGCTGCTGCTTGTGTCTCCTCTCCTGCGCCTTGTGCCTTTAAAATAACAGAGGGAGCATGATCTTGTGACGCAGCCCGTGGATGAAAACTGCCACGACCTGGGAGATGAGTATCTCAAGACAACGCTGGAAGACCTGTCCGACTGTTTGCCTCCACTGCCGTCGCTCTGAAGTCTCACTGCAGGCTGACTAGTCTGATACATACATACATACGTACATACCTACAACTGATGTAATTAGAGACGCTTTAGTCGTGTGTATGTGTCAGAAACCAAGAGATCCTTGTGAATTTCGTGGGGCTGCTGGAGGTTGGCTGCGCTCCCGCGACATTTGAGCTGTGCTTTTTCAGGGCTGCGGCTGCTGTGATCTTGTAGGTGATAGGGATTGTGGCTGCAGGGGGCTGTAGGGCTTGTGGTGGCTGTGGGGCTGCAGGGGCTCTTTTGTGGTGGCTGCAAATTTTCTTTCTACGTGGCTGGAGGCTATGATGTGGGCTGGAGGCTGGAGGCTGGAGGGGGGAGGCGGGAGGCTATGATGTGGGCTCGAGGCTCGAGGCTGTGGTGTGGACTGCAGTTGGCGGGGAGGCTGGAGGAGGTAATGATCGTGGCAGGGGCTGACTTTGTGGAGGCTGTAGGAGCTGATCTTGTGGCGGCTGCAAGGGCTGAGTATGTGACGGCTGGAGGGGCCACTTTTCAGTGGCTGCAGGGGTTGCTTTTGTGCTAGAGCATCTGCAACAAGTGGCGGCTTCCTGAAGCGGTGGCTTCTTTCAGGGATTGGCGAGGGAGACGCAATGTCTTGGCAATCTTTCTCCATGGAAGGGATAAATCGACTACTGCAACAGAATGACCAGCTCGTAGGGACCATGAATGAAATTTTACAACTGGTCCGGCAGAGCAACCAGGTCTTGGGGGCCATAAATCAAGATGTGCAAGCGATCAGACAAAATGTGAGCAAATGCAGCAAGATGTGCAAGCCCTGCAAGCCAATGTCTTGGTGCAAGAGGTGCGGCAGTTTGAAGTTAATGGGAATCGGCGTGTGTTAAACTCGCAAGCGGGTATAGTTGATAGTTTGACATCGCTAAACGTGGCCCCGCCCGGGGTTGGCCCACCAATTAACCTTCCACCGACAGCTAGGGATGTGATGGAAGCTCCGTGATCGACTATTTATTGCATATGTATGAGCCCTGTTCTGTCACTGGGGTGTTCGTGCCTAATGGATATTGGATTGGGTATTCGTGCCTATGGATATATTGGATTCGGTGTTGGTGCGTAATGGATATTGGATGTTTGTCGTGCCTAGGGGATAATGGAAGGCAGAGTTTGCATTTGTATGTTGTGAGTCACCAAAAGCACGAAGAAAAACAATAAGCTCCTATAGGCTTGTGCTGTTGGAGAAGAAGTGTGATCTGTGTGCACATTACAGCCCCAACATTGCACCTCTCTTCCCAAGTGGCCCTCGAGCCATAAATTTGATCCCCTTGTCTTTCTCAGCCTTTGAGCACCGATTGGCTCCACAATTCCTCCTCTGCCATGCACCTTGTGCGCACATGGGATCCATCAGATTTCACCTAGCTGTGATACCACAAGTAACACCCCTGTCTCCTTGTCTTCAATGTCCTGAGAGCTGCTTGCACCTCCGCTGTTGCCACGGTCGTCAGCTCACCTCTGAGGCACTGGGTTCAGCATCCTCCATACTGATGGCCTTGGGCACCTCCTCTACTTGCGTATCTCTGTCATCGGAATCACATTGCCATCTGGTTTGCAGCTCCTTTGTTTCCGTGTCGGTCACATCACTTGACTGACCAACTTGCACTAAGCTTCCCTCCTCCATCGTTTCCGTCTCGGACACATCCCCTGACTCACCAACCGGCTTCGCCAATTCAGCTGTTTCTTCTAGGTTCTCGTCCGTTGGATCAGATGGGGAAGGTTCTGCAGCTTCTACTTCAGACGGCCCTTCACACTGAAAACCTGTATCAGGGATCTCATCAGCATCAACTTGTCCATGTGCATCCGAGGTGGCAGGTGGCCACGCTTCCTTGGTCACAGCTTCTAAGCTCAGAGGAGTATCCTCTCCGACTACGAGATCACCGTCAGGCAAGCCCTCAGCTGTGCAAGGACTTCCAACTTCGGCCGATGTGGACTCATAGCATAGCTCTGGCTTCATTGCCTGCTATGTAATATCTTCAAGCCCCGACACCTCCTTGCAATCCTCTACCTCATCCAGACAGACATACCCTTGAAGTGTCCCCAACTCACTTGTTAGATTGTTCTCTTTGCTATCTTCAACCTCAGGAACACTTGCTTCATCAACCACAGGGTGCAGAGGGTCATCTTGGGGTGGAATCTGCTGTGTCTCTATTTCAGACAGATGAAGCAAGCAGACTTTGTCTTCCTGCAAACCGCTGAAGCTTTGTCACTCCAACCAGTCTAGGCAGCGATTCTGGGCACAAACAAACGAGCAATTCTTTCAAGTCTTTGAAGGATTGTTGCACACAAACACCATCACTTCCGTTCGGCATACACGAATGAAGCGATGGACAAGGACAAGCCTCTGCGCAATAGAATCCGCATCGACGGCAGACGCGAAATCCATGCTGTAAGCCCTCTTACAGCTGGAACACAAACAGATCACGCTGTAAGAACGCTCCTTCGATGCCGCTTGCCGTTTAAGTAGAAATGAAGATGGCGACAAGGAACTGATACCAAACTCAACCGGGCACTTCAAGCCTTTGAAGGCTAATTCCTCGCTAACACCATCGCTTCCGTTCAGCATACGCAGATGATGCAGCGCACAATGACAAGACTCTGCCGGAAAAGAATTCGTATCGCCGGCAGACGAGAATTCCCCCTCGTAACGCCTCTCACACCTGGGGCATAAACAGATCCCGATGCCAGAGCACGCTCTTGAAGCGAACAATGAAGGCTCCCTGGACGCTGCTGCGGCTGCTGGTCCTCAGTCTGCACTTGCCTGCTCCTCACGCACACGCCCGAGCTCCGGCGCCTGCCCCAGCTCCGGCTCCCGCCAGGTATGCCGGCACCAACTCCTTCAACTTCTCCATCTCAGAGTGGCACCGGAGCAGTTACATGACGCTGAGCGGGGACGCGGCCCTGGCGCCGGACGGGAGCAGGCTGCTGCTGGTGCCGGGCTTCAGGCAGTGGGGCACCGCACGGGCCACGTTCGCGGAGCGCGTCCTGTTTCTGGACGAGAGCAGCAAGGCGGAGGCGTCCTTCTCCACCGCCTTCACCTTCTCCATCCAGGTGAACGACTCGGGGTACATGGGGGACGGGCTCGCCTTCCTCATCGCGCCGGGGCAGGAGGTCCCCGCGGGGAACCAAGGCAAGGACCTGGGGCTGCACGACGCCGGGGCGTGGGACGGGGATCCCGCCATCCAGGTGCTGGCCGTGGAGTTCGACACGCACCGGAACCAGGACCTGCAGGACCCCAACGGGCATCACGTCGGCCTGGACGTGAACAGCCTCGTGTCCGCCATCACCAGGGACGTGTCGGCGCTGGACCTGGCGTTGGCCGACGTCGCTTTGCACAAGCTCACCGCCTGGATCGACTACGACGCCGGCCGGCACCAGATCGAGGTGCGCCTGGCCAGGTACCCGGCTCCCAGGCGCGCCGCCACCCGCCTCTTCACCTACTCCGGAATCAACCTGGCGGAGATCGTGAATGGGGCGTCCTACGTCGGCTTCTCCGCGGCCACCGGCATGGCAACCGAGGAGAACGCTATCTACTCCTGGTCGTTTCAGAGCTGGCTGTAGGACTCTCACCACAAACTTCGCAAATTGCAATGGAAATGCGCTGTGAGCCTCAGTATAATAATTAACAAGCAAGTCCTATTCCTGTCCACGTCTCCCCTAGAGGGGAAGAGAAGGAAGCCCTGAACCTGGAAAAAGCCCTGAACTTGGAAAAAGTACATATGCGTTCGGAGCATTTAGCATTAAGCGTGTCTTGCAATTACAGGAAATGAGCGTTCATGGATGTCTTGTTTGTGGCAGGTGCAGAAACTAGGAGGTGCATGATGGTTCATGATGCGTTGAGGTAGAGGGTCGTGTCCTTAGAGCGTAGAACTGTTTAGCGACAGTCCTTCATTCCTCCCGCTCAGTTCTAGCGTCCGTCTTTGTGTTTGATGAGGGATCCATAGGAGCTTCAGAGAGCCTGCTATTTAGGCAACTAGTAGTTAGAAGTATCGTCAAGTTCTCATATGTTCCCACAGTCTAATCTTGCTGATCTTCTCACGAAGTCATTAGGCAAAGCTCGTCATGAAACACTCACTTGAGCTCTAGGCCTCATGAACACAACTAGTGTCCCACCTAGCACCCTTAGCACCTAGCACCAGTGATAGGCAACTTCTATATGCTTTGAACACGATAATATTCATACCGTCGGAATAAACAGGAAGCGGCTTTTTCAATGAATAAACTGGTAACCGGCGGGAACATGGGAACGAAACGCCTGATCCTGCCATTTTCCACAAAAAATGCTTCAAAATTACGGTTGCTTTGTGTGCAGGAAGCCGGGATAATGTCATGACATAGGCTGGAAAAGGGATATACAACCTCGATGGGCACACATTTGCCTTGAAATAATGCCCATACATGACATTCTGTTGGTGGCAGCGAAGAGGGCACGAGAGAGGCCTCTTGCTATTCATTCAGTACGTAAAGGGTATATGATTTTGGAAAAACCGTTTTAATGAGGGAGTAATAACTATTGGAGATGACAATGAAAATTCAACATGCAAGTCCTCGCTTTCCATCTTCCAAATCAAGACATGCAATTGCCGCTTCCATGCCTGGTGTGTGTTTTGTACCGCCGAGTCTCACCGCTTCATGGATGGGTGCTATCAAAGAAAAACAATCGCAAGGGGAACAAAAGTCTCCGTAAGAGTGAGGAGATTGACTTACCTTAGAGAGAACTTTTGGACGCATGGACTCGAGAAATTCCGCCCCTTCTGACAAACATCGAAACATATGGATATTGAACTGCGGAGGTATTGTCACGGAGGCGCCGGCATGCCGCGCCTCAGATATATCTTCTGACGGTAGAAACAAGTGACTTACCTTGGACAACTCGTGGACGCATGGTCCCGCGAAATGCCGCCTTCCGACAAACGTTGAAACATATGAGGAGCGAATGCGGGCTAGGGTATTGTCGGTGGAGGCGCGGCATGCCGCGCCTCCATCATACACCGCCTAAACTAGAAACAAGTGACTTACCTTGGAAAGAACTAGGGGACACATGGACCCGCGAAATGCCGTCCCATCTGACAAACGTTGAAACATATGAGGAGCGAACTGTGCGGGCTAGGGTATTGTCAGTGGAGGCGCCGGCATGCCAGTGCCTCCACTATCTATATTTTCTACAAACGGTAGAAACAAGTGACTTACCTTGCACAGAACTCGTGGACGCATGGCCCCGCGAAATGCCATCCCTTCTGAAAAACGTGTAAACACATGAGGAGTGAACTGTGTAGGGCAGGTGGAAGCAGTGGAGGCGCCGGCATGCCGGCGCCTCCACTGTTTATACCTGCTACAAACGGTAGAAACAAGTGACTAACCTTGGACAGAACTAGGGAACACATGGACCCGCGAAATGCCATCCCATGTGACAAATGTTCAAACATATTAGGAGTGAACTGTGCAGGCTAGGGTATTGTCAATGATGGCGCCAGCATGCCGGCGCCTCCACGGTATTTTTGGAAGACAACTGGTAGACCACGTAAAAGCATGGACCCGGTAAACGCCTTCATTACATAGCGACGTAAAACGCATGCGACGTGTTCACCAACCTATCTAGTAATCGCCGAGTATGAAACTCGGAAGCCAACATACGCTAACTCTATCGTGAAAACAAAACCCTAAAATCTCTAGTCTTGGGACATCAATTCCTTCACAACCAAAGGACATCCATCATCCACTTCATGGTCATCCTCCTCTCCAGCTGCAGATAAGGTCGCTTGATTCATTCTATCTCGAATAGCCTTCTTGTCGGAGCGTAAAGGTGCTTTCTTGCATTGAGGTTGAACCCATAATAGAGAATAATAGTCTTATTCACAAATAGTTTCAATGTTTTTGGGTAAATTTCTCTTCCCACTCTCTTCCCATTTCGCGATCGTCGATTGTCCGGTCCTCTAACAAAGAACTCCTCAACATATTTCCCTTCAAAAGCATCAAGGTGTGCCCCGTACCAAGGACCATAAGAAATGGGTTCGCACAATCAAGTCTACGCTTTCCACCTTCCCAATCCGAAGCCCTATGTGTATCTCCGAGCATGGAGTTGCAATGAACATGCCCTTCCTTATCTCTTTGACATCTCCATTCATCCTTTCTATTTCTTGATGTTGTCGACTTGCATTCGTGAGCTCCCAAATACATATCCCGTTGAGGAACTTCTCTTAGTAATGCTTCATCAAGCACAACCTCCTCCGCACTTGAAGTGGCGGCATGTGGCCTCCACCTCTTCTCTTGTACCACCTCCACGGTTGTTTAAGCACTAGAGCAATATTGTTCTCCACAATAGTGGCAATTCCTTCTGGTCGACCCAAAACAACCTCCACCACACCCTCCGATGGCGTGATATACGCCGCCAAGTTCGAAGCCATGCTTCAAGTGCGCCACACCGCCACAGGGTGAAAGACCTCCATCTTGACCCTTTTTGTCTCTCGCCGCATGAGGGGAGTGGGCGACGGTGGTTGATGGAACAAATTTCAAAATTCCAACCCATCTTGATTCCCATTGAGGGATGTTGAGTCTTACCGAATGACCGTAACTTGACCTCGGTCCCGCTCCTCTCTCGTGATTTTAAATTGATGTTGGAAGGAAAGATTATTCAACTGGTTCACTGCCGCCTTGTATGCATATCCTCTCGTCCCCTTCTTAATGGGCCATACATAAGACCGAAAATCTGCCACCTCTGTTATTACTTTAACTTCAGGCGTTGGGGTGAAAGCCGCTGTCAAAATCTCCGAAAGTGTATCAATAGTAAACGCTTCTTTGTGCCTAAGAAGCTTCGAGAAACAAGAAAACATTTGATCAACCTGATCATGGGTATGACCAACCAATAGGAACCCAACCTTTATTTTAACGAACACCTGAAGGTCGATGAGCATATTTAGGTACGCGAATAGTAGCTGGTTCTTGTTCTCGCGGCAAGTATTATCCAGCTGGAGGTAAAGAACTTTAGGAAGCACCCCTTCGTAAGAAAATATGACATCCTGAATTATATGGATAGTGAGATTGGCGACAGTGATTAGCGTAGTGTAAATATGCCGCCTTGAAAGTGTAATTATGTATCATACATCCCACCACATGAACATTAATAAGTGATGCCTCCGCCAACTCTTTGGGATAACGGAGGAAATGAGGGAGCTCTGTCTTCTTGTCCATGCCATCGATAGCAAGTCGCATATACTTGTGGGCTGACTATAACTTTTGGACCGATGTTTTGTCGCTTTGTCTCTCTCATTGCTTAGTCGCACTGTGTGATGCCAAAGCTCCTTCGTAAACCTCTGCAAAAATGGAGACGACAGTATTATATCGAGATTGTTGCACAACCACCGTAACATGAACATGGGTGCGTTAATCTACGCTGAGGCGGCATGCCGCGCCTCCCCGGACCGACATGCGGAAAAGCTTTGGGGGCCTCCGGCGCCCCGAGCGCCCCGAGGCCCGCGGCTACCGTGCATGTACTGAAGGGTGCTGGGCCCCAGTACAATGGAAGCACTCTTCCGCCTAGCTGCAACCTATGTGAGTCTTGCACATTGGTATCTACATTGCCACACCTCTGCGACAACTGAGACGCAAGCCTGCCGGTGGCCCACCTTTTTAAGAAGCCACATATGCATATACACTCCGCACAGGACATGTAAACAGGGCAGTCATGCATCCTTCCGCAGAATGGTTCTTAGAAACTATGCACATCCCAGCAGGATATGAAGAACAAACCTTGGTCTGCTCTGCCGGAAGTGTTCCGGATGGTGCGCTTCAGTCCTTCACATAAAGAGCAAGTGGAAAACCTATTACACTTTGGAATCCTAACCTTCGGGAAGTTGGTCCTCCAGAGGGTCAGAAAATAGGGATACGAACGCATACTAGACCGTGTCATCCCGCCGATCAGGCCCAGATCTCCAACTTTGAGAACGTGTCCCAGTGGAACACATCAACGCTTTGGCAGCCTTTCCGCCATCACTTGAAAACGTATCCATCCGAACGGCTCCCGATCGTGTGTAGATGGTTGTCGCGGATTCACTCTTGACCCATCCCACGGTGCATTGCATAACACCGCTCTTCAACTCCTCGTATCTCTCGGCGATGATACTCTTCAAAAGCTTGCAAACAACACCGAATGCGTCGCCCCCATTATATGCGTGATGACCTTGTCCTTTCTCGGTGGCCTGTAAGTCCACGTGAGGGATCAAGAAATGTCTCTTGCTCGCCTCCCCATTCGCGAAAACGATAACGTTGCTCATGGAAATTGGCCTTAGACATTGATTTGGACGCATTGCTTGTTGCGGCATGGCTTGGAAGTCCGTGATTTACGCCGAGTCGCTCTTCGACAAAGGAACTCCACTTGCCCGCCTTCTCTCAACCACGGATTGCATGTCCCGTGGCGCCACAAATGTTTCGCCTGGTTTGGGGTGGAATGACAAGTGCGCGGCGGTCGCCTTCCTCTGTCTCACAAAAAGGTGCATCAGCACGAGGGATTTCAGAACACCCTCCTTTCCTCAATTGGAAACAACCCGACGACGCACTGGTGCGTGGGAACTATTCGGTTCTTCATGGCGCCGGCGGCCACTAGGACTCCGCTCCACAGCTGAATACAAATTGATGTTCCTTGGTGTACGAGGAACACCCCGAGGAATCCTTGGTGAGGTCTGGACCCGCCTCCAACCTTCATCTGCAAACGCGTCAGCATTTGGTGACAGTGGGAACTAGCCTCTCTCGTCACCGTTGGCATGCACGTGAGGACAGAACTACACGCAGAATTAACACACTGACCATCTACTACCCACAAGCCATGTGGAGACTGCGGTGTGTTGTGCGGCATCATCGGACAGGAGGATCGGACGCATTCAATCTTGCATTATGCTTCCTTTTTCTTGGCGTCAGCCTCGGTTGAATGCGATGACAAGTCCTCCCTTCCGCAACATGAAAACGCCAAGTTTAGCTGGGAGAAGAACATCAAGGGAACATTATTGCATGGAGTGCATTGGATACAACAAAGATCGCTCACTTCACATGCGTGATGTGAGTCTCTGTAACATTCAGATGCGATGCCACTTCACCCACGACACAAACGAAAGTGTCTTCTCCTGCAGGAAAAGGGTCATATAACGTCCAAGCCACCAACTTCAACGTCACCCAACGCACCTGAGAAAGGCGCTGGCTGCGTCGCTCAATGCACAAGTTCTAGACCTATAACGGCAAACAATCAGTGCACGCCATCGTAATGGCGCCGCCTCCAGCCGCCAAAACGACACCACCATTAAGAGGTGTAGTTAGGACATTGTCCTAAAATGGAATTTATGCATTATGTACGTTCGCGAATCCATGGAGGTTACGGCTGAGAACCGGGCAAATGAAGGGGAACCCTAACTTCTTGTCCGGGCGTATAAGGTCTTTTAAAACCATTTCCCCACACTATCCACAGGCACGAAACGGGCTTTACGTCCCCTTCAACTTTGTGGATCGCAATGCGGACTCGCGAGCGAGAAGAGGGAGTGATTCAACGCGGTGGATGCGCGAGGGCCTTTGAGGATCATCCCCACGCAAGGAAGGAGGTGTTCTTCTCCCCAAGCTGCTTTCCACCTCGCAAAGTGAGAACTCTAATACGTGAGAAGCCACCGGTTGATGCGCGTCCGCGTTCCTTGTGGCAGGAAATCATGGCATCGGGGAGGGCTCTCCGGAGCAAGAAGGACCTAGCGGCGCCTACGCTTGAACCACCTTCTGAGATTGTGCGGCAGAAGAAACCGAAGAAGAAGGCGACTCAGACGAGGCAGACGGAGGAAGTCGCGGATATGGCAGCAGCCCAATCGCCGCTGACAAGGACCGGTGGCAGGCAGGCGCTGCAGCAACCAGGCATCGCTGGAGGCAGTAGCAAGGATGTGGGTGGGGCGGCGAAGAAATCGAGCTCGGAATTCAGAAAAGCCAAGACAACACGGGAGGCGAGCAGGCCACGAAAGACAAGGAGGCTTGAAGGGAAGAAGAAAACGCAACCCGATCCTGTGCCTTCGCCATACAACTTGGAAGAAACTATGCTCCTCAAGCGCCTGACTAACTCAATCGATGCAAAGAATTGTCTAGGGAAGGAGTGGTTTTGCAATGGAAGCGAGGCGTCGGATGCTTGACCATATGGACACCGCTCAAGTGGGTCTGGTTTGGACCAGCTAAGCCAAATCAGCGAGCAAGAGTTGGGTTGTATGGGCAAGTCTGGATTTGTCAACGGGAACCGAATTCGAGGTCCTCCTTACAACAAAGCCACACCAATCGGATGAAATTCGCCCGGTGCGAGGAGTTCAAGGTTATCACCGTGGGCCTTGGGATGTTCAAGCTTAAGAAGTGTTCCCACATGTCGATAACCGCCCGAGAGGCTAAAATGTAATCAACACGTATGGACGGGTTGGCTAACATTGTTGTGCTCGAATGCTTACTCGCTTGGCCGCATGGTGAGTTGGCTTATGGGTTTTGTGTGTCAACAGGCTGGGAGGGCTTTCTATAAGCAACTGTGTGCTTTTGTCACACAGTCTATCGTGGACCACCGGAGAGAAATGAGCATGCGGCGAACCAGGGCAGCCCTCCCCAAAATCACGACAGAGGACCTCTCAGGCAGCTCAGAGGAAGAGGAGCTGGGCCCCGAAGATGAGCATGATGGACCATTGCCCGACATCCTTGGACAATCCGACGAAGATGATGGAAGAAGCGGGGATGACTTGGAAACCGAGGTTAGAGATGCAGAATTAATAATGGATTATGCCATGCCTCCTGACTCTATGCTTGTGCCCACAGTCCCTTATAACCCGCCACAGGCGCGCATGCCGCCCGACTCCATTCCAGTGTGGAGTCCCCGCCAACCCCCATGGGCATGTGTATGGATGTGGGGAGCAAGGAAGGAGGCGCGGCATGCCGGCCCCTACTACGCTGAGGTGTGGAGTCCTCCCAACCCCCATGCAGCATGTTTATGGATGTGGGGAGCAAGGAAGGAGGCGCGGCATGCCGGCGCCCTCCTTCCTCCCACAGCGCCACCCTTCTACTATACCAAAGCTATGAGAGCTATCGACCCGCCGTTGGATTGTCGGGAGGGGCTGGAGGAAAGGCAAACGAAAGCGCACCAGGAACAGCAACCCGAACACGACACCCAAGTCCAGATGCAGCTGGTAATTTGTTGGCAGGCAACGAGCTAGTCATTTCCGATACAAGGCCGGGATCTGGAAAGAGGAAACAGAGTGCTGATGCAAGAGGATCTGAGCGCGAACGAGAGAGTTTGGAGCCCGAACATGGTAAAATACGGAAGAAAGCAAAGACTACAGGAACTATGTCACCTGTAGGAGACATTCCCACAGTGCACCTTTCAACAGATGAAGAGAGGTTGGAATCTTCCTTCCACGAGGAGGACTACCTCAAACAGCATAATATTTGAAGCGGCTGAATATACAAAGCCGCTTCTGCAGAAAAAAACCCAACTGCTGGAAAACATGGTGGGCACTGAATTCCACGATTTCGACGCTTTTAATTTTCTTGGTGATGGTTCATTCCTCCCTTCCTCTGATCGCCATTTTCACATCAAGTAATATGGTATGGTCGTAGTATGCCCGAAGGCCCCAATCGTCTTCCGGTGATATTCGATGAGTCGCTTGTCGATCGATTTCACACCTACTTGAAAAGCAATACATAGCACTAAAAGCAATAAAAGATTAAAGGGAATTTTATGCCGTACGCGGCCACTAAAAGGTTTCTAAGCTGGACACGCAACAGAACGTAAATTTCCAATAACCTAACTACCAAAATCTTCGCCAGCAGCTTGAGTCTCGGGTGGGCATTGCCCAGATACGCTATCGAACACAACATCGACGTTTCTGAGGAGGGCGTTGTCGGGGTCCTCGAAGTTGTCGTTCTCCTGCATGGCATTCTCCACATCCAAGAGACGAGGAGGACTGCTTTCGGTGTTGTAGTCTGGATGGCACTGCGCTCAGAGTTCTCTGCCCGTCATCAAGGATTTGCCCCGTTTTCTCTTTCATCCTGTTGAACCCCAAAGGTACGACCCTGCAGTGACCCTTCTGACAAGCTTAATTCCTTTGCCTGCACTGAGCGGGTCCTCGTCGGTGTGGCTCATGATTCAATTCCTCCTCGGTGGAAGTACCTCATATCCATGTATCCTTTGGGGAATGAATTCACATCGCTTGTCCAAGTCCACGGCGATGCAATTGCGGCCACATAGCGTAGCTAGGGTCGTCCCCGCCTCGCACACGCATCTAATATCCAATCTCCTTCTTTGGAGAAGTTGTTGATCATCTTCGCATCAACCCTAATGGCCTCGATAAGCACATACCACGAGCTTGTCCAATGACATATAAAGAAGCTTCTTGACGATGTTGTGCCCAATGACGCGACCATTATTGAACGAGCCAAGGGCGGTGTTAGGTAACATTGAAACCTTGTTCTTCTTCTGTAGTTACCCCCACCCTACCGTGATGTACTCGACGGTATCATATCCACCTTGATCATTATGCATGTTAGTTTTGTCCCATACGAAGGAGACCATTCCTCCACCAGTGCACCACCGCGTGATAGCCTCCTCCAGCAGCCCTCCACCCCATGCATAACTATCATGCGGATTTCCTCACAACTCGTCATGTCATGGAAAGAGTGAAATCATGCCCATCCGTGTTTGGTCCATCTTTACATCATGCTTTCCTTGTTGAATCTCGGCACATCCATAACCAATAAAGTGTAATTCCTCTTCCAGAAAACCCTCGGATGTCCAACACATCTCTCGCTACCACTTGGTATTTCACGATACACTCGTGGTTGGAACAAAGGAACGATCGCAGCCTTCTTCCATGTCCATGTCCGCTAGGGTCCTTTGTTCGCTTCTCGGACCCTTCCATGTGTGCACTTCCGATGAAAGCCCGGAAGTCCTCGTAGTTTTTCAAATCGCACATCTTTCATCCGCATCCACCCGTCGTCGTTGAAAACCAAGAGGATAGGGCTAGCGCCGCATTCAATTACAACCAAACGAAGGAAATGGTGGGAGAGGCGCTGCATGCCTCCCACTCCAATGAGTCTTAAAACAAATGACACGTACCTTTCCATCGAACTGCTTGAAACCGACAACATCATCCGAAGAGTGCATTGGGTATTCGCCTAACCATCTCGAAGGAGTCACATCCTAAGTGTTTCGCCATCGCCACTTGGATGACATGAAGTTTCTTCCGCAGATCACCTCCTTGGACATACCATTCGGTCTAGTAAACTGTCAAAACCTTTTCTCACACTAATCAGCATTTTCGACCTGCCTCTCCGTGGAATTCCTTGAATCGCCATGGTTTCCTTGCATCTCTTTGGGCTTAACAAAACGCTTTCCACAGTCTTCACCTCTTCTCCAACTTTGCGTTTGCCCTTGCTCTTCTTGCTAGTACTGCTGCAACATGTTTGGCCCGGAAGTTCCATCGCCTCCCACTTGGTGAAGATAATGCTTTTCCCACACCTTTCCCTCCAGTTTTGCTATGCATAGTATATGTGTCCATTGTCCACTTTGTTTTGCTTGTATTGCTCATCTTCCCGACCTTCGCCATCCCACGCCCTGCACCTTGTATAAATTGAACTTCCAGTTCATGCTCATTGTCACACCATCCCGCTTTGCAATCAAGTTCATCCGAGGTATCCGAATTCGATAAAGTTCATCTTTTTCCTCTTGTCCGACATTGTGTTGTGGTGTTGCGAACTCGCATCTCTGTAGAGTTAGCCCGCAATAGACATGGGCCTCCATCCATTGGAACCTTGCCTTCCCCGGTGATATATCGCAGTCGCTTCATGGCGGCGTAAGTATGATTGCCTCCCAAGACTCATAATATACTTCTTTGCGGAACTTTTTCCGCCTAATGTTTTGATATCCTCGCATGGATGGGTCAATCATACAAAGCAAAGGCAGCACACCTTCTTCAATACGACCCTTGAGATGACGCGAGCTGTAGTTCGCCCAAGCCTCATCCACTTGACGAACCCGAGCATCCGAGTTAGAACGGCGCTCAAATTCTCCGACTTCTGTCATTTACGGCACCACCTTCTTCGCATATGCGACTCCGACTTTCTGCAAATAATCCTCATGCATCATAGACGCCTTTTCTCCATCTGTTGAGACATGCAATGTTGGAATCTCATTGTCCCTTGGACGCTTGAACTTTTTCCGCTGCTGGCAACGCCCGCCCGGACCTCAGTGCCCACCACCTTCCTCATCATGCATGCTTTTCCGCTTCTCATGGCCCCCGACGCCTTCCAGCAAGCCTGAGGCCGGCATGCCGGCGCCCTCCACCCGCTCGCCGCATGCCGCGCCTCTCAGACATGAGGGCGCCGCATGCCGGCGCCCTCCTCCTCTACAAGAGGCGCGGCATGCCGGCGCCCTCCTCCTCTCGGGAGGCGCGGCATGCCGCGCCTCCTCCTCTCGGGAGGCGCGGCATGCCGGCGCCTCCTCCTCACCATAGTCGAGGGCGCATGCCGCCTCCGCATCATCAGATCAGGCGCCGGCATGCCGCCCTCTTCCTCCTCACCATAGTCGAGGGCGCCGGCATGCCGCCCCGGCCCCCTCTTCCATGTAGCAGGGACTCCTCCCATGGTGCTTGGATGGCGACGACCTTGGAAGGAATCCGTCAGCTGCGGCAAACCTCCCTCCATCACCCTCGCCTCCCCATCATCCTCTTCAAATGCCTCCGCATCCGAATGACCCAGAACTGGAATAGGCCCATCCTCCTCATCGGAAGGTCCGAACTGCCTCATTGTCTTCTACTTCCGGTCGAGTTTGAAGTCCCTGTCTTGTCCTCCTCACATCTCTCGCTACCACTTGGTATTTCACGATACACTCGTGGTTGGAACAAGAACGATCGCAGGCCTTCTTCCATGTCCATGTCCGCTAGGGTCCTTTGTTCGCTTCTCCGGACCCTTCCATGTGTGCACTTCCAAGAAAGCGGAAGTCCTCTAGTTTTTCAAATCGCACATCTTTCACTTGCCGCATGCCGCGCCCTCCTCCTCACCATAGTCGAGGGCGCCGCATGCCGGCCCCACCCCACTTGTTACAACCAAACGAAGGAAATGGTGGGAGAGGCGCGCATGCCGCCCGCCCCCACTCCAATGAGTCTTAAAACAAATGACACGTACCTTTCCATCGAACTGCTTGAAACCGTGCAATAACATCATCCGAAGAGTGCATTGGGTCGCTAACCATCTCGAAGGAGTCACATCCTAAGTGTTTCGCCATCGCCACTTGGATGACATGAAGTTTCTTTCTAGATCACCTCCTTGGACATACCATTCGGTCTAGTAAACTGTCAAAACCTTTTCTCACACACTAATCAGCATTTTCGACCTGCCTCTCCGTGGAATTCCTTGAACCGCGCCATGGTTTCCTTGCATCTCTTTGGGCTTAACAAAACGCTACGCCTTCACCTCTTCTCCAACTTTGCGTTTGCCCTTGCTCTTCTTGCTAGTACTGCAACATGTTTGGCCCGCGAAGTTCCATCGCCTCCCACTTGGTGAAGATCATCACGTTTTCCCACACCTTTCCCTCCAGTTTTGCTATGCATAGTATATGTGTCCGTTGTTGTCCACTTTGTTTTGCTTGTATTGCTCATCTTCCCGACCTTCGTCATCCTCTATCACAAGCACCTTGTATAAATTGAACTTCCGTTCATGCTCATTGTCACACCATCCCGCTTTGCAATCAAGTTCATCCACGAGGTATCCGACCGCTTCGATAAAGTTCATCTTTTTCCTCTTGTCCGACATTGTGTTGTGGTCGTTGCAACTCGCATCTCTGTAGAGTTAGCCCGCAATAGACATGGGCCTCCATCCATTGGAACCTTGCCTTCCGGTGATATATCCGCAAGCCGCTTCATGGCGGCGTAAGTATGATTGCCTCCCAAGACTTCATAATATACTTCTTTGCGGAACTTTTTCCGTCTAATGTTTTGATATCCCCGCAATGGATGGGTCAATCATACAAAGCAAAGGCAGCACACCTTCTTCAATACGACCTTCGAGATGACGCGAGCCCAAGCCTCATCCACTTGACGAACCCGAGCATCCGAGTTAGAAACGCCTCAAATTCTCGAAGTAATCGCTTCGCACCACCTTCTTCGCATGCAACTCACGACTTTCTGCAAATAATCCTCATGCATCATAGACGCTTCCAGTCTTTCTCCATCTGTTGAGACATGCAATGTTGGAATCTCATTGTCCTTGGACGCTTGAACTTTTTCCCGCTGCTCAACGTTCCGCACTCCGGGACCAGTGCCCACCACCTTCCTCATCATGCATGCTTTTCCGCTTCTCATGGCCCCCGACGCCTTCCAACCGCAAGCCTGAGCGGGCGCAGATGCCGCGCCCTCCTCCACTCCGGCGCATGCCGCGCCTCCTCCCCATGCTCAGACATGAGGGCGCATGCCTCCCTCCTCCTCTACATGCAAGAGGGCGCGCGCCTTCATCCACCCCTCTCGGGAGGCGCGGCATGCCGCGCCTCGCCGCGCTCTCGGCCGCATGCCGCCCCTCCGAGAGCCGCATGCCGGCGCCTCCTCCTCCGCATCAGACAGCGCTGCCGGCCCTCTTCCTCCTCACCATAGTCGAGGGCGCCGCATGCCGGCCCCCGGCCGCCCCTCTTCCATGTAGCAGGGACTCCTCCCATGGTGCTTGGATGGCGACGACCTTGGAAGGAATCCGTAGCCGCAGAAACCTCCCTCCATCACCCTCGCCTCCCATCATCCTCTTCAAATGCCTCCGCATCCGAATGACCCAGAACTCCGGAATAGGCCCATCCTCCTCATCGGAAGGTCCGAACTGCCTCATTGTCTTCTACTTCCAAAGTTTGGAAGTCCCTGTCTTGTCCTCCTCGGTGACATCTCTCGATGACGGATAATGGAGCTCGTAATCACCTCACACAAGCACCAGAAATGTTCTCTCACTGTCCATCACAGGCAAGCACACCGTTAGTCGCATCAATGCAATCAACGCGGTGGCGAATGCTCGAATTAAGAAGTGTACTCACATTCTCAGCTCAACGCTCGAAAAGTCTTGGACAACTCCTTTGGCTCACATTTCTTCCTGTGCAAACATGCCACTTTCAACAGACACAGTGTAATCATCGATGCGAATGCGTCCACTTCATAAGGCCTTGAAGTGCAAAGAATCCAGATTACGGGTCTCGCGCCCTCCATCCAAAGTTGCCCAGGACCCATCCCCTTGCTCTGGTTTGCGGTGCACCGTTGAACCCAAAACCCAAAGCTTGACATCGGCGTCCATAGCAGTTTCTTCATCCTCCTGTTTGTGTCAACAACCATTCCTGCTGCAGAAGCATAGTGTCCTCAAGCTGGTTCATGTGCCTCTGCAGCTGCACAGTCTCCTCATACGAGTATGGGGAGGGAATTGGATCTGGATTTCCCACCCTCAATCCTTTGGACAAGCCAGACTTCTCTCCACCACCAACCGTCTTTGTGGTGCTTGCCTTGTTGAGTGACCCGGACTTTATGCCCCTTCCGTTCCACCTCCACCTTGCTCAAGGTTGGAAAGCATGTCCAGCCCGGCGATCGGTATCGGCGGGAGGATCGTGGTTCTCGATTTCGCCTCCTTCTTGCTTTTAGATTTCTTCCTCCGCTTCTCCAACAAGTCTCCGTGGTTAGGCCACCTCGGAGGTCCTTCTTCATGCGGCGTCGCCGCCATCGTCTGTAGCACCCGCATAGGCATCAAACACGCTCAATCCGGATTAGGCAAGCACCAATTCTATTTCGGACAAGGAATTTCTCACTGTCGTCCTCGGAAAGGATGGAGAGTGGCGCAGGGTCTGACGGCAAATTGTTGGGAAAACCACGCGCCTCGCTTGAATCGCAGACGCTCCGCGTTGGAAGAGCTCGTTACCACTGCTTGCAGCTCGGACCAGAAGAAGGACTCCACCGTTCGGGTTTATAAGGAGGCAGAAACCCCACTACCACCAGAATAAACGCTACCGTAACGAGGTCCGAGTTATTGTCCTTATCGCTATGTATGGAGGAACAAGGACCGAATATGGTGTGGCTTCGTTCTTTTAACCCATACCCAACATACCACACACCGCGCTGGCGTCCTTCGCATTGTCGATTGCACATCATTTTGCAAGGTAGTGTGACTGAACTACGTGTTTGTTTATCTACGCTGCATGCGGGCAAGCCTAATATGCAATTGGGTAAGTAAGAAAGCGTTTTTCATAACGTTCCAGATACCCTTTTTTTCCTGCCGCCGCTATTGATGGCTACCGGCCGTTCATTTTAACTGTATGGTAGCTGGCATATGCGGCTGGCAGCATAGTAGCATAATAGCACCGCCCTCCATTACTCAAATCTATTTAGGATTTGGCAATCAAGTGATTTGTCCTCCACGGCTTCCCGCCTCCTCCGGGTCAAGTCATGTACCACACACCACCACCTTTTATCACACTTGTCGCGGTAGCCGTCGTAACCTTGAGCTACGAGTCCAACACAATGCTCCAGTTCACACACTCAAGACGCGATGGGTTTCCGTGTTATGTGCCCTTTCATTCCTTGACCGATACCAACGATTGCTATGTCATTGTAATGTAGATGTGCGGTCAAGAAGCGGACGAAGATTTCGGGCAAAATCAAGATGTTTCAGCCCAAAGAGTACGATCCTCAAGTGAAGGCAAGCGCTACTGGCCCTCCGCCTCGCCAGTAAATGCAAAGTCCTTGCCACTCTCCGCCACAAAGTATGTATTCTTTGGCCGATAGCTGAGTCGTCGAGTCTGCCTCGCCTCATACTCATTGGCATAGGTTTGTGTTAGTGGCTCGATCCTGTGATGTGCGTGTTGCAGTCCAGGTGGAGAAGAACTCACTCAGCCTCCTCGTATGCCCAGCTATGTTCCCCGACTTCTGTGAACCCGAACCTCTACTCGCCATAGATAGAAGCCCGTCTGGAAGGAGGAAAAGTTGGTGTGCATGGTGGTGTGGCGATGCCGAGGGATTGTTCACTACTATTTCCAAAGATCAAGATGCGGGACGCCAATGCAGATGAGGACAATGTCTTCAGACACCCCAACCATTGAGAAGTTTGGACGGGCGCCACTTACTTTCCATCCAAGCCTTTGGCCGATACCTTCATTTAGCACGATGTGGGCTGCAGTGGGAGCCGGCCGTGTGTCTTTGAGGAAAAGTGAAGGCGATTCCGTGGGAGAGGATTTCAAAGCCTTGTTGCAACAAATTGTGCATCCGCAAGTTCACAAAAGAAGCTTTTCATGAGCAACGGTACAGTTTCGAGAATGGGCAGACCCGAGCAAGAGACATTGCACAGCGGCCCGACGGTGTGCCACAACAAGGGATGTGGTTTTCACTCACCTCATGGGTCGATTCCTATGCAATGTTGTTTGAAAGCCTTCCGACGTGTATACTATAGGGTCCGCAAGGTACGAGGAGTTGAAGCGGAGGGTTATTCAACGCACCATGGGACGCTAATAAGGCCAGCCTCGTGTACAATCCTCCCATGCTTTGGCTGCAATTGCACGGATGGATGCGACTTTCCTTCACTTGGCCGAGCCGAATGTGGAGGTATACACCCCACCGACACTTTCACGAAGCATGAGGTTTGGATACAATACAGAGTGGAATGGAGTCAAAAGGTGAACGCTTTGTGTCGTATGCATATTTCTGGGGGGTCAATTTCAAGCGGGTGAAGATACCCAAGTCAAACAGATTCTCGACTTGTTCCATATGCTGTCAAGTTCAACATACGGATAATCATACCGGAGTTGACCAAGGTAGGCCTCCTCCCGCCTATTGTGTCACAGATGCATGGCATAAAAACATGTGGAGTAATGGAGGAGTTAGCAATGGCGCGGGCGCCAAGGGCCGGCGCCCTCGCTTGTGCCTGAGAGGCGGCCATGGCGGCGCATGCACTCATCGAGGGCGCCGCATGCCGGCGCCCAAATGTGGAGTGCACGATAGGCATGGCTGGCCCTAAAGCGTGAACTACGGTGCTTTGTTGTGCAGATGAGGAAGCTTGCGCCCGCCTTTGCACTTCGGCAGCTCGCATGCCCGCCCTCAACCTACTTATAAGGTTCACTCCCATGGAGGGGGGGCATGTTGGCGGCCGTGGTCCGGAAATGCATGGGTTGGGTTCTTGCCGTAACATTAACTTCGCAGGAGTGTCGATTGTATGCAAACTGTCACTATGCATTTGGACTGGAATAATAGGCAGTATGCGTATGTCCTAGTTTCGATCTCGCTTCAATGCACGACACTCGCCTTCCCAAATAGCTCTCGTATGCAAAGTTATTGAATTTCGGTGCCCACAAGTCGACAATGGTGTTCCATGACATACGCTATGTATCAAGAGGCACTCAACAAGCATCGGATACGATTGATGGAGGAACGGAAGAAGTTAAGCATCAAGTCGTACAAGGAGCCGTAAATATATGTTGTTATCTATCGACGCATGGACCAAAAACTTCTCCGCATATTTTGCGGTGGCCAAAGGACTTGAAGGAGGATAGTCGGATCACGGTGCATGTTGTTGGATGCATGATACATAATTACACGCTCGAGGCGGGCGATTCGCATTATGCCAATCTCGTGAATGATGCAAATTTAACAATAACTATTATCCGTGACGTTATACACACGTATGAAGGATACTTCCCAAAGTCTTATACCGCATGGACAATACATGCCGAGAGAACAAGAACCAGCTTCTATTTGCGATTGAACATGCTCGTTGAACTCGGACGCTCGAGAAGGTGAAGGTTGGATTCCTCCTCGTGGGGCATACGCACCAAGTGGATCAAATGTTTTCATGTTTTCTAAGCATTTAAAACATAAGGAGGCCGAGGACATTGCCAACTATGGAGGACATATTGAAGTCCTCGCTCACGCCGAATCCGAGGTGAAAGTGTTGAGGTGGGCGACTTCCGGACATACGTATGGCCATTACGTTAGTGAACGGCGGAAGTATACCGCGGTTCGAAGTTGAACAACCTTTCATTTCAGCACCAGTTCAAAATCACCATGAGGACAAAGTTGGGCGGGAAAGGTTACCGTTATTCGTAGAAGCAATACTCCACTTCCCCTTGTGGGAATCAAGATGGGCTCAATTCTTGACTTTTGTTCCAGACATCATTATCGGGCCCGCTCCTTTGATGGCGGCGGGCGAAGGACAAGAAAGCTAGTGATGGTGGTTTGACCGAGAAGGCGTAGATCACTTGAAAAAGGATCGTGAAGCGCCAACATATTTGACTGTGGAGGAAGAATGGTGGATGGATTTGAATGATCAACACGAAATCGCAAATATTGTGGATCATAACATTGGGCTTGTTCTCGCAAAACCCCGGAGATGGTACGATAGGGCTGCCACCAGTCCCCTTTGCACATACCTAAGAAGTCATCGACTCTTTGCGTGACATACCACAGTGGACATGTATCTAGGGGCCTACCAAACTATTGAACGCCAAGAAGAGGTGGCAAGAAGGATGGATGGCGATATTATGGAGATACAGAAAGGAATGTTTATTGTGACACCGTGCGAGGGTGACACACACAATAGGGCGCCTGGTAGCGAAGGTTGTAAGTGTGCACCTTGGGGCCATGAACCGTATTGCTTGTGCACCGTGGCGAATCGAGCACACGGATGCTTATGAGGGCAAGTATGTTGGAGAATTTTTCAAAGGATCGACAATGGACCACCAAAAGGTCGAAAGGGAAAGGGCCCCAACATCCAAAAGGTTTTGTGCGAAAACCATTATTATATACTACGGGTTTCACTCACTTCAGAAACATCTCAGACGCAGCAGATAAGAAAGCTATAAAGGAAAAGTTGAGTGCCCGTCCTCACATTCAACCAAACACTTCGGATGAGGCAATGGAGAGTGATGAAGATGGAGATGAGGCCTGTGGACGGGACGAGGGTCTCGATTCAAAGAGTAATGACATGTGCTAAATCGAAATAACAAGGGAACCTTATGTTTATCCCTAATTTCTCTTCATGGCATAGGGTTTGAAAGTCGGACACCGAGTTGTGCATAAGTTTCATGTTCTTGTCATACATTGTTTTTAAGACATGCAGACCACCATGCCGTCGATGAGTACATCTTAAATGTCACCTTGTAGCCTACCATGTTTTGTCATGCAATACACCGCAATACATTTCATGATTACACAATTGCACTAGTCATAACATTTGCCGTTATAAGAATCGTGACGGACATGGACGCTTGTGCTCCACTTTCCACCCTCTAGACGCCATATGCTCCCATCATGTTCGTTTCCGCCATCACGATGCATATATCCGTTTCATGCGCGCCGTCAGAGAGCTCGGCATGCGCGCCCCATGCCACACCCAACAATCGCCGCATACATTTTGGGCCGATATGACAACCTCTACAAAACCCATACCATAGTTGTCTCCATGTGTCTCCATGTGATTTTAAATGCTGATTTGTTTGGCCACAATGATTGCAACACAAGCCACCAAACTCGAACATTTTTTTCCCCAATGAGGGGAGAGAACATGGGTACTTTTCTACAAACGCATGATAAGCCGGAGAGCACCGCTTCCAATCAGATGGCACAACCGTCGGGATCTTCACCCTTATTTTCGCCGTCACCGCCTAATCCCAAACATGCCGTTTAATAACCATCTTAAACCCGGATCCACGATATAGACTGCAATCATGCGTATATTCAACCGCTTCAAATATTATATTGCCTCACCGAATTCGAGATGCGATATGCGAAGAAGGTGGTCCAGACCCGGCCGGTAAAAGTGGAGAATCGCTCGCCTCTTATCTAACCCGGATGCGCAGAGTGTGTGTGGATGAAGCGTGGACTAATTATCCGCTCGCGTGATTGGAAAGGGCCGAGTTGAGGAGGGCGTATTGCCCTTTTGTGTGATTGATCCCAAGGAGTGTGATGATCTAGAGGACTGGACCGAAAAATTCAGGCAAAGAAATACATCATGGGTGTGTTAGGGAACCACACATTTGCGGCAATGCAACATTTGGCGGACATATCACCAAAGGAAAGAGCGTTTCAAATGGATAGAGGCACATGTCTATTGTGGGCGACCACTGTGAAATGAGGGTTTTGGCGATCGATCACAATACAATGTCTCGATAAACGAAGATGTCATTCATAGAGCAAGTAAGATATCTCTAGATGAACGCTTATAGCCAAGGGATGGCGTGCATATGTCCATGAATTGGAAGTTCAACGTATAAGGTATTGGGTCTTATCAAGATGATGAAGGAAGGGAAGATGATGCCTACAAAGCGAACAAGGTTGACAACAGGATTTACATCTTGTGCATAGCGAAGTTGGAAGGAAGGGTATGGGAGAATGTGGACAAAATTTTTGCAAAGTGGGAGGCTTGTGACTAATGTAAGAAACATGTGGCAGGATTGAGCAAAAGAGCAAAGGCAAACGGAAAAAATGAAGAAACAAGTTGAGGGTATATTGGTGAAGCCCAAGGAGATGCGATAAAGCCATGGCGTTGCTTTCAAGGTTCCTTCTAGGGAGAGCGGGCAGCAATGTTTATTAGTGCCAGAAAGTTCTCACCGGCCTTATGGATTTGAAGGAATGTCGGATGAAATTATATTGCGAAGAAATTGCATATCATCCAAGTGGCCATGGCGAAGCACTTAGGATGTTCATCTTTTGAGATGGTGAGGCAAGAGTACCCACAACATTCCACCGACGTAGTCGCTGTTCCGTGCTCGCCGAGGGAAAGGTATGTTATCATACTCTCTTGTTTCTTAGAACTTTATAGTGCAGGCGGGAGGAGGAGGCAGGCATGCGCCCTCCTTCCTCACTCCCTCATGTTTAATCGCTTAGTGGCCGGCATGCGGCGCCTGCAGGGGGCATCCCTCACGAGGAGGGGGGCCGGCATGTGGCGCCCCCCCCTGATGCCCAGGGTAAGTGGAGGCGCCAGGCCTCTGACTAATATTGACAAGCATCTGTTTTGTGCAGCAACAAAAGACATTGAAGTCCTTACCAAGTGCCGAAAACTTTCAGCGGTTCATTTATGAGGTCAACACTTGGAAGGGCTTGAGGATGGATGGGCGAGAGCTCATGAGAGACATAGAAGAGGATTGTTGCACCACGTCCCTACCGGAGAAAAAGTACAGACGATTCATGCTCGAGATGCGGATATGCGAGGTTTTGTGAGGAAGAGGAGTTACTCTTTGCTTGTGATGGATGTCCACGTGGATTCGAGAAGGGCCCAAAGGATGGAAGGTTTGATATTTGGCAAGTGGGTAATGTTTTGCATTCCTTCCATGACTTGACGAATGCAGTCAGGATGATCATAATGCATGGTGTGGAAGATTCACATATTGTGCGGAGCCTATGAAGTGGTGCGGAGGGTGGTCTTGTTTCATTTGTGTGGACAAGACAAATGTCAACAACGACAAGGGTGGGTTTGATACGGTGGAGTATGTCACCGGGTAAGAAAAGCTCCGAGTCTATGTCATGTTACCTAATGTGGCACTTTCAATAATGGTCGGTGATTGCCCACCATACTTGTGCGGTTTATCATTCACTTGACAAACTTAGTCTACCTACCGCCTTTAGGTTTGATGATGAAGCTTATCAAGACATTCTCCAAGGAAGGGATGGATATTGGATGCATGTGCGTAGTGGGTCATCTTTAATGTGCCTTGTTGTGGCGAAATTGTATTTCTATCGAGGCGGACAGAGGTGTCAATTCATTCCAGCGTGTACATGGATATAATCTTGCGGAGGAGGCGACACATGAGCCGCATCGTCGGTGGTCCATCTCAGTGCAGGCCAAGGAGGTTTGCGTCGTGAAGGATATTGGGAAGGCTCAAATTGTGCCTCTAGGGTGAGCGAATGAAAGAAAGGTGGAGACCACATCGATGAGGGAACAGCAGACACTAGAGGGGCACACAGCCTCCCGAAGTTAATGAGGAAGGAAGGGTATGGGAGAATGTGGACAAAATTTTTGCAAAGTGGGAGGCTTGTGACTTGCAAGAAGAAACATGTGGCAGGGATTGAGCAAAAGAGCAAAGGCAAGCGGAAGCGTGGAAGAAACGAAACAAGTTGAGGTATATTGGTGAAGCCCAAGGAGATGCGTATAAAGCCATGGCGTTGCTTTCAAGGTATTCTGCGGGAGAGCGGGCAACAAATGCTTATTAGTGCCACGAGAAAGTTCTCACCGGCCTTATGGATTTGAAGGAATGTCGATGAAATTATATTGCGAAGAAATTGCATATCATCCAAGTGGCCATGGCGAAGCACTTAGGATGTTCATCTTTTGAGATGGTGAGGCAAGAGTACCCACAACATTCCACCGACGAAGTCGCTGTGTTCATCGCTTTGAGGGAAAGGTATGTTATCATACTCTCTAGTTTCTTAGAACTTTATATGAGTGGCGGGAGGAGGAGGGCGGCATGCGCGCCTCCTCCTTCCTCACTCCCTCCGCCGCATGCCGGCGCCCCTGCCGGTTTGAGGGCCGATGCCTCACGCCCCGTAGGTTTGGAGGCAGATGGGCGCCTCACCCCCTCAGGTGTGAGGAGGCGCAGATGCGCTAATATTGACAAGCATCCTGTTTGTGCAGCAACAAAGACATTGAAGTCCTTACCAAGTGCCCGAAAACTTTCAGCAGTTCATTTATGAGGTCAACACTTGGAAGGGCTTGAGGATGAGCACGAGAGCTCGCAGATAGAGACATAGAAGAGGATTGTTGCACCAGTCCCTACCGGGAGAAAAACAGTCAGACGATTCATGCTCGAGATGTCGGGATATGCGAGGTTTTGTGAGGAAGAGGAGTTACTCTTTGCTTGTGATGGATGTCCACGTGGATTCGAGAAGGGCCCAAAGGATGGAAGGTTTGATATTTGGCAAGTGGTAATGTTTTGCATTCCTTCCATGACTTGACGAATGCAGCGATTCAGGATGATCATAATGCATGGTGTGGAAGATTCACATATTGTGCGGAGCCTATGCGGAAGTGGTGCGGAGGGTGGTCTTGTTTCATTTGTGTGGGACAAGACAAATGTCAACAACGACAAGGGTGGGTTTGATACGGTGGAGTATGTCACGGGTAAATAAGAAAAGCTCGAGTTGCCGTCATGTTATGTTACCTAATGTTTTGGCACTTTCAATAATGGTCTTGGTGATTGCCCACCATATTGTGAAAAGTGGTTTATCATTCACTTGACAAACTTGTTGTTGTCCCTACCAGCCTTTAGGTTTGATGATGAAGCTTATCAAGACATTCTCCAAGGAAGGGACGGATATTGGATGCATGTGCGTAGTGGGTCATCTTTAATGGTCGCCTTGTTGTTGCCGAAATTGTATTTCTATCGAGGAGACAAGAGGTGTGCGTAATTCATTCCACGCTGCGGTACATGGATAAGCATCACGGATGCGGAGGAGGAGCCGATGAGCCGCATCGCCGTGGTCCATCTCACCTGGGCCAAGGAGGTTTGCGCGCCGAGAAGGATATTGGGAAGGCTCAAATTGTGCCTCTAGGGTCGAAGCGAATGAAAGAAAGGACTGGAGACCCTATCGATGAGGGGCAACAGACACAAGAGGTCAGATGGCACACCGGGTTGACGGAAGGAAGACGACGACGCCCAATGATGGTCGTTGACTCTTTCGGAGAGATGATGAAGAACGTCCGAGAACGCCACCGTAGTTCCCGATAGTGAAGCCGTGTGCGCTTGAATCTTCGCATGAACTTCCTTAGGTGGCTAGAACGTTTTCTGCCGTAATCATGTCGTATGGGCCGTTGTCTTTGGAGTGGATGACACGCCGGATCTTCTAGTAGCAAGTTGTTCTCTCCGCCATGAGGCCGCTTTTGAATACATCCGAGCAACGACTCTACTTATAATCGAGCATTGCCGCTGTCCGCAAGCATCCCCGCACCTTGGCACCTTCATTGCACTTGACACGAATTCAAATCTCAATCACAATGATTGCTTGCACGGCGCATGTGTCAAGAGACGTGTTTGGAGTGAATTAGTAACTGTATGAAAAGTACCAAGTGGCGGCAATTTTTCCATAACCGGCGTACATTATTCCGCCGGTATGAATATTATCGTGTTTTTGTTCTAGCATGGAATCTGTCGTGCTTGGTCGGAGCAATGGCTACAGTATTGTCATAGCGCAGAATGGTAGGGTCACCTTGTGGGTGACCAAGGTCTTCGAGAAGCTACCTACAATGCAAAACTTCTTTGCCTTCCTTTGACATAGCACCGCATTCACTCTCGGTGCTCGATTTGGAAATGGTAGCAACCTTCTTGCTTGACCATGATACGGCTGAGCCTCCCAAGGTGAAGACATAAGCTGCAACACTTCGTCGGGCGTCAAGGTCGGATGCCTAGTTAGCATTTGACCAGTCCTCGAAGTTGAGCACTCCATTGCTTGACCTCTTGTAGGTGATTCCATGATGGGTTTTTCCCTTCAAGTACTTGTAAATCCTTTTGACATACATCCAATGTGGCCTACCACGGTTGGCCATGAATTGTACAACACTCGAGGCAGCATACAATATGTCGTAGCGTGTCCAGCCATGTAGTAGACTGAGGAGCCGACCGCACTTATGTAGGGCACTTTGCCATGTCCTCTTTCTCTTCTTTGGTTGTGGGGTAGTCCTCTGGGGTGATCTTAACTCCCACTAGGAATGGAGTGGGTGCAGGACATGTGTGGGCTACGGACTTCCCTTGGGGGTTAGGAAATAAGTGGGGTTTTGTTTTTTTCGTAGGTCCGAAGAATAAAATAAGGCGGAAAAGGAGGAATAAGCGAGAATGATTACTCGGTGCCTGAGTATACTCCGGACTCGGATTGGGTAACGGACCTTGGTACCACTACTGACTACAATTGCCTTAGGGAGTATCGGGATAAGTCCGGACCCCACTCCGGGTCAAAGCAGGATAAATACGAGAAAGTAATTTAGAAGTTGAGTCGTGAGAGTGAGCGGCGCCCATGGGCGCCACAGTGGAGGTCGGGCATCATGAGCCAGGCCGTAGCCTTGCAGGCCGTTATAGCAGTATTCACGCCCGCGGATCACGCGGCGTAAGGCGGGTCTGTGGCGTAAGGTCGAGTAAGCCATGCGGACCTGGCGATTACTGGACAGAAGAGCACCCTCGCCCATATTGCTAGCGCGGCCGAAGAGAGGTTTCTGCATGCGACCTCGACAATTCGCGGTCTCTTGCGCTGCAACCCGGCCCTCTGGCTATCTCTTGAGCGTCGGGCATCTTGGCGGCTCACCGTTGGGGTTGGAGCGTGCCCGAAGAGGCGCATCGTGCCGGCGATCTCGGGCAATCGTCTGACGGCGAAAAGGAAGAAGCGATGGGACCCAAAGGCTGCGGAGGTATGGGAGAACCATGGCGCAACAGTAACGGCTATCCGGACTTTGGGCGGCTGGAGGCGGGAGGATTAGTCGAAGAGTGGCACTTAGGCGTGTTCGGGTACGGGCGTTTGTGATGTCACACAGTCAGGAGTTCGCCGGAAGATGTTGGCAAGGAGGTTCGTCCAAGAACCTCGGGAGGATCGAGGAGGTGGACCTTGGAGGTGTCTGAGGCGGCTTACAAGCGGAGGAGGTTGAGGCGTGGTCAGGCCCCTCAAGGCGAGGAAGATAGAAGGCAAGGCGGCGATCTTTGAAGCCGGGCAATGAAGACCGGTGGTTGATGCGGACCCAGGCGGAAGGGTGAGGCGTGCCGGATCATTGTCCATGGAACTTGCTCACCAAGGTGGATCACCTTGGTGATAATTATTAGTGTTCTGCACGCATGCGTTGCGAGGCAAGGCGGGTGGAAGGATCATCTTCGCAGGGTTCGGAGGCCTGTGAGGAGGCCAGCCTGTCCGGACTATGCATCCATGTATGGGGACATTACGACCTCTGAAGGATGGGGAGGTAGAGCTCGGAAGGGTTGGCGGCCCTACGAGGCGGAGGCGGCAAGGCGCAGGGTGAGGCCCGACCCCTAGGGCCAAGCAGGTCGGGAGGAGGGCAGGAGGGATCAGGACTCCATCGTGCAGGCGGACCCCTCACCACCTAGGGAAGTGTGGGAAGATATCCCCGCTTCCCTCCTCTTCTTGGGGCGGCCCGGTCTGAGGAGAGCCCGGCTCAGCAACCCGGCCACTGGCGGAGGAGGCCCGGCGAACTCGCCGGGCAAGGCGGAAGGCGGTGCCACCCCATGCGGCCTCGGGTGCACTGCCTTGCCCTTGCAGGTAGCAAGAGGCGGTGAGAAGCGAGAAAGGGCGCTCAAGGAGGCGGGGAGGGCAGCAACCCAGGCCGGTCACATCGGCCGGGAGGCAAGGGTGGCTCGAACCCCCTCACCTCAGGGCCCCCCAGAAGAGAGGCGAATAGGGTGGCCAAGAGGGCCAAGGAGGTGAAGCTCCGGACCTCGGCAATCGGGACCTAAGGGACTGAGGTCGTCCGGAGAACCAGTCCGGACTTGCTCCTGCAGTATCAGAGGTCCTTGACCGTGAGATGCCCTCCTCTGGACTTTTGGGGCCTCACGATTGGCGGCCGTGGAAGAGACCACAGGCGGGTCAGCACCGTCATGGGACGGTATGCTCAGGGTCTCTGGGACAGAGACCCGGGAAGTAGAAGCCACGGAGGCGCATGGTGCTCCTCCGAGGAGCAATTGGAGGCGGCCGAGGCGAGGAGGAAGGCAGCTCTCGAAGGAAGCGGAGGCGAAGGGAGTCTGGTCCATTAACGGACTAAATTCTTCAGTGGGTGGCGGTGAGGCGAGCCTGAGGCCCAGCGGGTGAGACCTCTGCGGGCGGAGGGGTAGCGGAGGCGAGAGGAGGCCGGGCATAGCGAAGAAGGCTCGCGACGGCGGTGGACGGCCTGGTGGCCAGTGAAGGCGAGGAGGCGGGGCGTGCTAAGGCAACCGCGATCACTATCGGCGTGATCGGGCCGGTGGAGGAGGAGGCGGCGAGGATATGCGGCTAACACGAGGCGGAGGCGGCGGAGGCAGTGCGGCCGGCCATGCAGAGAGAAGAAGCCGCGAGGAGATGGAGGATCTCCGGACTCGATTCGTGAGTGGAGCAACGGCGGGGAGATGGAAGGCGCAAGAGACCACAGGCTGCGGCTCAAGTTACCATTGAGCGGAATGGTGTCTGCGGGCGTGATCACGGATCACGAGCGAGATAAGCGGCTCCGGCTCTGTTGGGCAGACGGAGGAGGTAAGGCGATGGAGCAAGGAGGCGGGGCGTCGCGAAATGGAGGACTGGGCGAAACACGGCAGCGAGTTGCCCGGCCGTCTGGAGAGGAGATGGCGGAGCTAAGGCCGAGATGAGCAGGGGGAGGCGGAAACCTTGGGCCTTGAGAAAAGCTGCTGGTCGATTAAGGAAGGCGGAAGGGGCTGCGCTATGGCGGAGTAAATGGCGGAGGCGGAAGCAGCGGGCTGGAGGCGGGCAACAGTGATTGCGAGGAGGTGGCCAGGCGGCCCTTGTGGCCTCGCTTCGGCCCGGCTCCGGTGACAGAACTGGCGAGGAGATGGTCAGCAAGCGGACGGCCGCTCGGCTCCGGAGCACCAATGGCGAAGGAGTATCGGGTGCTCGGGCACATGTGGAAGAGGCAATCCGACAAATTGACTCGGATTTTGCCTACTACCGAGCTCCTTAAGGCATTGGAAGCCTCTCGGCGCCCGCTACAAACGGACGGACCCGGAAGGCTCGAGAAGGGATGAAGGGCATGGGGACAGGGACCCTAGTGGCCTGTTTGGAGGCAGCAGTGAGGGAGAAGAGCCTCGGGAGGAGGCGGGGCCAGCCAAGCCTGGCGGACCTCGGGGTAAGTCCGCACGCTCGGGAGGATAGGCGGGGCCACGAAGGCGGAAGGAGGAAGCAGGCCAAGACAAGGGTGGGTGGGTAGGGATGAGGGCCTAGCGGTGGAGGTCCCATGAGATAAAGTCGGAGCTTGGGGCCGGACCCGTGTAATAAGTTCGGACCACGAGGTCCGGAGATGAGCCGGACCCGTGACCGGACTCGAAATAAAGCGAGACTCAGTTCGGACTCGGGTCGAGGCCGGACCCCGGTGGGACTCGGGAAGCAGGTCCCTCAGGCTTATTTGAGGCGGTCGTCGGTGGCCCTAGGGAGGGACCCTTTGGGGGCAGGGGGAACGTTGTGTCGGTCGTCGGGCCGCCCGATGTGGCGGGATTAGGGAAGAGGAAGGGGTCCGCCTCGCGGATCATCCGATTAGGTGCGCATGGCCGGGACGGAGATTGGACCACCTGTCTAGGCAGGAACCGGGACCTTCCGAGGCCACGGAAGGAGATAGGAGGGAGGAATAGGATGGTAGGCGATTAGGCGTCTTGGTGCCACCGGCTCGAATAGGGTAATAAAGGCACTTGGGCGTAGTATAAGAGAAATTTGAGGTCTCTGAATAAATCATCTTCTCTTGGTGTTGATGCGTTTCTTGCGGACCCTGTGTGTCTTCATGCTAACGTGAGTCCACGAGTCAACGCGCGGCCGGCTCGAGAGGCGATCAAGGTCCTCAGTGACGGACCCCTAGCGTGTGGTGGTGTGTGCGGGGAGGCGGGGACCGTGTTCGTCAGGCGGCCCGGCAGCCGACGGGCCGGGCAGTGAGGAGGAACTCGGGAGGTGTCTGAGCCAGGCGGAGGCCCGGTTGAGCACGGAGGAGGTCCGGATTGTGTAGCCGCCACTTGCGTTCTTTTCAAGGTTGATGGCGTGGTGAGTGATGAGAGGCGGACTAAAGGCAGTGACGTGCAGGGAGCAATCTGACGCACGGTCCTTAAGCGTTTAGCCTCACCTTGGGCTTTGAAGCGTTAGAGTAGTTAGGCGCAAAGCGACGATTGCGTGTGTGTTAAAGTTGAGCGGACGCCAAGTAAGGTGAGAATCGTGAAGCAAGCGGCGGAGCTTATCTTCTCTGAGAGCGGACTCTTACTACAGCGACACTGCAGGATTATGCGGCGGTGGCGTCAGCGAAAGTCGCGCCACAACATGCATCTGATAGCTTAAACCTATCCAAGATCTCGAGTACATGGATTGAAGAAGAGTTCAATGTACTCGAGTTACTTGGATTGAAGAAGAGTTAGTGTACCAGCCTCCCTTATCTCGAAGGATTTGAACTCCGAGGCAGAATCCAAGAGGTCCTAAGTCTCTCATTTTAAATCGTGGCCGGATGACTGGCGTGGCACTTATGCTCCAAAGAGCTGGAGTGCGCCGGACGTCCGTCGCACTTATACTCCAAAGAGGTGCAGTGGGTTTGGAGAGGGTTAATCATTTTCAGCATGTAAACACTTTCGTTTGCTGTTGCCTATGCACACTTGCCACCGCAACAACACTCACCTCAATTCTCTTTTCAAACCCCATGATTCGTGAGCAATCCTGCAATGGCGAGCATACCTTCTGACCTATCCCTCTGCTTCGAGATAAGCCGCACTTAGATCTACAGCATTAGGCCCACCAAAGCATAGCCCTTTAGAAAATTGCCAACAATATTTAAGTAGTACTCCGGCTCAAGATCCAAGAATCAATAGGGTGTGGCCCCGTCTGTGTTTTTGTAGAATGCATAGAGGGCTGTCATTTTTATATGTTTATTACAACCAAAAACTTTTACTTTCAAGTGGTGGAACACAATGAAAACAATCCTGTACTAGCGGGAGTCTCATTTCAGTGGTCGTGAGAACATTGCAACAAACAAACTGCTAAAGGAGGAAGTGGTCATCAGGATCGACAATAGTCATTCAAGAGTGCGGCCGAGTGACTCATCTATGCTCTTAGCGCAATCTGAGTCAAGGACCACCACCAAATTCAAGGCGGTCCATATCCTCTCAAAGCCGCTATTCTCCTCCAATGCTTGCTCGTATTCATTAGTATAATTCTTGAGGCTTGAGGTGTCATTGCCACACAACATTTAGGGTCTGCTGATCCTCGTCCAAAAGCTCGCCAATCGTGGTCTTCAACCTTCTGGCACTCAATGCAACCACTTGGGCTTTAAGGGCGAGAATTGGACAAGGTAAAAGATGGTGAGGCCTCCTCAACCTTTCTTGATCAAACTCTTCAGAGCTTATATTTCTTCTTGTCAAGTCCGTACCGCTTTCAATCTTAGTCTACCCATGGGTGGCACATGGTGCAAGTCAGATCTTAAATTCAAAATCTCCTAGCGAAGCTTGGCTGTAGTTTGTCTCTGAACACCTAGCTGCGCCACACACATTGTGGAAGGCGTGTTGGATATAAACCGTCGTCCTTCGAGCCTCACCGAAATACTCGCCATTTGGTCAAAATCTCCATTAGGGCCATTTTCGGATACTCATTTGGCTCTCACTAGGGGTTTCGCAGTGGCAGGGAGAGATGTTTATATTCGATTGCATCAAGCGGCTTCATTACTCAAGGATAAATCATCTATTCTATTTATTTTCTTGCTTCTCGCAAAATATTATGAAATATTATGTCTTCAAGCAGTTGGCCATTAGAAACCACCATCATACATGTCGAATTTTGGAAAATGAAGCTCATCTAGAAACCAAGGCCCATGCATCTATACATGCATCAAACTCGAATGAGTGAACATTTTGGGCGCAATCGAAAAGATCGGTTGAAGTTATCGGCGGCACATAGAAAGTAAGGCCGAAAAGGTTTTCCATGTTGTATACAAAGCGAATGTGGGAACATGACATCAACCAACAAATGATTTTCAAAAATAATATTCATGACTTTACGCCTAGATACCGGGATGATTTACAAATTTTACCTGACTGAAACGAGGTTCTTGCCTACCTTTGGCACATAGAGCACAATTGTGAGGGTGATGATACCACCAGTCTTGCATGCTAGGGTGATAGTACCAGTGCCACACACCCCAGCAGACTAGTTGTCGGCCATATAGATCAGCCCTCCTTCAGGTAATGGTCTGTAGGTTGAGAAGCAAGAACGGTCCTTGCAGATATGTGTAGAGGCGCCGTTGTCCAGGTACCATGACGAACAACTGCCATTGCCCATGGAGAGGGCAGCGATGAGAATTGTTGGTGCCCTCTGCACGACGTGAGCACTTTGGGGACCCTGTCTTCTTGGCTCCCCAGCTTGCTTGCCCCTACACTCTCATTCGAAGTGTACGGGACGCTGACACCAATGAAATTTTCCTTTCCGCCGAGGTTTAGAAGGTGCGGAGGAGGCTGACCCGTCGCCTGTCTTTCGCATACCTTGCCAATTCTTGTTTCTTGGATTCTTTGAATTCCTTTGACCAGGCTTGGAAGTGAATAACGCCTACGCGGGTGATACATTCTTGGAGGAAACTCTAGGGGAATCCTCCTCAATAAGAGCGATGATGGCCTCTGAGAGTGTCATGAATTCTCAACACCATATATCTTCAAGAGGGGGAATTTACATGATGGGGGTTTTCTTGAAAATATGCGCCAAAGGGGGTTACACATGGGTCTCAAAACGACGAATAGCAGGTTTTGGTGAAAGAACCACAAAAAAACAGGGTGTCCCATACACGTTGTCCCCCTTTTACAAAATGGGTACACGCCGTGGAAGGGTGCTCGAAATCCTTTACCCATATGATGAAGGCAAATTAAGACCCACCGTCTTGCTAATGGGGAAAGGATGCCTGAACCTAGATTTGGGTCCGCACGGAAGAAAGTACGGTTGGCATGCAAAACCCATAGTCTTCGCAAATTGCTTTGATGTCAAGGGTTTGGCAAAGGGTAGAGGTCATGCGATCGGGTCAAACCGACCGTATGCTTGGGGTTGGAGACAGTGGGCCGGCCGCCGCCTGCCTGTCTATGGAGGTCACGCCACGATTCTTGCCTCCGCAGCACCACAAATTGAAGAACAAACACCACCTACGGATCGAAGATGGTTGGGATCGCAACAACGCCTATCTATCATCCTCGACAAATTTGTCCAGCTATGGACAACACGCCACTATAATCTTGGGGCAGATAACCGCCCAAACACATACTTAATTTATTGCAAACCACATATACGGATACACGGTATTGTATTGCATTGAGGTGGTAATGGACCAAAAGCCAAACATGATTCACGCCGCTTACCCTAACAAAGGCTCGGACAAGGAGTAGGAATTTAGACCGGTGAAGCTAGAACCCTATATTTATCTCATGCGGAACCATTGCCTCCTCTCCCAATTCCTTCTCCATGGAAGCACGTTTACTCATCTCCGGAGGTCACTCCGTCATCGCCGCCGGACTGCCCCGCACCATGGTCATCACTATCCTCGGGGTACTTTCGGATGTCTGAATAAACCCACGCAATTCATTCAACTTATCCTTTATCGCTTTCTTGTCAACAACATATAAATGTTTTCGAGCATTCAAGACGAATCCATAATAAAGGATTACCGTTGCGTTCACAAAGACTGTTGAATATTTTTGGTATACAAGGATTTGCTTCCTTTCTTCCCTACCTTGAAGCCATGTTCGGTACCGCCTAATTATATATTCCTCAACATATCTTCCCTCATATGCATCCGTATGCTCGGTCATATACCAATGAACGAGGAAGTGAGGTTTGGGCGACTCCAACTTCACATCTATGACCTTTCCAATCCAAAATGGTCTCACATTGTGTGTCTCATGAACACGGACGCTATGAACATTCCTTTATTGATCTCCTAATATCGCCATTCAAACGTGTCATATCTTCTTGTTGCTTGCCCAAATTTCTATATGCCCCCAAATACATATCGCGTTGTGGAAGTTCGCGCAGTAGCCGCTCAAAGAAAGCCGCATCGGGCATGCATAAGGGCACTCAAGCGCCGCCCACTCTCGAAAACCACTTCCATGGTCGCGTAACCAACCCGATATGGTTGTCCACAATTACAGAATTTCTTCTGGTCAACCTAACTCCTCCCACCATGTGTACTCTTCCGCGTAACGTAAGGCCGGAGTCTGATAACCCTCGCTTCAAGTAAGCAACGCCTGCGTGAGACAAGCGGCCTTTTTATCTCTAGCCCGCATAAGGCTAACAGGAGCAGGATTATCCTCCTGTGGCACAAACTTCAAAACTCCAAGCCTCCTTCGTTTCCCTCAAATATGTTGAGTAATCGCTTACTCCGATTCCACGACCGGCTTCCTGTTATCTTGAATTGATGCCGAACGATGATTATTCAATTTACTCACACAATACGCCCGCCCATCCCCGTCTTATTGGCCATACATACTTAAGTCGGGAACTTCCAAGATCTTCACCTCCGGCCTTGGAGTGTACGCTCCTCGATAATAGTTGCCAATGCGGCGAGTGTGCGCTTCCTTGTGTTTCAAGCTTTTAGAGAAGCATGAAAACATCCGATCAATTTGATCATGGGTGTGCCCAACTAGCGAAGCCCACCTTCACTTTCTCAAATGTTCCATGTCTACCAACATGTTGAGATACGCAAAGAGTAGTTGGTTCTTGTTCTCCGGCAAGTGTTGTCCAAATTGTAAGTACAACACTTTAGGCACCCCATCATAATTGTGGATAACATCTTGAATGATGTTTATAGTCAAATTAGCGTCATTGCGGAGGTTGGCATAATGCAAATATGCCCTTGCTTTGTGAGTGTAATTGTGAATCATGCACCCCACAACGCAATCGAAATACATTCTTCATCCAAATTCGCCACCGCAAGAAATGCTAAGCTCTGCTTTCTTGGTCCATTCCATCGATGGCCAATAACATATATTTGTGGGGCTCCACGTAGCTCTTGCTGCGATGCTTTGTCATCTTCGCGCCACAGTACCGATCTCGATGGGCATCTAAGGCTGCGATATTTTTCTCGCAAACAATTGGTGTTAAAAGTGCTAGACATTCATGTGCATTGCGTATATAGGATCATTGCATCATGTCATCTGCGACTTTGGTGAAAGGCGCCGGCTCACGGGCGTCATCCTCATACCACTCCGCGGGCTATCCACTAACACCGCAAACCGCCACCACCTGACACCCGCATCTTGGTGGGAGATGAGAGGCGCCGGCCCGCCGCGCCTCTATCCGGAGGCGCCTCGACAAAGCCGATGTTCACTGCCGGCCATACCTCTTACTATGGAGTGCAATGCCATGAGGAGCATGGAAAACGTTCCTTCTTACTACCCTAACCTTCCCGACACACCTTTACCTTCCCACCCAAAGCTTCCTAGGTTGGCCAAGACACTTCCTCCTCTTCCCTACACCGGGACGCCTCTTCCATAGAATGCACAAGCTGCGTAAACCCCGAGAGGTGCTAAGAGGAGTGGGCCACGCCCACTCATTGGTCGAACTCGACATGGTAGCCTACTTCAATGAGCACGTCCCTTTCAACATGCCACACTCAAATTACAGAACACGATGTACTAACCACCTCAAGACATGGAGAGTGTGCAGCCATAACAAAGGACATAGAAGGACACATAATGTACTCACCGAAAGGATTCGGAGAATACCTTGGTCGACTTTAGTGTGTTTCTAATTGTCGCTTTTAACTCAAGCGAGCACGGAGAACCTGTTGGACTTTGGAATCTTCACCGCTAAAGTTCTCCTCCAAAGTTTCAAAACCAAGCATAGGTGACAAACCGTTGATGGAACCCTCACATTGCCGCTTATATTTTGCCCAAATTTGAACTTTGTAAATGTGTCCGGAAGATTGAACACATCAACATTGGGGAGCCTTTCCGCCATGAACAGAATGCGCTGTCCATCCACGCGATTGCACCTCGCGATATGTAGACATGTTAGGGTTTGCTCTAAAGCCATCCCACTGCATGTGCAATAACCCTTCTTCAGCCTCCTCATACCTACTATGGCCAATGCAATATACCTGCGAAGGCTCGAGGCAGATCGATGACCGACCCCATAGATGAGTCACAACTTTATCATTGTGGCCACGCGATCGACGTGAACAAGAGATTCCAAATGTCTCTCGCCTGCCCGCCCATTCAGAAACGTATCTCGCCTCGCAACCTTTCTATAGTCAATTTCGAACACACATTTGGTTGCAACAGGCTTGGAAATCAAGAGACGCAGCCCCGCATTTCCTCATCGCACACCACCGGCCTTTTGACTTGAAACAAGAGCCTTTGTTGCTATCAAGCTTTCGCTCAATGGCTTGGGATGGTATGATTGCGGGCATGTCCACTCTGTTTGAAAGACGCCATCCTCCTCGTCGAAGTCACCGACCGCCTGGAGGATACCTTTCCCACTCATCCATAGTAGGAAATAAGTCGCCTCAATGCTTGAGGCCCTCCTACTGGCGAGCAGTGTCCACTACTTTGTGCATTCTCATGCAATGACGGGCTCCTATCTAAGGCGGCATACAAATTGAGGTTTTCTGTCCGAGGCACACCCCAATGATGGTGAAGATGAACCTGCGCCCATTGTGGCCACCATCGAACGAGCTGCAAATGCAAAGATTGGTATGTAGGAACGGAATTCAAGCAAGTAGGAATGACGCCTGATTCTCTCCTGGTTATACCTTCGGAATGCGTCCTTTTGGGAAGGCAGAGGTCCACACACCACATGCCGAGACCGTATTTGAGGCACGCTTAGTATCCTCCTCCTTTGTGCAACGCCCTCCTTGCGTTGTCTTGAATTGCGAATGCCGTCGCAAGACAAGCTCCGGAGGCGATGCACCCGACGGATGGAATAGAGTCCACAAGATCTAAAGAAGCCCAAAACTCGGCAAATTGAGAACAGGACAATCCATACCTCATCTCCATCCAAAGGATGAGTAGCATTCAACATGTTTGTGAAGGGTGGTAAACGAGCGACGACCTCAAGTGTCGGGTCAGGAACGAAACCCTTGCCGAGTGCAAGGTTAAGGCAAACTTGGGTCAATCATTCGGGACAAATGGACGTTAATAGCGTATCGCTTAGATATGCGGCTTATGGGACAAGGAATGGCGGCTTTAACTACATTGCATTTATGCTCGGCATCCCACATGGAATGATTGTGGCGAATGGGGATTTTGATTACCATGATGGTGATACTTGTGGTACTCCTACTTTGGTTTGGTGGAACTTGCTGCGAATGAAAAATAGTTCTACCTGCTCCATCCATACATACGAGTTTTCGAGCTGTGGTTAGGTTTTGCTGGTACCTTCATGTGGATACGCTGGACATGATGTTTGAGCATCCTTTCAACCCTAATGTCGATGGGGTTATTATTGCCCTAGGGAAGAAACAGGATTATCTCTTTTACTGGAGCAAATCAGTGTTTGTAAGTCGAGGTGTGCATCGAGACACCGTCTCGAAGGGAACACTTCACCAAGAGTGCGCCCTCCTGTGACGAGCGCCAAGGTCGAGCGTTGCGCCAGACCGCAGCCAGACTATCCGCCTGTGAAGCCGGAGCAATTGCGCACGCCATCGCCGCCACGCCCTCCCTTGCCAACATCCTCTAATCCAAGGTCGACACGGGTTTTGCTCTTCCATCTTCCACCTCTCGAGCAAGAATTGCGGTCGTCATCTGGTTTGGGTGGCCTTCCAGATGGCAATGGGTCGCAGGAGCAAGAAGGACCAGGCGATAGAATCGATCACCCCGACCCCTCTGTAAGGTGAGGAGATCAAAAGCGCTGTGGAAGGGAAGGCATCCGCGGGCGCCCATGGATGCACCTCAAGGGCGCGGAGGGTCGACCGAGCGATGGAACAAGTCGGGCCCCGCCTTATTGGGTCGCAATTGGTAGGAGCTGAATCGAACCGGAGCCTTACTTCCAGAAGGCTAGCACAACCAAAGGTCTTCCCATCGGTGACAAGGAGACAAAGCATGGCGCAGCCTATTCCATCCCCTTACGCCTTTGAGGAGACTGTCTACATACGAAGGCTTGGAGCCCGGATGGATTCCACACCTCTTTTGGATAAGGACCGGATGTTGGTTCAAGAATCGGAGCCGTGATGAAGGTATTTTCTGGACACCACTCTTCAAGTTGTGGATCATGGGATACAAGGATGCCTTGCCTAATCACGAGCGAGGGTTGGGTTGTGTGGGCGAACCCGATATGTGTCAAGGAGACCCATCGCGCAATCGCTCAGATAACAAAGCCATGTGAGTTTGATGAAGTGCCACAAGGGCCCGAGCTATACAGGGCATTTGATCTCAGGTTCAACAACCTGATCATCAAGAAATGCGAGCCTCAGAGGCTGGTGCAGATCTTTCGCGAATGTAGACGAGAACAAACGGTAATTGTTCAGAAGGCATTTTGGGGGTAGAGAGACCTCTGTGTATGTTTTTTCGGTGCTTTCTGCTTGGTCTCTAACCACAAATGTTGTGTCAACTGCAGGGGCCTCAAATTGGAAATGCATACATCAGGGCCCTATGTGCAGAAATCACACAATCGGTTGTTCAGACAAGAGTCATGTCCCTAAGGCGCACTCGAGCACGGCTGGTTGAGGAGGAACATCTCGGCTCGATGATTGTGAAGAAGGAAGCGAGCTTGGACCGAAGATGAAGACGATGGCCCTATTCCCGATATTCACGGGATGATGATCAATCGGATGCGCAGAGGTTCGAGATCCGCTGGAGACCGGGGGCCTGGGTAGGTGAGAGGAAGGGCGCTGCCACCGCCTGCAGGAAGAGGCAACTGATTTGGTGACCCCGATCCGGATTGGTTTGCGCTTCTGGGGCAGGGGCCGCCACCCGCGTTTGCATCATTCTGGAAGCACCACCGGGGCAGATCATGGTGATCCTGAAGAGGCGCCGGCCGGCCCCCTCTCCTTCCCTCCATGCAGGATGTGAGTGGGAATAAGAGCAGCAAAGGAAAAAGGAAGGCAGTAGAGGGCCATGCATCAGGCGAGAGGAGTCATTCAGAGAGCTTGGAGCTGGCTAGTGGACCAGGAAAAAAAACCAATAGTATGCAAAAGGCGCAGGAGTTGCTGGAGGACATACCTTCTGTCCATGTATCAACGGACAAGGAGCGGTTAGCAGATGCTATTCGGGATGAAGACCCCCTAACGCGCATTAGGGAATCGGCCTATTCCAAAAAGGTTGTTTTGGAGACAGCTTGGTGAAGTTGGAGAACCTTCGCCAAGATCACACCTCACACCGATGCTCGACACGGAGGGTTGACGAAGCATGGACAAATTACTTGGCACGCGTGATTTCAAGGGCGGATTGAGGAAGGCGTGTGCCTCTATTATGTATGATTGACCCGCAGAGTGTGAAGACCGAGCAAACTTGATTGGGACAAGTTCGGGCAAAAAATACGTCATGGGGTTCTTGGAGGCAACCACACCTATGCGATGAAGCACTGGCGATATATGTCCCGGGAAGACTCGCCAAGACGTGGAGGCCCATGTGTATTGTAACATGAAATGCAATTCTGCAACAGATCACAATGTGTTGTCGAGAGGAAGAAAATGAATTTCATTGAGCAAGTCGATATTTGAGGGACGATGATTATCGCAAATGACGGAGTGATGACCATGGCATGGAAGTTTAATCATAAACCGCTAGGGTTGATTGACGGCGAGGGGCGAAGACGATGTATATAAAGTACAAAGTGGACAACAGGACTCATATTTTGTGTATTGCAAAAGGTGAGGCGAGTATGGGAGAATGTGGATAAGATTTTTACAAAGTGGGAAGCCGGGAGCTTGAGCAAAAGAAACATGTCGCGGTGGGCACGAGCAAGAAAGGCAAAGGAAAACGGAAGGTCATCAAGAGTCAAAGAAAATCGATCGCATATGTGAAGTCAAGGATATGCTTGCAAAGCCTTGGAAATCGCTTCAAGGAATACACCGTGAATGCGCAATGATACTAATATCGAACGGAGAAGGTTCTTGCGGCTTATTGACCTAAAGGGCATGGATGATGATATCACCCTCCCAAGAAATTTCACATCATCCAAGTGGCGATGGCGAAACACCTTGGGTGCTCATCGCTCGAGGAGGTGCGGAAAGAGTATCCCCATCATGCAAGATAGTGTGCACGGTTCAAAAAGATTTGCCGGAAAGGTGAGAAACACTTTCTATTCAATAGTTCTGGAGTTGGGTGTGTGGCGTGTGGAGGGCGCGGGCCGGCGCCTCCACAAGGGAAGCTGCAGAGGGCGCCGGCGGCCGGCCACCAGTGCCGGTGGATGGCGCGCGCCCACCGCGCCGGCCATGTGGAGGCGCGGCCGCCCTCGGCGGAGGGCGGCGGGCCGCGCCCACCCAGAAGCTGGTGATGGAGGGCGGCGGGCGCCCCCACAGGCGGATGGAGGGCCGGCGGCCGCCCACCCGTGAAGCTCGCCGGTGGATGGCGCGCGGGCGGCGCCTGAAGCCTCGCCGATGGAGGGCGCCGGCCGGCGCCTCACCTGAACGCAGAGGGGCGCCTCTTCATACCGAGCACGACGATGTGGTTTTGTTTTTAATTTGCAGCAACTAAAGGACGTTGAGGTTTTGGCGCTGGGATGACTTCCGCCATTTCATATTTGAAGTCAACAACTGGAAAGGACTTGAAAACGAGCAAAGGGCTTTAATGATAAGGACCGGAAGAAGGTCTTAACATTTTTACCGTGCCTTCCGGATACAAAGTGTTCAATACTGTGGAGGCAAGAAATATTCTTGACATGCGGGGTTTCGAGGACGAGGGGTACACGCTCGGTAATGGACGTTCCACGAGGTTTGACATTGGCCCTATGGATAAGCGGGTGGACATGGCAATGATGCAGTTTTGAGCTTTGGAAAAGACAACAAGTGAAGAATTCCGCATTATAGTGATGCATGGGGTCAAGAAGCCCACACCGGGGAATCCATGCGAACATGGACAGGGAAAGGCGGATTGGTATCCTTCATATGGGATAAGACCAACATGCATAATGACAGAGGCGGGTTTGAGACGTGGAGTACATCATCGGGATGGTGTCTCGAAAGACACAAGCACAAAGGATAGAGCTCCTATCTGCCGAATGCTATGCACGGACGTTCAACAATGGGAGGTCGGTTATAGGACACGCCATGGTGAAGAAACAGTGTACCGGCCAATGACAAACTTGTGGTATGCCCTTATCAACGCCCACGGGTCTTCTTATGAAATCGATAAGGACCTTCTCAAAGGAAGGGGACTGGGTTCTTGATGCATGTTCGGGCAGCGGGACCACCACACTTGCTGCAGTCCTGAGTGGACGCAACTGCATTGCAGTTGAGGCAGATTTGAGATGTGCAGGGTACATTCCTCAGCGAATACATGGTTATGAGGTGCTTCCGGATGCAGAGGAAGAGCTTACATTTCAACCGCATCGCCGAGGACCATCACAATTCTGGGCAAAGGAGGTATGTATCAGCGAAAAAGATAGTCTGAAGGCACAAGTTGTTTCTTTGAGTGCGGGCAGACGACAGTGAACTTTTGGAAGATGGGCAGCAAACGTTGGATGATGTATGGCTGCACACATTGGACCCCAAGGGTGATGTGAACGAAGACGAAGGCCTTGGAAGAAAACAGAATTTGAAGACGCAGAAGATGAGCGCATTAGAAACCTCGGCCGTTGTCTTAGACTCGACAGATGTGCGAGACGAGTCGCAGATGAGCCCTCCTAATGATCCTGTACGCCCGTATGTGGTCCAGTATTAAACGATAAGTTTTGTGGTCGGATAGAGGTATACATGAAGGTTGGCCACTCCCATAGTTTGCGTGTAAAAACCTTCTTGAAGTGGCGGAATTTTAATTTTCTTTCCTCCGCTTTGGAGCATTGCTTTCATTTAGGGTTCAACTATCGCCGCCACCGCGATAGTTTACCACACGCACACATGGAACCGTGAAACCGTTGTTTCAAAATGGGATCTATCGGACAAGGGTGGACATACGTCACCAACGTGAAAAAATCATAGTTTCCCGAAAGGTGCGATGTTTGTCAAGAGGGTCCACCAGCAACTGAAGAGGGTTTGTATATTCCCCCTCTTGAAGATATATGGTGTTTCTCCTAGGTTCAGTTTCTTAGCCTAGACAGATTGCTTGATGAAACCGTTTTGAGTCGAGACGAACGTGCGCTAGCTTGAGGGCAGAGTCATCGGGAGGGCATGGCCGCGTGGGCCTCTGTAAGCGTTGTCCCGCATAAGGCCAGTCTTGCTCTCAGTGTGTGGAAGGCGCTAAGGTGTGTGTGGATACTTTCACCATCCCTGTATTTAAGCATGTGAAAGTTCCTTGTGGTAGCAACAACGTGCTGCACGTCTGTGGCTTCATACATTTGGTTGAATCTCTCCCAAATGGCTTGAGCATATGCGGCACCAAAGGTGTCGTGTACCATGTCCTTATCGAGTCTGGCGATGAGCAGATTCTGGGCTCATCTGTCAGACTTCATCCATTGATCAAAGGCTAGGGTTCCTGAGGCAGGGCAGGACACAGACCCGACGACTATTGTCTAGAGGTCTGCGTCCGGGTCCTCAAGATGTCCCCTCATCCGGGTGGCCCATACATTGTAGTCCACACCCGTGAAACTGTCTTTTTCTTTGATCTCAATGATTGCGCAGACTACCATAATGTGCACTAGGGTTTACAGCACGATCGCTAGTGGCGCCTCCACTAGCACCACCACCACTAGCGGTGCCTCCAGATCCCGACATTTTGTTAGGGATTGCTCAGGTGGCTCTTGCAAGAGGTTTTTGTTTCTGTCGCTGGAAGATGAGGAGGCCTTCAATTAGAGCCGCCAGGTGGGTATACGCCTCCGTCAGTGTTGTCACATCTTGGAGTGTGGCAATCGCAAGGCTTTGCAGCAGGCGGGTCTTAGTGTGAACTTTGTTTTCGATCTGATGGAGCTTCTTCAGCCGGCTCTCCAACTCAGGGAGTCCTTTGTGAATTTCTTTATTTCGTGGTTTGGTATGTACTGCCCGTCATCCCTCTCACCATCCTACACTCGCAGCCACAATTGTGAAGGCTTGCAGGATCAAAGGGAAATTGCGGAGCCCGATGCTCATGTGTTAGGAGTAGGGTTGATTCTGCCCTCTATCGGGTTCTCCTATTCCGGCCATGGATGGCCTCCAAGAGTTTTACGTCTTGGGCCAGGCTATGGCGGGGTCCATCGAAGATACCATGGAAAAAGTACTAATGTCATTTGGAGCATTTAGCATGTCTTACAAGCGTATCTTACAATTACAGTCAATGAGTGTTCATGGATGTCTTGTTTGTGGTAGGTGCTGTAATGAGGAGGTGCAATGGTTCATGATCCATTGAGGTAGAGCATAGAACTGTTTAGTGACAGTCCATCTGTGTGCCTTGGACAGTCCTTCATTAGAACCCACCGAATGCCCTCCTCAAAGTTCGGTCCAGGCAGGGACACTGCTGCCTGTACACTTGAAATGAGCTTAAAGTGTCAAGGCCAAATGTGTTTGATGCTTTCCTATCAGCAGCAAAAGCTTCATGGATCATCCGCCTAGGTACCTCAGGGTTGATGGCTTATTGACTCACCTCAGATGTTGCTCTTTACTCATCAAATTCTTCACAAAAGGGTAAAGGCTTTCCAAGCCTCACACAATTCAGCAGGGGTAAGCTTCTTACAGCCTCAAAATCAAACCAGAGCCGACGGCACTTCCATGCGCTTTCCCACAGCCAATTGTTGAGATTCAGCCTTGCACACAATGCTCCCAAGGCGCTTGCCTAGTGTTGCTCCCAAGGCGCTTCCCCACCGCCATAAGCGTCCCATCCTGCGTGCGCCACAAAACAATCCACATTGAAGACGGTAAAATCACTTGTGAGAACAGGTTTATTGCTCCGCATGCAGCTTTTTGACTATAGGGCTCAATGCCATCAGACCTTCCGTTCCGTTTTCGAGGCTCGTTGGCTTCGAGAGGGTGTCTGCATGACGAGGACGAGGAAGGGCTACCTGGGAAGGTGTGTGGCGGTCATCAGCCTAGGGTTATTTGTGTTTGGCGTCATGACTAGCTGCGTTGTGGAGAGGCAGTAGTTCTAGAGATCATCAGCCGTTCATTCTGTATGTTCGTGAGAGGTTGTAATGGAACCCAACATTGCGAACATGGCGGGGCATTTGCAACAAGCGGCAGCTTCCTTTCAGGGATTGGCGGGGGAGACGCAACGACTTGGGAATCTTCTCCCCATGGAGTAGGTTAATCGAATATTGCAACAGAATGACCAAGTTGTGGGGGCCATCAATGAGATCGTGCAATCAGGCTGGCAAGGCAACTTGGTTATAAATTAGATGCAGCAAGATGTGCAAGCGCTGCCAGCGAAACTGGAGTAGATACACCAATATGTGCAAGCATTGCAAGCGAAAGTGGAGCAGATGCATCAATATGTGCAAGCGTTGGGGCAAGAGTAAGCTTGTGGCTTTACAATTTACCTATTTTATATTTTATATTACCAGCATAAATTACAATGTAATTACTGATACTCCTCGATAAGGGTCGTGGAAGGTTACCTTTTGATTACACTTAAATTACACGCGGGAAAGAAGACTTTATTATAAAAAAGAGATGGGAAAAACCCATCCACCCGAAAACAAAAGGGGAAAAACCCAACGAAGGGCTCCATACAAGGGGACTAGCCCCCACCTTAAATTACACCAAATTACAAGTTTATACCAATAAATTTGATAAAATTACGTGGCATATATATATATAATATCATATATTTGTATTTTTATTACTGTAAAATATTATTTCACACTACAATAATAATTACCACCATAATTACTAGGGTGTTGGGTCTTACCTGTAATACTCACAAGCCCATGGATGGCATAAAAAACGGGACTCGACCACGGATGTCATCAAAAAAGGGACTCGACCATGGATTGCATCAAAAAAGGGGCTCTACTATGTCAGTTGGGTGTTCCTGCATAGGGGACATCGGAAACCATAGCTACGTCACTTGGGTGTTTATGGGTGTTCATGCCTGATGGACATCGGAAACCATAGCTTTATCACTTGGGTGTTCGTGCCTAGAGGACATTTGGAAACCAGACTTTAGCCTTTGTATCTTTGCAAAGAGTGTGCATGATACCTCGTTGGTCCAGCTCCTCTAGAGATTTTTTCGATCTTTAACTGTCTACCTGGGTGCAACTCAATATGGTGGGGGGTGGAACCCAGTATGACCCACCTAGGGGCCAGCTCCTCTAGAGATTTTTTCGATCTTTAACTGTCTACCTGGGTGCAACTCAATATGGTGGGGGGTGGAACCTAGTATGACCCACCTAGGTCTCTGTATGGCCCACCTAGGTCTCTGTCCAAATAGCTTAGGCCAAATCGACACATATTTATAAGAACGCCGTGATTAACTGCGCTTAGATCGGCTTAGATGGGGTGACTAAAGAGAGTGGATGCCCTTGTGCTTAGATCGGTACTTAGATGGGGTGCCTAAAGAGAGTGGATGCCCTTGCGCTTAGATCGGTACTTAGATGGGGTGCCTAAAGGGAGTGGATGCCCTTAGTGCAAGTAGCTTAGGCACACCATGGTACAAGTTGTTAAGTACCAAGTCCCATGACGGAAATCCGTCCTTAGTGGACTTCAATAAAATCCTTCTTCTCCTGTATGGCCCGAGATATCAATGAAGCTCTCTGCTGCGGCTCGCATTTGCTTCACCTACATATGAACCGAGACATAAGGCTTGTGCGGTTGGAGAAGACTTGAAGTCTGGTCAACAGGTGCACATTACAGCCCCAACATTGCACCTCTTTTCCCTATGGCCCTCATATGAACCCCCCGTTTTTCTCCATTAGCCTTTAAGCGTCAATTCGCTCCACAATTCCTCCTCTGCCCTTCAGCTTGTGCGCACAAGGGATCCATCAGATGTCGGCTAGCTCTGATCCCACAAGTCACACCCCCGTCTCCTTGTCTTCAAGGTCCTGAGAGCTGGCTTGCACCTCCGTTGTTGCCGCGGTCGTCAGCACACCTGAGGCACTTGGTTCAGCATCCTGCATACTGATGGCCATGGGCACCTCTTCTACTTGCGTATCTCTGCCATCCGGTCTGCAGCTCCTTCGTTTCCGTCTCCAATTGTTACCGAGTCGGTCACATCACTTGACTGACCAGCTTGCACTAGGCTTCCCTCCTCCATCGTTTACGTCTCGGTCACCTCACCTCACTCACCAACTAGAACCGGCTTCGCCACTTCAGCAGTTTCTTCTGGGTTCTCGTCCGCTGGATCAGCTGGGGAAGGTTCTGCAGCTTCTACTTCAGACGGCTCTTCACACTGAAAACCTGGATCAGGGATCTCATCAGCATCAACTTGTCCATCTGCATAAGAGGTGGCAGGTGGACCCATAGCATAGCTCTGCCTCCATCGCCTGCAATGTAATAACTTCAAGCCCCGAGACCTCCTTGCAATCCTCTACCTCATCCAGACAGACATACCCTTCAAGGAGGTCCCCAACTCACTAGTTACATTGCTCTCTTTGCCATCTTCAACCTCAGGAACACTTGCTTCATCATCCACAGGGTGCAGAGGCTCATCTTGTGGTGGAATCTGCTGTGTCTCCATTTCAGACAAATGCGTCTCTATTTCAGGCAGATGAAACAAGCAGAATGTATTTCCCTGCAAACCGCTGAACCTTTATGACTCCGACCAGTCCAGAGAGCGAGCCATTCATTCGAGTCTTTGAAGGATAGTTGGACACAAACACCATCTCTTTGTTGTTGCACACTAACACCATCACTTCCCTTTGGCATACACGAATGAAGCGATGCACAAGGACAAGCTTCTGCGGCAAAAGAATCCGCATCGACGGCAGACCCGAAATCCATGCTGTAACCCCTCTTACAGCTGGAACACAAACAGATCCTACTGTAAGAACGCTCCTTCAATGCCGCTTGCCGTTTAAGTAAAAATAAAGAAGACGACGAGGCACTGGTACCAAACTCAAACGGCCACTTCAAGCCTTTGAAGGCTATTTCCTCGCTTAGACCATCGCTTCTGTTCAGCATACCCAGATGATGCAGCGCACAATGACAAGACACTGCCGGAAAAGAATTCGTATCGCCGGCAGACGAGAATTCCCCCTCGTAAAGCCTCTCACACCTGGGGCATAAACAGATCCCGATGCCAAAACACGCTCATGAAGCGAACAATGAAGGCTGCCTGGACGCTGCTGCGGCTGCTGGTCCTCACTCTGCACTTGCCTGTTCCTCACGCAACACGCGCCCGAGCTCCGGCTCCCGTCCGGTATGCCGGCACCAACTCCTTCGACTTCTCCATCTCAGAGTAGGACCAGAGCGGTTACATGCCGCCGAGCGGGGACCACGACGGTCATCACCTAGACGTAGACAGCCTCGTGTCCGCCATCACAAGGGACGTGGAGGCCCTGGACCTGGCCTTGGCCGATATCGCTGTGCGCAAACTCACCGCTTGGATCGACTACGACGCAGGCCGGCACCAACGTGCGCCTGGCCAGGTATCCGGCTCCCAGGCGCGCCGCTACCCGCCTCTTCACCTACTCCGGGATCAACCTGGCGGACATGGTGAATAGGGCGTCCTGCGTCGGCTTCACTGGGGCCACCGGCATGGTAAGCGAGGAGAACTCCATCTACTCCTGGTCGTTTCAGAGCTGGCTGTAGGACTCCTTACCACCTGTTGGACATCATTCGCAAATTGCAATGGAAACGCACCGTGAGCCTCGGCATAATAATTAACCAGCAAGCCCTCCTCCCTGAGGGGGAAAGAGAAGGAAGCCCTTAACTGAACCGAATGCACTTCTCAAAGTCCGGTCCAGGCAGGGGCACTGCTGCCTGTACACTTGGCACTGTGGAATGAGCTTGCAGTGTCAAGGCCAAATGTGTTTGATGCTTTCCTGTCAGCGGCAACAACTTCATGGATCATCCGCCTGGGAACTTCGGGGCTGATGGCCCACTGACTCGCTTTAGAGGGAACAGTCCTTTCCTGAACATAGAATGGATCCGAGCCAAGCTTTCGTCACGTTGGACGACCCTGCCATTCTTGTCGACCGTGTTCCGGAGTCCAGGGACGTGATCCTCGGCTTCTCCAGGCGAGAGGTGTTCCCAACTTCCCGCGGTGGAGGTCCCCAACCACCACCAAACTGAAAGCTTTCTGCCGCATCCAAAAGGATGCCCAAGTACTGTTTCGGAAGCGACTTCACTCAGCTGCCGCTAGCTCTTCTGCTCTCACTTCAGATTCCTGGGCCCCATCCACGACACCATCACCATGCATGACTATAGCTGCGATGTCTTCATCTACAAGCTCCAAAGCATGGGGCAATGCAGGGTCTTCGACAGGCTCCTCAACTTGTCCAGGTTCTCCAGCTTGCAGGGCCTGAGGACTTCCTTCGCTATCCACTGCAGCCGGTTGCCCCTCAGATGCCTCTTCGTCGGCTTCCAAGATGCCTGGACTGCCGTTAATATCAGCCAGACCTTCATCTGCGATTACTCCTGTGTTTGCAGCACTACTGTGCGCCTCCCCTGTCTCCTTGTCTTCACGGTCCTGAGAGCTGGCTTGCACCTCCGATGTTGCCGCGGTCGTCAGCTCACCTGGGGCACTTGGTTCAGCATCCTCCACGCTGATGGCCTTGGGCACCTCCTCTACTTGCGTATCTCTGTCATCGGAATCACATTGCAATCCGGTCTGCAGCTCCTTTGTTTCCGTCTCCATTGTTACCGTGTCGGTCACATCACTTGACTGACCCGCTTCCACTAAGCTCCCCTCCTCCATCGTTTCCGTCTCGGACAGATCACCTGACTCACCAACTAGAACCGGCTTCGCCACTTCAGCAGTTTCTTCTAGGTTCTCGTCCGCTGGATCAGCTGGAACACAAACAGATCCTACTGTAAGAACGCTCCTTCAATGCCGCTTGCCGTTTAAGTAAAAATAAAGAAGACGACGAGGCACTGGTACCAAACTCAAACGGCCACTTCAAGCCTTTGAAGGCTATTTCCTCGCTTAGACCATCGCTTCTGTTCAGCATACCCAGATGATGCAGCGCACAATGACAAGACACTGCCGGAAAAGAATTCGTATCGCCGGCAGACGAGAATTCCCCTCGTAAAGCCTCTCCCACACCTGGGGCATAAACAGATCCTGATGCCAAAACACGCTCATGAAGCGAACAATGAAGGCTGCCTGGACGCTGCTGCGGCTGCTGGTCCTCACTCTGCACTTGCCTGTTCCTCACGCAACACGCGCCCGAGCTCCGGCTCCCGTCCGGTATGCCGGCACCAACTCCTTCGACTTCTCCATCTCAGAGTAGGACCAGAGCGGTTACATGCCGCCGAGCGGGGACCACGGTCATCACCTAGACGTAGACAGCCTCGTGTCCGCCATCACAAGGGACGTGGAGGCCCTGACCTGGCCTTGGCCGATATCGCTGTGCGCAAACTCACCGCTTGATCGACTACGACGCAGGCCGGCACCAACGTGCGCCTGGTATCCGGCTCCCAGGCGCGCCGCTACCCGCCTCTTCACCTACTCCGGGATCAACCTGGCGGACATGGTGAATAGGGCGTCCTGCGTCGGCTTCACTGGGGCCACCGGCATGGTAAGCGAGGAGAACTCCATCTACTCCTGGTCGTTTCAGAGCTGGCTGTAGGACTCCTTACCACCTGTTGGACATCATTCGCAAATTGCAATGGAAACGCACCGTGAGCCTCGGCATAATAATTAACCAGCAAGCCCTCCTCCCTGAGGGGGAAAGAGAAGGAAGCCCTTAACTGAACTGAATGCACTTCTCAAAGTCCGGTCCAGGCAGGCACTGCTGCCTGTACACACTTGGCACTGTGGAATGAGCTTGCAGTGTCAAGGCCAAATGTGTTTGATGCTTTCCTGTCAGCGGCAACAACTTCATGGATCATCCGCCTGGGAACTTCGGGGCTGATGGCCCACTGACTCCTTTAGAGGGAACAGTCCTTTCCTGAACATAGAATGGATCCGAGCCAAGCTTTCGTCACGTTGGACGACCTGCCATTCTTGTCGACCGTGTTCCGGAGTCCAGGGACGTGATCCTCGGCTTCTCCAGGCGAGAGGTGTTCCCAACTTCCCGCGGTGGAGGTCCCCAACCACCACCAAACTGAAAGCTTTCTGCCGCATCCAAAAGGATGCCCAAGTACTGTTTCGGAAGCGACTTCACTCAGCTGCCGCTAGCTCTTCTGCTCTCACTTCAGATTCCTGGGCCCCATCCACGACACCATCACCATGCATGACTATAGCTGCGATGTCTTCATCTACAAGCTCCAAAGCATGGGGCAATGCAGGGTCTTCGACAGGCTCCTCAACTTGTCCAGGTTCTCCAGCTTGCAGGGCCTGAGGACTTCCTTCGCTATCCACTGCAGCCGGTTGCCCCTCAGATGCCTCTTCGTCGGCTTCCAAGATGCCTGGACTGCCGTTAATATCAGCCAGACCTTCATCTGCGATTACTCCTGTGTTTGCAGCACTACTGTGCGCCTCCCCTGTCTCCTTGTCTTCACGGTCCTGAGAGCTGGCTTGCACCTCCGATGTTGCCGCGGTCGTCAGCTCACCTGGGGCACTTGGTTCAGCATCCTCCACGCTGATGGCCTTGGGCACCTCCTCTACTTGCGTATCTCTGTCATCGGAATCACATTGCAATCCGGTCTGCAGCTCCTTTGTTTCCGTCTCCATTGTTACCGTGTCGGTCACATCACTTGACTGACCCGCTTCCACTAAGCTCCCCTCCTCCATCGTTTCCGTCTCGGACAGATCACCTGACTCACCAACTAGAACCGGCTTCGCCACTTCAGCAGTTTCTTCTAGGTTCTCGTCCGCTGGATCAGCTGGGGAAGATTCTGCAGCTTCTACTTCAGACGGCTCTTCACTCTGAAAACCTGTATCAGGGACCTCATCAGCATCAACTTGTCCATCTGCATCAGAGGTGGCAGGTGGCGATGCGTCCTGGGTCACAGCTTCTAAGATAAGAGGAGTATCCTCTCCGACTACGAGATCACCGTCAGGCAAGCCCTCAGCTGTGCAAGGACTTACAACTTCGGCCGATGTGGGCCCACTGCATAGATCTGGCTCCATCGCCTGCAATGTACTATCTTCAAGCCCCGAGACCTCCTTACAATCCTCTGCTTCATCCAGACAGACATACCCTTTACGTGTCCCCAACTCACTTGTTAGATTGCTCTCTTTCCCATCTTCAACCTCAGGGACACTTGCTTCATCAACAACAGGGTGCAGAGGCTCATCTTGGAGTGGAATCTGCTGTGTCTCTATTTCAGACAGATGACACCGACTAATGACAGGAGCTCCCTGAGTCTCTGCATCGTTCTGTGTGACATCATGCTTGCCTATTTCAGGCTCCCAGACGCTAGTCCCACAGCCTGATCTCACCCACTCCTCAAAAAGCTGTACACCGGCATCTACAGTGGGAGTTGAGGTAACATCCTCCCCTTCAGACTCATCATCCAAGTCTCGAATGGACAACATTGGCAGTTGTACCAAATGTGGAATCGGTGCTCCTCTGTAAGGACCAACGGCTTGCACCGTTTCTTCCTCATTAAGTCGAAACCACTCCTCGTTATCATTTCGAAGCTGGTTTACAGTGTTCATCTGCTCCTGTCAAATAAAACACCCACGAAACCACAAAAGTGAGTGTGCTTTGCATCGAACCAGATGCGTGTGGCACGTCCAGCTAGATATGAACCGAGACATAGCTAGTAGACATCAGCGCAGCAACAAGAAAAAAAAAAAAAGGTTATGCTGCAATTCCACAATACCTTCAGCAAGAGCTGCAGAGACAACACCTCGGCACTGGTCTTTTCAAGACGTGCTTCGGACTCTCTTCGTCTTGCTAGGGCTGCAACTGTCTCTTGTCGGGAACGCTTTAACTGAGGGTAGAGAGAACATTCATCAGTCAGCGCTTGCATCCTCACCAAGAGGCACACATGCATCAGCAATGATCAAGACCGAGCGAAAAAGCAGGATTGAGGTCACTGGGACAATCTTGCAACACTCAGGTCGCGGTACCTGCGCCTCCAGTTCTTCCACTCGGTGAACAGAAGCCTGTTCAGTACGAGCACGGAGCTCACGCTCTTGGTCAAGCATTTCCATTAGCTGGTACCTTAGCTCAGCCATTTCTTGAGCTAAGTCCTCAGCTTCCTCCTTTGCTCTTTCTTTTTCCTCCTTAAGTTCGGTCTGCATCAAAGCATGGGAGTCCAGCTTAGCTCTGAATACAACTACAGAGATGCACAAAACAAGACATTCCAGAAATACGAACCTTCAACTGGGCAACAGCAGACTCCAGCTCACTCAGTTCCTTTGCCTTTTGCGCCAATTCCTCTGTGGCTGCATATTCTCGCCTCTCGACCTCTGCTAATTTTGATTTCCATGACTCAAGTTCTTCCTCGTCAACCGAATCCAGAGAAGCTTCCCCAATGTCTAGTAACGCTTGAATAAGGCCCTGGGTCCTCACTGGAGATAACTGCGGTGAAGAAAACCTGGGGGGAGATCGCTGAGGTGAAATATACCTAGCAGACGATCTATGTGGTGAAGGGAATCGAGCTGGAGATATCTGAGGGGAATAGAGAAATGCAGTATCTTTTCTTGAATCAAGCGAAAAACTTCTGTTCAGCTTTGATCTCCCGACACCACTGCACGCAAACATATCAAAAACGTTGGATGAATCAAAAGAAAATCTACAAAACCACTTCATACCAAGTGAAGAAACACATACAGTGGCCGGAATTCGAAGACGTCATCAGCATCGGCAAATCCTTCAAATAACTCCTCTTCCTGTCCCTGGCTGTGAAGTTGCCTAACCTGCTCCTGCAACCCTCTCCTCTCCCTGTCCCATTCACTGATTCTTTTAGCGTGCACTTGCTCCAACTGACAAAACGATTCCACCCATGTCCCTTCAGACCTAGCCAGGTCTGTCTTCAGGTGCATAATCTCACCTTGTATGTTAATCATCTTTTGCTGTGCCTTAGATACTTGGTTCTCCAAGAAGTTCACTAACTCTGTGAGCTTCCTGGCTTCTGCTGTTTTATCTTCCAAAGAACGCTGCAGGTCAAAGCAATCAAATTCAGCTTTGGCGAGCTCTTCCTTCAGATGCATAATCTGGTCTTGATAGTCTGCTTTGCTCTGAGCAATTAACTGCTCAAGACGCTCCACAGTTTGAGACACTGTTGCAAACTCCATGTTCTTCTCCTCCAGGCGTTGCTGCATGCGTAGGCGGTCTGTTTCAGATTTGGCCAATTCATCACGCAAATGATTGACTTTTTTCACATGCAACGCAACTAGCTGTTCTGAAACAGTGGTGCTCCCTTCAAGCTCCCGGACTTGCTCATTCAGACGCTTCAACTCCCTATCTTTCTCACTCACGATTGCTGTTAGAGAGTCTGCACGACATTTGCAGAAGTTAAAACTCGCACTTCCAGCAGAATCATTGTGTAGCTGGCTGTCAGCAAACGAAACAGATAAGCATCATTGCTATAGATGAGTAGTAGCTAAAGGAGGCATGTACCACAACGTTGTGAGAAGGTTTGCAACTGCAGCTCCAGCCTCTGAAGTGCCGCATCTTGAGTTACATCATCCAATTGCACGCCTTCCAACTCCTGAGTACTGAACCTCTGCACTCTCAAATGCCAGCAAATGAGCCCCGAGGCCAGGGCTATGGGTTGCCAAGAGGCCACCCAACAGCACAACTTTCTTCAGATTCAAAACTGAATAGGAGACATTACCCGAACCATTCGCCGGTTTTTCTGCTGCTCAGCCACAAACATCTGCTCAAAGGTATCTCTTTCATCCTTCAGCTACAGACAGATAAACATGGATTAAAGTTCGCAACGAAATGCATCGGAGAACAGCATAAACAAAAGTGCGCCCAACAAAGCCCCTCTTCCCGCACCGACAATACACTTACCTGCTTACATCTGATCTCTAAAAACAGAAGATCTCCATTTTGACCACCTGATGGGAGAGCTCCAGCACTATCACTTCTCGAGTGCAGATAACCCTGGAATCCAAATGACGTCACTTAGAAAGATGAGGAATCCCTTCATCACCAATGTACGTCTCTACGAAGTCAACAACAACACAATCATCATCCTGTTCAAGCACCTTCTTCTCGGATGCCTCCTGAGTCTCCGTGTCAGCGGGATACCTGCACGCCAAATATTTGGGTTAATAAACCACTCAATCCCTACAAAGCACCAAAACCCACAGGGCACCGCAAAATCCCACCTGATGTGCGCTGGATCCCCAGAAAACGCACCGGCATACGCACCCTGGTTTCGTTGCATCTGCAAACAATAAAGTAGGTTATACTCCCACCCTGCGAGTAGGTGGAGTGCTGAATCTAAGGCAAACGCTCCACAAAAACCTACCATCTTCACTTTGTAGTCCGCACCCACGGACCTTCCAGAGGACTGCGCTTCCGGCATATCCTTCACCTGCACAGCAAGCCCTTCCGGAACTCAGCTAAGAAAATTCCACCGAACCTTTGACAAACACAAACCAAAGCCCCGACTTTCCGACATACCCTGGATTTGAAGAACGACAGAGCCCCGGGCTTCCACTTCTTCGAAGCCATCGAAACCCGGAAGAGAAAAACCCAACACTCCGCTTCACTCTAAAATCAATTAGCCACCACGAATCGCATCCTCCAGAAGCTCAAGATCGCACCACAAGCTGCCAGGCCCCGACTCCCATCCAACGCTCCATCAGCTCCTCGTCCATTTCCCACCGGCGCCAAGTAGCAACAACGTCACCTCGCATCTTCCCACCCTCCAATACAGAGTTCCCGCATCTCATCACCTACCTACCACCAACAGTACAATACAGTACCATACAGTACCTACCGACCCCGCCCCCCGAGCCGGCGGAACCGCATCGGTGCCATCGCCACCACTACCATCGACACCTCAAAGATCCGCATTCCAGCCCTGACCTCCACCTCAAATCCTTCCCCTGCCCCTGCAACCAGCCCTTCGCAGAATCCCTGCGCCATCTCCGCCCTCTCCCAGCTCAGCAACCTGGCTACCCTGCTCCCCGCCCCCAAACCCCTCCTCGCCCCCAATTCCCTCTCCACCCTGCTCCTGCTGCAGCAAGCCCGCAGCTCCGCAAACCTCCCCGCATTTTCCTCCCACGACCCAAGCCGCTCAATTCCACCGCTGCACAGCTCCAGAAACCCGCTCCTTCACCGCAATCCAGCTCCCAAGCACGCAAGCCGCGGAAAACCCACCCAGGCCCGCAAGCTTGCAGGCTCCGGGCAAGGATGGAAGGAAGTCACGATCGAGCACGTCGCGGAGGAAAGCGCACAGTTCAAACTTTAAGCGAGACGCCAGAGGAGGCACGGGAATCAAGACCCCGAGTCGGTGCTGGACGATGGGACGTGAATCGCGCGTTTGAATTAACGATAGTATAACCGGGTTTGCCTTTTTCCCGCGTGCCCCGCCCGGCCAGAGCGCCACGTCCGGGCTGCGTGCATATTATTTGCTTACCACACTGGCCATGGAATTCGTTTCATACGCCGCCCCGATTCGAATTGCAGCAAAGAAGGAATGTGCGGCATGGCGATGGCATATGTAGATACCGGTACACTGTTCGTTTTTGTCGCTCCCATATTCGGGCTTCGAGGAAGCAGGTGCGCACGAAACCTCAGTTTCTTGCCTCACGAAATGCATTTTATTATTCGCAAAAGGTGACGACAGTAGGCGGGCATGTAGCGTGCACCGGTTGCCTGATGTACGGCCGGGACTGGGGGTCGCGGTGGAATTAAGAGCGCCCAGCAGTTGGTCGTTGGTCGGGACGGCGTGGCGGTTTTCGCGTGCCTCATTCGGCGGCTGGCTTCATGTCCCCCATCCGCTCATCTCATTCCGACGCAGCTCCCATCGCCCATCGCCCATCGCCCGTGGTCCACCCACATTCCACACCCTTCGCTGGAATTCCGCGATGCGTTCTTCGAGGCATCGTTTTGAGATATGTTTGTAAGCCTTATCACGTCCTACCTACATAGATATTCAGTCGTTTCAGGTCTTGATTCGTCTCACATTCACCAATGAACTTAGAAGGAAAAATCTAGAAGCGTACATGTAACATTTAGTCGAAGTTCACTTTGGATATGAAGAAAGAGGAGTTATATGCTTGCTTAGTATCTCTCAAAATCAATTTAGATGGTAATGCTCTTGCCTTCACCTCATAAGGTTTGAGCTATTTTTCGGGCCTTGTGGATGAATTTGTCCTTATTTTGCTCTAACTAATTATAAAAAACTATGATGGCTCTCTTCTCTCCACGAGAATTACCAACCTCTTCACCTCTACCTCCACATTTGTCGGAAAAAGTTTTAGCCGTCTCAAGCTTTCAACACCAATTTGCTAAGCACACGAAGCCACCGTGGCAAGAGGAACGGGGGTGGGCATCTTTAGAGAGATCGAGACTCCTGAGCAACATTATTAGCTGAACATCTTACCACCATGAACATCTTCAAAAAAATTGGGCCTCTATAGGCTCACAAGATTTTCCAAATAAACACTTTGAGACTTAAAACTAATCATCACTTCACGAGGGAAGCTCAAAGTTCCTCAATGAACAAGCTAAAATTGCTGGGTCCTTCCTTATCCTTCCTTATGGATGATGGCGAATGCGCTGTGCGAATTTGCGAGCAAAACCCTGGTCAAGGTAATGTGCGTACCAAGAGCGTGGATGAGGTAAGTTGGGCTACTGGAGTACCAATGCTGTGGTGGAAGCCCGTCAGAGGTGCCACTGTCGCAACAGTGGATAACCCTAAACCACATGTAAACCAACCAGGTTCTAGGGAATGTATGAGAATCTTTCCTTTGGGGTGCTAGCAAGGAACGAAGATGATCTTTGATTTTTTGGTTCAAAACTTATGCATTTGCAAGAGCCTAGCCAGAGCATTTGCTCAAACATCTAAGATCGAGAATCAATGTATACATAATTCAAGGAGTGAAAATATATCGAAAACGACTCATTTTGAGTCGCTCACCCCTTATGGAGTTAAAGGCTTGAGATGTATTGAGACATGTCCATGCTCAAATCTCAGGAAATATTTTGAACATCATGAATTTTGAGAAGATTTGGAGGTTTTTATAAATATTACGCTACGTTGAAATTACGTTGGACAACCGTTTCAGATATTTCTCAGGAGGTGGTCAAAGGACTCAAATATTTGTTGCAAACTAGAGACTACCATATCCGATTGATGGATACTCGCTACCAAGGGATTGCCACCGCGTTGAAGGACAATGAACACCCGGCGGTGGAAGAAAATCGTAAAATTAGAAAGCAAAAGCCCGGTACTTAGCGTGCAAACATGATACTTTATCAAAATCCTCAACTATCGCCCCACACGCGGTGACCCGCTTCCATTTCTATGCACTTTCAAGTTTCCTCTCTCGGTCTTTTTGCACGAGTGTCTTGACTCTTGTTGGTGTAGTTTCTGCTTTCCATTATCACATAGTTCCATCTGCTCCTCGTGACGGGAGCTGTAGTGGAGGACCGGTCGAACCAGCACCTGTTCCAGCTGCCTCCCCGGGGAGTTGTAGACCTCGATGTGGAGTCATCGGTTCGCCGTGCAGATTCAGCAGTTGGTTCTCTTCTACAGCATAATGAACACACAGAGGTGGTGAAAAAGGAAAATTCCTTGATATGAAAGAATTCGTCTCGCACTAACACAACGGCTGCCTAATGGCACCTCCATCCTCGGGCGATCGGGCAATCCAGCAGCACCTAACCGCCCAGCTTATGATGCACTTTAGCCCCTGCAGTCCAGCGACGTCCTAGAGCAAGAGCAGGCTCTTGCCCACTCGTATGGGTTGGTCTCCTCTTCACAAATATGGGTTGGTCCACTGTTGACAAATATGGGTTGGTCTGCTGTTCACATCAGTGAGGCACTACACGTTAAACAGAACCCAAATAACCGACAACAACACGAAAGTGGTAGCTTCCGTGGTTAGGATTCTCTCCCCCTTGCCATTGGCTGATACCGGAAGTTGAAGAAAGGGTTTAGGTGCAGGGGGAGGGGGAGGCGGAGGGGTGAGAAAGGCTAAGTCTGCTCCAGAGCACATGTCCAGTCCTAGCACCAAAGCCGTTCCACCCAGGGTCGGTGGGTAGCACAATCCAGCATTTTGGGTGAGAGCAAGGTCGTTCCCCATTCGCAATACAAACTCCAAAGTGAAGGGCAGAGCGCCAGTCAGGTTGTTCGAGCTGATGTTCAGCTTCTGGAGCTGAGACAGATCTCCCAAGGTTGGAGGAATGGCACCTGTGAAGTTGTTGCCGTCCAACGCCATGTATCTCACACCTGACAGGCTGCCGATGGATGCAGGAATATCCCCTGTGAAGCCTGCCTGTGATAGGTCCAAGGCGGCAAGATTCTTCAGTCCAGACCAGATGCTGTCAGGAAGAGGTACCTGCATTGCGTTTCTGCTCAGCACGAGGTCCTGCAATCTTGAGAGGGCTGTAAAAGTCTCTGGAATTCCACCTCTGAGGTTGTTTCCGCTGAGATCTAGCAGAAGCAAGTCGCCAAGCCCGCTGAGAGACTCCGGAATCTGGCCTTGAAGGTTGTTGCCAGACAGGTCCAGCATCTGGAGATCGCGAAGCCTGCCAAGCTGAGAGGGGATGGGACCTTGGAAGCTGTTCTTGCTGAAGTCTAGCAAAACCAAGCTCTTCAGGTTGCCAAGACTGGGAGGAATGGTCCCTGCAAAATGGTTGTTGTAAACCTCTAGCTGAAAAAGGTTAGACAAGCTTCCAAGTTCCGGAGGCAGTCTACCCTGAAGACCGTTCTGAAGCAAGATCAGGCGCTGCAGACCTCTAATGCTGCCTATCTGTGGAGGGAGCTTTCCAATCAATGCGGGATTTTTCTGGAAGGACAGGACTCTGAGGTTGGAGAGCCTGGAAATGTTGGAAGGGATGACAGCAGACACGTTGACAAAACAAGAGAGAAATTGAAGACTGGTTAGATGTACGAGGTTGAATAGAGAAGGATGTATATACGCTCTGCCTCCGCAGAAGATGTTCGTTGAGAAGTCGGACGTGGAGCCCAACTCCAATGACGTCACATAGTAGGTTCCGTTGATAGGATTACAGGTGATTCCCGTGGGACCATAACAAGGATCAGGATAATACGCAGGCCAGTCATACTCATCGTTCACAGCTTTCCAGACATCAAACACGGCTTCCACCTCCAGAGGTGTCAAGGTTGGGACGAAGTAGTCATCAACCGGACCGGCTGCTGGAGATGGAGAAGGGGGCAAAGACGGCTGCGGGGCTGTCAGTCCATAAGATCTACCAGTATAACAGAGAAGAATCCACCAAACCACGCTGAGAAAACGGGGCATTGGCTGCAAGACAGTAAGCGTGGAGAAACAGGCGACAATCGAGAGCTCCTTGTACATGCTGAGATCACTGGAAGAAAGCACACTGTCAGAATCCAACCGAACTTCGAAGACCACAAAAGCGCATGCCTAGCGGGAAAATCCACACTCGAGCCCACAGCAAGGCAGGGGCTCACATTTTTGGACAACCAACGGGGAGCTGCGCTGTAGCACGTCGCAGAGGAGACTATCAGTTCAGATACTGAGATTCCAAGCTCCAACACGACGCCAGAGTGACTTCGCAAGAGCAAATTCCTCCATCGCTGTGAAACAGAGAGAGCTTCGCCTTCGCTGGACGAAGCAGATAGAAAGCCGCAGACACCGCCTTCGCATGCTCGGAATCTCCTCCCCGCATAGGGAATCCAGGCAGCAAACGAGGAAAGCCCGGGAAAATTTTCTGCACACGGAAACCTTCAAGACAGAAGACTGCAGCCACTAGCCTTCCGACGGGGAACCACGACTCGCAAGCCTCAAGCGCTGGCAAAAGACTTCAACTGTCTGCAAGGGAAGGAATTGACGAGGCCCCAGAAAGCAGCGGGCCCGCTGACAGAGTAAAGCGAGCTGGGAGTCCCAGCAGAACCCATTCCGGAATCCGATTCATCCCTTCCTCACCCCGGCAAAGCGGGCACCAATTACCGAACCCAGAACTTGCTCCTTCCCGAGACCTCAGAGCAGCAAGCACTGGCAAGAGAAGTACAAAAATCCAGAGCTCTTGCGGCTAGAAGCTGCCAGCAGCCCCGCCCAAACCCACCTCTGACAAAAAGACTTGAAGAACAGGGCTGCAGCTGGTTTTGGAAGAGCGACGAGGAGAAGGCAGTGATCAAAGGGAGCAGTGAGGCTGTGAACAGCGAGACGTGAGAGAGATGGAGGAGGCTGGGCAATGATGAGAAGTGGCGCGGGGCTCTAGAGAAGAAGTGGCCCAACACAGAGGAAATGAAGGCGAAGGCCAGGCGTACCTGATAGCCGCGGGAGGCCGAAAGCGACCACAGCGCACCACGCGGCGAAACCGGCGCAACCACAGCGCCCGCTCGAGTCCCGCAACGGGCCGAAGAGGCGCAAAGTACCTACCTAACTTCATTGCCCACGCATACAAGGAGGCCACTCTGTACGACAACAGGCAGACGACATGCTTACAGGATGCAAAGTATCATGTTTGTGCAACCACCAGCCAGTTGAGCGTCGGGGACAGTGGGCGGTACATTAGCACCCTGAAATCTATGGATTAAGTCAATAGCTGCATAATTGTTGTGCAAGGACTGGCGCAACGCAAGTAATGGTGGCAGGCTCCTTCTGTACATTGTACCCACTGACTGCAGTAAGGAAGGAAAGACTGTGAGGAATGAACTGAGACTGCTGTAAAACGCACTACAGCTGGCCTGGGCATGCGAGCAACCTGCATACGGTCCAATGATATGAAGGCAGCAATTGCAAGAGTCACATAAAGAGGAGCTCCCCTGCCAGTGGCTTGATGGGAAACATTTAACAAAACAAAACCTGCGACAAGAGGAGGAGGAGGAGGAGGAGACGAGGTAGGAACTATGATCGCTGATGATGAAGGATAGTGGAACTGCTAGCATGATGGGCCTATAAGCTCTCCCACTCATGCCCTCTGAGCACGTCCCAGCCCTCATAATGCGGTGCATCACCCACTGTCCTGCCACCCTTTCCCGAGGTGAATGTGTAAGCGGATGCAGTAATGTACTTACATAGTTACCTCCGCTAAAAGCTGATCATGTGCCGCTGGACGCATGCGGAATGGATGTTGCCTTGCTCCATCAAGCCTGCTCTGTTGAGCTGTGGGGGTCACGGGAAAGGAAGAAGCTCCAGTAAGCTTTGTGGTGCTAGCCCTTGCAGTTGCAGTTGCCTGGCCTGAACTGGCCTGCCGCTCTGACTGCTCATGCGCCACTACAGTAGTTTTTTGTTATGGTTGACTAGGCAGTGGCCCACAGATATGCACTTCCAAAACGTGAGACAAAACACGGAAGAGAGGGAAAGGGAGGAAAAAGCATCCAGATAAGGTGAAGGCAGTACGCTGCGACATCGGCCATCCATCCCCCGTCCTTTCTCACGATCCACACGGGTGCTGAAGGTGATCCTAATCATGTCCGCTAATGCCATGTCTGTTGAGGTAAATCCAGATTAATGGAGCCGTGAACGTGGCCTCCCAGGTTGAGGTTGTAGCATTAGGTGCGCCCCGCCCGTGGGAGAGACCGCGGTTTAATGCGCTCGACCTTCCTCCTCTTAAGAGAAGATTCCACGGAGCAGGGTGCTTTACCACATTGATTGATGCTGATCCGGGTTGCCGCCATAGATGAGGACGCTCCATCCCATTGCGGCTGCATATGCTCTACGTTTCTCGGTAACCGTTGTCCCGGAAACCCAAACTTTACAGCAACTGTTGCGCAATCTTTGCTCCAGAGCATTGCCTAACAGATCTGATTTCTGCATTCCAATGATGTTGTTACAGATCTAAACCACCTCACTGACAAATCTCAGTGGCAGTCACAAACACAGACAGCTTGCGAAGTTGAAGCTGGCGCAGGCCGGAAAGCCTGCCATGGCTAGTGCTGCCTCCGGCGTGATGCCTTGCCTGCTTCACGCATCCAGACAGCCTGATTTGCCAGCCAATCCCTGCAACAGAGTGCGAAAGAAAGCCTGTAGCGGTGCGGACACAACACATCCACACTAATCAATAATATCTGCACAGACTGTGACGCACACACACGCCGGTTGTGCCCGTCGCAGAGCTCTACTGGTATGTACCACTCACCATGGCAGAACCTCAACTCGTGTGCAAACAGACAAGCGCAACGGAAAACCTGAGGTGTGCATCTCACAATTCCCGCTCCTCTATCTTGATCTTTCCTCCCGCAAACTTCCATCGCCAGGGCAGGCAATCGGTGCAACCGGCAACGACAAGAGCTGGACCACGGATCCATGAATTCATGTTTTCGTTAACATTGATCCCGCTTACCGAACTTACCATGCCGATGTACATCCTGGACAGTGAAAAGCACAAGACAGTGGAGCTGGCTGGTCAGAGGGCATCCCGTTCGTGGGAGTGGAAATGAGGGGAGCGCAGTAAGTGGAGGTACAATGATTGTAGGAACTGACACAAGCAGCAGCTGCAGATCGGAAAAGGCAAAGCTCGGCCCGGTTCCAGAGTCCAGTGCGGGGGGCCCGGGAATGAAGCACACGGCTCTCCTGCTTCCCGTTGCGGTCTCTCCATAACGGAACTGCCCTACTGATCAATTGACTTGGCCTATCCACCTGCATGCCATTGCCAGTCCGCCATTGAATGAATGTCCGCATGCTTGAATGTATGCTTCTGTTGAGCCCCGTTTTGCAGCAGAGGCCACAAGCAACCGTGCGCCGTGCGGCGTGGGCGTTGCCTGCCCAGTCCGCAACCCCGTTACGAATGCCAAATGCGTAGGTATGTACAACGCCGTGGAAATGATATGATATTCGAGTATTGTAAGCCTGGACATGCAGTGAATCAATGCGAGATATGGTAGGGCCGTGGCCCCGCCATTCAATGTCATTTAACCCTAATTTATGGCCGGCCGGCGTCGCAGGTGGCCGAGTCTCCTCAAGTCATGCTTGGAGTGCCAATGCGATTGCACCGCGCACCTCGGCTTTTCCCTTATCCAGATATCTGCCCGTCTTTCAACTTTTCGTGCTGCATTCCTCGGTGATCTGATCAGGGGAGGGATCTCCGAGACGGAAGACGGATGGATGATGATAAGCTCATGTTGCGGATGCTTCCCCTCGAATCATGGTGAACTGGTCGTGTTGGGGGCAAGTTTACGGTAGGAGACGTATCTGGATTTCACATTTGATCAAGTATCTTTTGTCCGAAATTGCGATGTATGGAGACTTTATGCCCGCAGTTCACTTCATCGGATTTGTGCAGGCCTATGGAGAGGTTGATAGCGGTCGTCTTGCGACACCTTATGATAAGCCTTCACTACTAAGTTCTGAACTTTCCAGCAGCATGTCTGCAGCCACATGGCATTTTGTCCCACATGAATGCCACGGAAGCATATATGGTATATTATATCCACATATGGTAATAGGCACACACATGTAGCACAGTGGGGCTCGCTCGTGCTTACAACTATGTCCTACGTAGTCGCCACAGCCCTTTGGCCAGGAATCAACTGGCTCAGCGCTGCATCCGTCATAGCCTCGCGACTGGCTAGGATCAACTTGCTCAACCCCGCCCGTCTCGCGATCGCTAGGATCAACTTGCTCAACCCCGTCTCCTCAAGTCATGCTTGAGTGCCAATGCGATTGCACCGCGCACCTCGGCTTTTCCCTTATCCAGATATCTGCCCGTCTTTCAACTTTTCGTGCTGCATTCCTCGGTGATCTGATCAGGGGAGGGATCTCCGAGACGGAAGACGGATGGATGATGATAAGCTCATGTTGCGGATGCTTCCCCTCGAATCATGGTGAACTGGTCGTGTTGGGGGCAAGTTTACGGTAGGAGACGTATCTGGATTTCACATTTGATCAAGTATCTTTTGTCCGAAATTGCGATGTATGGAGACTTTATGCCCGCAGTTCACTTCATCGGATTTGTGCAGGCCTATGGAGAGGTTGATAGCGGTCGTCTTGCGACACCTTATGATAAGCCTTCACTACTAAGTTCTGAACTTTCCAGCAGCATGTCTGCAGCCACATGGCATTTTGTCCCACATGAATGCCACGGAAGCATATATGGTATATTATATCCACATATGGTAATAGGCACACACATGTAGCACAGTGGGGCTCGCTCGTGCTTACAACTATGTCCTACGTAGTCGCCCTTTGGCCAGGAATCAACTGGCTCAGCGCTGCATCCGTCATAGCCTCGCGACTGGCTAGGATCAACTTGCTCAACCCCGCGTCTGTCCTCGCGACTGGCTAGGATCAACCGGCTCAATGCTACGTCTATCATAGCATCCGTCATGGCCTCGTGACTGGCTAAGATCAAGATTGCATCTGTCATGGCTTGCGACTAGTCGGCTATGCCTTTCACGACTATAGATTGCTCATGCTCCCATGACAATATGGGGCCATTGTATCTATATGTATTAAATAAAATGATCTATTATTTAATGAGGCACATTCATAACCATGCAATATCTCATACCTCATAAAATTAGAATATTACTATCTAAAAACACATAAAGAATATATAATACATAGGTAATATATTTACGATGTTTATAAATAATATATTTACTATAAATATATATAAAAAACCCTAGATAGCGAGAAAGAGATAAGATGTAAGTCTATATATGTAACACCACAGGGAAGGTATTTGCAACCTTATTTCATCATGGCTATAATTTGTGTTTCATCTTTGCTCTTGTTCTTACTCCTATCTGTTGATGTCATCAATGCAAATGATGAGGAGTGGGTACGTGTTTGTATCATGTTTGTTTATTTGAAAATATTGTTTGACGTCATTTACTAATATATATGTGTTTTATCTATTCAAGTCCGCACTTGTGGTGCAAGATGGATCATTCTTCGGAGTACATGGCGCTATTGCTCCGCATCAAAATCATCTTGATCATGATGATGATTATGTAAGAGAATTTGTTGGCGTATATGCAGGAGAAGATGCCATAGAATTTGGTTTTGAGGTGAGTAGTTATTTGTGTCTTCGTAAGAGTATGTTTCTTGTCTTTTTCTTATGCAAGATGTTTCTTGACTTGAAGAAATCAATGTTACAACATGAACTATTTAGTTTTTCACATACGTTAATGTGTTTGGTTAATCATTTGATAGATAAATCCAGTGCAGTACTATGGTGACGAAACTCCTCATCTTTTTATACGTTGGACGGTATGGATAATGTGTTTTCTTACTAATGTTTTTTAAAACTTTCTAAATATCCAAATGTATATTCTCACGTTGTTATTTATGTTTGTGCCTTCCTATTCTAGAGGGACAATTTTGTTCATACAGGAGGTAGAAATCTAGAAGGGTTGGCTTTCGTACAGGGTTCTCCATGGGTACCTGGTGCCCCCGTTGGAAACCATAATATTGGCCAGCGTGTAGACTTGCTTATAGCCAAGGTATATAACCTTTCTGAAACCTTTGTGTCTTACATTTCAATGCAAAGCAATACAATTTAAAGGCTTATAACACTACAAGGTTGGATGTTGGAACAATACATTGCACTAATATTTTGATTTTATTTGTCTTTCAGATTGATAATGGAATAAACCACTTGAGTGCAGATTGGAATCTATATGTTGACAATGCTCTCATTGGTGCATTGCCTGCTGCTAGATTTACTCAAGGGGATTTAGGGCGTCCACTAGGAGCAGGAGCCCGACAATCAGGTGGAGTAGCTACGGTAGCTAAATGGGGAGGGGATGCTGCTCGTGGAAGTGAGGACTCTGGAGTTGGACCGATGGGAACTGGTGTTCTCGGATCTTCTGATGGTGCTGCTTCCATTACTCGTTGTTATGTAATGCAAGAGAGGGATGATCAAATAATTTATGTTGGGGCAAATCCCAATAGAGATGAAGTCACTCACGAAGCTGATTTTGACATTCATTGGGATGAAAGATCTTCCACTTTACACTATGGAGGACCTGGAGAGTGAGAATTGCCTACTATATTGAGAGTTTGTAAACTTTGTGTTGTAGGTATTTACGGGCAGCATTTCATATCAAGCTAGGGAAGCATTTCTCACAATTTATGTTGTTCTTTTTTGAATAAAATAAAAATATATTCGAATATATAAGTGTGTGATGAAAGAGGCATGCAAGAAAAATAAAATAATAGAAATAATTAACTCAATAATTTAGTAATTTATAATGAGCTAACTAGATAGTATTGGAGTAGGAAAGTTTTGATGTAATTTCTATTCTAGATCTATAATTATGTCTTGTCTTAGTTCGCTAAAAAAGAAGTCTAGGCTTTGGACATGTGCCAGTGTGGGACTATACGTACTAGTATGTATAGACTCGAAGTTGCCCCTCAGCTCATGAGTAGATCCAAAGCATTGTATGCTCTTAAACTTTTTATTGGTCTGTCCGTTGTAGCCGGGTAGCTACAAGAATCGCATTCCTTGAAAGTTGAAGATAAACGTACTTGTGAATTGCTCTTGATCCAACCTTTCCTATATGCATTCATGAATGAGGCTGGCTGCAACACGACGATGGCACTCCAAACGTACATACTTGGGGATCCCTCTTGATCCAACCTTACTTATATGCATTCATGAATGAGGCTGGCTGCAACACTATGATGGCACTCCAAACGTAATTGGGAATCCCTCTTGATCCAACCTTTCCTATATGCATTAATGAATGAGGCTCATTGCAACACGAAGATGGCACTCCAATATTCCAGTTTTGAGAACGGTTTGGTGGGTTTGGACACACGTCGAATGTCCTTGTTTGGCTACATAAAGATGGCACTCCAAATATTCCAATTTTGAGAACGGTTTGGTGGGTTTGGATACACGTCGAATGTCCCTGTTTGGCAACACACTTGGAGGACTAGTATTGACGCAAAGGTAGCCTCTTATATAGACATTTTGTCAAAACACCAGCTCTACCCTTGTGATGCTCCCGCATGCACTTGGCATACATGTATACCATTAGATGTCCTTGGTCCTGGACAAGCAGGACCATTTGCTATCTATTTCATTAGTCCTCAGTCGAGGTGTTTTGAAAAGAGTACAGCAACGTCCATAACATTTGAGTAATAAGATGAACTTGTTGCGTGTTATATACATCGGTATTGCAGGCATCCGATTCCTTCCTCTTACGCTGAAATCCTCTCCATTCACTGAATGGCACTCGGGAAGTCATGGACTGACAAATGACGTTATGGCTGGCAGCTGAGAATGTTATAGCTGGCAGCTGAGAATGTTATAGCTTGAGAGGTGAGTGACGACAAGTTTGGCGGGGTGGCGAGCTTGAGCTAATTTTCTCAAATGTTTAACGCTGACGTCTCCCCGTCCCTGACTTGCTAGTAGCAGCAGTAGGAGGAGTTTGTCAGCCCAAGACTAAAATGTGTCACTCACTGACTTCCTAGTAGCAGGAGTAGGAGAAAATTGTCAGCCCTCTACTCATGTGCCCGAGAGCCTTATCAGTACCGACCGTGATGATAGGCCAACACACGAGTGTCTCATCCGCAAGCTGCAACTCGGAGAGATGCACGAGCGGATGTGTAACCTGCTTGCTGAACAAGACGTGGTGCTGTGGCAGAAGATGTGCTACTTCGGGAGGCTCTGTTATTTGCCGGTACCTCCCTCTGAAACGTCTGGGGTTATCCTAGACTTGACTAGCTTCTCGAACTCCAGCTCGCTCAGATAAATCAGATTCTTAGCCGCGTCAAATGTTGTGAGTCGAATGCTGCAAGCAATACAAACTCGAAATCATTTCCAAAGACCTCTCAAACAAGGCATGAAGAAATGCAGAACTCTAGTCGCATCGTCTCGACACGTACCTGTTGTTAGGTAGATTTTTCAAGGCATTTGGGACAAACCCCCTATACAAGCCACCAATACCGTCCCTCTTCACTATACCTGAAACGCGTCACCACAATAGCTCATGCACTGCCTGCCATAGCTAGCAAAGACAAAAGCCGTTAGGATTAGGACACGTACCAGGTATGGCATCAAGGACGCTTGAAAATGGTGAACCCTTCATTTGCATCTGTCTCCGCACAGTATCTAATGGGTAACAGATGGTTGTTGCAAGGGTTGCAGAGACAAAAGCAGTGGCAAAGGCTGCAACCGGCTTCTTTCTGACATCTTCTGGAAGCGATTTCTTGATCCTATGAGGACAAAAGCTTTGCAGTTAGACCATCCGTCTTGAGTGTTGCAAAGGGAAGCCTAAGGGAAGACTGTCAACATATCCTTAAAGACCAGGACAACCGAATAGATAAAACTGGGGGAGGCTTACAGGTCAAATATGCAGAAGTTCAAGGCTATGTAAGGAGCTATCCCAAGAAGAGATGGCCCCAAACCTCTGTAGAACGATAACAGCCCCTCCTCTTTGGCCATCAGTAATGCAACCTGCAGAATATAAGACCTGCTCAGCTCATCCAAAAGTCAACAACAGGCCAAACAAACGCCGTCAAAACGTATCTGCATACCTGTGTCATTGTTTTTGTTCCTGAATCCACAGCCATACGAAAGCGCAGCGTATCCAAGGGATATGTCACCTGCTCATCAAAACCCGTACAAGAGATCAAACAACCACAGACTAGTGTATAGGAAACATCCATAGGTTTCACCGTCGAGAGACACCGACCAGGGTCGAAGTCATGCCAGCGCAAGCTCCAGCTGCTAATCGGCCAAGCACAGACAACTCCGTACCGTTCCCTTTGAAAAACTTCTGCGGAATGACCATTAATCAAAATGTGAATGTTGGCTCCCTTTGGGTTCTTTCACAGCCTGGTGTATTCCATGAAGTGAACGTGTTTAGTACGTGCAGGTTAGGAAACAACCTTGTAGACTTCATATGAGAAAAGTTGCACAGCACTGTATGGTACTATCCTAATAACCTGCACACGCAAGGCGCATCCTTACAGACAGGTTCAAGAAGCTCCACATCAGATCAACACATCCAAAAAAAATCTGCTCACTGACCTGGGGAAGATTGCCTTTCCAGTATCCTCGTACTCCCTCCTCTGCTCCGATCTTCATTACGGCCTGCCAAGGTTTTAACGCTCATGAGAAAAACGATGCCCAGGAAGAACAAGGGAACTCCTTGGCTTGCTAGGGTTTCTGATGCACACTCACCTCAAAGAACTGAATGCCACCCTTGGCCCCCATCCTAGCTCCACCAACCTGCAGTTAGACTTGCATCAGCGCTCACCACTAAACTCAGCAAGACACAGAGCTCCAGATCGAACAGAACCACAGGCAGGCTCATTCACCTGCATGAGAATTTTGACTCTGTCAAGCGGAGCAGTGAGTGACTTGGCAACAGCCCCAGCAAACGCCCCAGCAGCGAATAACAGAAAATCCTTCCGGGCCCAGCACACACCCAGCACCGGACGCTTGAGGACCTCAGCTACAGTAGGAGGTCGCTGCACACTGCTACCTTCCCCTTCCTTCTCCACCTTCTCTACCTTCTCTACCTTCTCCACTTCCTGGCGCGTTGCTCTCTGGGAGTCGCCTGGCCTAAGCAATCTCCTGCCCACAGCCCACTCAACCTGAGGCACAGCAGAGGAGCTGGACACAAGCCGCACTCCACCAACTAGTCCCCTGGATCTGCGCCAGGCCATACATTCCCTCTCCATGCGAGCTCCACAGCTTCCCCTTCCATCTAGCCACTTGGAGCAATTCTGGACCAAATTTGGGTCAGTTGAGAGCCCAGGAAAATCCAGATCACTCCCGTAACTAGAAGATGCCAGACCTTCTTGGAGCTCAAATCCTGTCCGCACGCCAAATGGCAACGTCAACGATTGGACCAACCCCTCCAAAGCATTACCAGCGTCCCAATCCGCATGCTTCAAATCTCTCCCACCGGCTCCTTGCCGGCGGGACCTCTTGTCTGCAAGTTCAGAATTACTGACTCCATCGCTGCCCCTCATCGGATGCAAGGAGGCTGCCATGGAGCAGCTTCAGATGCAGATGAGATGCTTCACATTCAGGTATGATTCTCCCCTTCCGAACTCCCTGCTTTCGTTCAGTCTCGCAGAAAGGACAGTCTTTCAGGGAAGACACAACCAGACACCTCGACGGATCTAACTGTGGACCGTCTTGTTGAGCCCACTTTAGCAGACAGTTGGGTCCTACACACGTCCCTTGACCATGCAGGGAAAAAACCAAGCAGTTTCACCGTTTACGGGCTGTTGCTTCTACTCATTTGCACAGCATCTCCAGTCAAGTTACCAGTGGCGGTAGGTTATATTCTGTACAACCTCGTTCTTCGTGTCATGCTTGACTGTGGGTCCAGGCGGGACCATATGTCGGGAGATCCAACTCACTCCAAATGATGGGGGAACTGGAAAGTCCCGAGGCAAGACAGATGGGAATGCAGAAGCTTTATAGGCTTGAGCAAGAAGCAAGCAGATCGAATGAACTATGTGTGGGCCGTGGGTACCTGGCTACAGTCCAGCCGGCTAAACGGGACAGGCATAAACAAGGAAGCTACCTAGTTAGTACCAGGCTGCTGTGAATATGCCCACTTACAGGGGGTGCCTGTACTGGATCCACATCTTGCAAGTTGTACACAAACTGGAAGTCGTGGTACGTGGACAATGCCAAACTCTCCGGCAACGCTTCCTCGTCTTGGAACAGCCACAAGGCCCGTCCATGTGTCTCGTCGAGAGGAGGAAGGGATTATGCTATGGAAATCCGCAGCAGGCTTGCCTGGATGACCAAACCCTAACCCTAAATCTGTTTCCTTTGCGATGATCCATGCGATCTGATTAATGGTGGAGCTATATGTGCATGGTACATGATGAAAGAATGAAAGGATAACTGAAGTGTCCCATCTGCAGGAAGTAGTAGGATCGGAGGCTTGAATTTGGACAAATGCAATCCCGGTCACGGCTTGGCCATCTGCTACTGAGGAAGCAGCGAGCAAGATGCTGCTCGCCCAATACCGGATCACAGGTCCATTCACAGAGGAGTCGGAAGGGTGGGCACAGCTCTAATGGCAGCAAGATTGGGCTGCCTCTTGCGCTGAAGCAAGCCAGGAGGGCCCCTGCGATTGGGCGTCTGCCATCGTCTCTGCAACCGTCTGCTTTGATTTCTGGTGGTGCTTCTCAGAGTCTGGTGCTGCAGGATGGCGACAAATTGTGCCTTTCCAAGAAAATTTCTCCGGATGACGTTGCGTCTGGGTCAGACCTGTCCGGGGGTCTGTTGCATGCTACTGGAAGCAGTGAGCCGAGCTCCAATTCCAGGAAGCCGTGGAGCTATTTGCGGGGAGCAGGTGCAGCTGCGGTTGTGTTGTTGACAGCTGCAGTAGTAGCTTCTGCAGAGTCTGAAAATGGGTACATGCCTCAGGGGGATGAGTTGAGGGTGTGGTTGTGGTCGTTGAAGGCCTCGGTGGCGGATAATATTGAGGTTCTGAAAGGGAGGCTTGTTCTTGGCATGCGGGGGATGTTCGAGGCCGGATCTGCCACTTTAATTCTGGTGCAATTTCTTGCAGCTGTGCTCTTTCACACGAACGACCCTGCAACAGATGGACTTAGTGCGTGGTGGCGGCCAAAGGTGGCATGCCTTATTGCGGACGTCGCTGCACACGAGAACCGCAGGAAGGCAGTTGTGGACGCTGGGAATGGGTCGGTGGTGGACTGGCTGCTCGATTCGGTGGCAGAATCAAGCTCGGTTCAAAATGAGGCAGCGAGGGCGTTGGCATATCTTCTCTCAGATGCTCGCACATCTGAAACTGTTTTAGGTAGACCGCAAGCGATGCCCCATCTTCTTCGTTTTGCAGCATCTCTGCATGCTGAAACGGTTGGTGCTCAAACATGATCTTCTTCCTGGAGTTTTCATCTACTTTCATCTGCTTGCTGGATCATGTTCCTGTAGACTGTTATCTGCAAGATAGCAGACTGGCAAAGAGTCCCCTCATCTTGTTTTGGGATGCTATCTGGCAAAGAGTCCCCTCATCTCTTTATGTGGATAGAATAGTTGCAGTGCCGGATATTTCCTGACGGTTTGTGCTACAAACCTTCCTGCACCAGGTTCTGGCTGAATGTGTCTCTGATCTCGAGTGAGGATTTACGCTGACTCGGCCTGATGTATCTTGTTTTCTCTGGTTGTCTTGGATGGTTCCGCTCCTCAAGGACACAACACACGGATGGAAGTCAGAGTTTGCACACCCCAACAATGAATTATCAAGAGGGAGAAGTATGCTTGTAGCTGCAGTGATGGATATAATAACATCCAGCTGCGATGTTGGAGGCTGGCCTTCGTTGAAGCTGCCAGTTAATGCAGACAGGAAAGACATGGAGGCCGTCCTAAGAGTGTTATGTGAAGGGTGCCCATTGCTTTATGATGACAACAGGGACGACGTCCATCATAGCACTAAATTCTCCGACAAGCAACCTGTTAGCACTGTTAGGGATCAGAGCTGGAGCAGGAAAGGGCACCGCCATGGCAGCTCAATGAAGTTTGGACTGTGGGATGATCTTAAAGGCCCACAAGTTTCTGTGCCCTTAGCGGCTTGGGCTCTTGCAGCCTGGGCTCAAGCATCTAACTCAAATTGTGCAAAAATAGCAGATCTGGACAAGCAAGGCGAAGGCCTTTTGGCTGCCCTACAAGCACAAGAGCGTACTGTTAAGTGGCATACTGCCTTAGCTATCAATTCACTTCTCAACTGTGAGGACAGGTGCCTCAGCACTGTTGCACATGCTTTCACTGAAGCATTGCTGTCTATGGCTGCACAAGCCGGTAAGATTCAGGATACAGCTTTGGCCAAAGCAGCAATGGATGCTCTCTGTGCCAGTGTTGGTTGCAATTTAAAGGCCCACAATATTGTACTGGAAAGGGGTCTCCCAGTCATGCGAGAACTAGCAAAGCAGACATCCTCCAGAAGTCCTGTGCAAGTGCCTTTAGCTCGCACTCTTGACATGCTAGTCTGTACAGAATCAGGTCTTCCTTTGGATGAATGCAAAAAGTGGTCTGGCATTGTTTTACTTTGGGTTGGGAGTCCTGATTCAGAGAGGACAACTCGGACAGCTGCCTCTCGCATTCTTTCCAGAGTAGTTGATGCACTTGGGCCAAGTGGAATTCCAATCTCTCAGGCGTGGTTAGCCATGCTTCTGATGGACCTTGTTGCTGATAGGAAAAAAGGTGCTCTGGATATTAAAAGTAAAGCTCCAAAGGACGAGAAAACTATTGGCATAATCCAGGTAGTCTAGGGGTGGTGTTATAACATTGCAGTTATGCCTTTGGCGCAGTGACTTACATGTAGTCACTGGCGCCTTTTGGTTACCTGGCTGCTGATTCTGTTCCTTCTGCTGTGCATTGCAGAGTCAGGTAACTCAAGCTGCGACTGTGGCGGCTACCCAGCTTGCCAAGTTGGTAGCACAAGAGGCTGCAGCAACTCAAGTATCGGCTGAAATCTCAAATGCTCAGAAAGATCCTCCTTCTGAGCTGCCAGTGGCTGATCTTTTAGGTTTGGATGCACTTTCTAGTGCGACGACTAAAACCGCCCCTATTCCGAAGGTCACTTATGTTGAAGCGGCTTCTGCTGTTTTGAAGGGTGTGAAGGCTTTGACAGAGCTTTCGGCAGAGAATCCAGCTTATCAGCTAAGGATTATAGAGCTAGGAGGGTTATATTTGATCCGGAAGTTTCTGATGGGTGATGATTATGATAAGTGGGCTGCTGTGGAGGCTGATCATTCTGCAAAACCTCCGGCAGTGGCTGGCCATGATGGGTCTGATGCTACGAAAAGTCAAGTAAAAGGAACAGACAAGCCTGTTGTTAAATTGCCCTCTACCGCTCGAATGCGGAAGCAAGCTGCTCGGCTTCTGTCTATTTTGTCCTTGCAAACAGAAGCAGCAGGGGTAATAGCAGGCGATGAGGACTTGTGCTCATGGTTGGAGGAATGTGCAGATGGTGGCATTCTTGGGAATGGAGACCTGAAGACACAAAGTTATGCCCGCACAGTCCTGCTTAATGCACTGAATGTGAACACACTCGGGAACTCGTCCTCTCCTGTTAAGGATCAAGACCTGGACTTTAGGCAAGTGGAAGTTGGAGAAAGATATCCTCGGTTTGAGGATATGGTATATTTAATGAACCCAGATTCTACTCACTGGAAAATCCTATGCTCCAAGGGATGCAGCAGGACTCCTACTAGATCGTTCCCCTCACAGGGTTTATCTGCACCACCAGATTCATCAGAGGCCATACCCAATTCGAAGCTTGAAGGATGCGAAGAACAGCCACTGTTGGACGTAGTCTTCGTACATGGGTTGTGTGGTGGCCCTTTTAAGACCTGGCGTGTTTCAGATGACAAAACGTCCACAACAGACAAAAGCGGCCTTGTTGAATCTATTGACAAGGAAGCTGGTAAAGAGGGTACTTGCTGGCCCAGTGAGTGGCTCTCACATGATTTGCCTCACAGTCGTCTATTCACCTTGAAGTATAAGGTACTACTCTTCCCTGGATGATCCTAGAAGCTGGGAAAGGCTGGGGCCAGAATCTAAAATCTATGGATGTGGTTGCCACATACAGACAAATCTATCCCAATGGTCAGGCGCAACTCTGCCTCTTCAGGTACTGCATGCTTTTTTCTCAAAAGGTGGCTTGTGAGGAGAGTGAGGAGATTGTATTTTTGTGTATTGAGGAAACGTGAACTTGCAGGTAACATGCATGCATGGGACGCTTGCCCAACGTTTCTTTATTTCTTTGTATTTAGAGCCAAACAGCTGTCCTTAGTGGTATTTGTCACATTTGGCTGTGTATTAGAAAATAAATTTGGCTCTCTCACAAGCGTTCCAAATTCCTTAAACAGTTCCCAGTGAGTGATTAACAATCAGTAATGATGTATTTCTGTGCTTCAGGAAGTCAGCTCCATGCTCCTTGACAAGTTGCTTGCAGCAGGTGTGGGGGAGCGACCCACAGTATTTGTAACTCACAGGTTTGTTATGTCACAAACCAACTTCAGCAGCCCTTGTCGCTTTCTATGCTTCAGCAGCCGTTGTGGCTTTGTCTGCTGTTCATCAGGTGTGTTTTTCACCTGCTGAATCTGTTGTGCCAATGTATCCGTCTCCAGTATGGGGGGTCTTGTTGTCAAGCAAATGCTGTTGCAAGCTGGACAGGATAAGACGAGGGCTCATTTGGTGCATCAAACACGGGGCATTGTAAGCACCTTGGATATCATTTCTTGGCCTAGTGACCTGACTATTGAATACAATTATTTGGGGATTACATGGAGGTGATTAGCTTCGTCCCGTTTTTTCATTGTAACAGGTCTTCTATAGTTGCCCGCATTTTGGCAGCAAACTGGCAGATATGCCGTGGCGCATGGGTTATGTTTTGCGTCCTGCTCCATCTGTAAGTTCTGCTGCTTCGTGCCTCTACGATTGTGTGCCCAGAGCAGTGAGTGCCGGTCTGTAGTTGAAGGTCTGTACCAGTGAAATATCTTAGTCACGAGTGGTGCTGGCTAAGGCACAAGTGACCTTATGGTTTCAGATTGGTGAGTTGCGAAGTGGCTCTCCGAGACTGGAAGAGTTGAATCGATGCATCAGGGTACTACATAGCAAGAACAACCTGGAAGTTCTGAACTTCAGTGAGGTACAACTACGGTTTTCATCACATAGAAAGTGGGCAAAGTTTGGGTTCTGAAGTCCGTCAAGTGGAGTAAATGTCAAAAGTGCACTGCAGACAAAGGTTACTCCCTTGGTCGAGGGCTACGGAGGGTTGGCACTTCGAATGGAAGTTGTACCAATCGAATCAGCGTTTCCTGGCTATGGGGAACTCGTGGTAGGGTGATCATGACCCCTCCTCCTCATGATCTCTCGAAGGTGTTCTTTCCTGTGTTAACAAAGCGCACCGGTGTGCCACAGGTCTTGGACGGTACCGATCATGTGAATTCTTGTAAGCCACTGAGCAGATCAGATCCTGCCTATACCAAGACTCTGGAATTTTTGCAGAGGTTAGAAGAGTTAAGTCGGAAGGCACGTTGACAACTTCAGCAAGTGATAGCACTGAGAATCTTTCATTTGTAATATGACAATGTTGGTGTAAGGTATTGACGGTGTCATTTACATCGTTGTACCAATTAGTGATACATAATGTACAGCTGTACAAGATTTCTTTTCCTCATTGTAGACTCCAGTTACTGAAGTTTACATGCTATTCCAAGGTAATGTACAATGATTGTGTACCTTGCAAAGTATCTTGAAAGATAAAACTTCGAAGAAGGCACGCATAGTTACCCAGCAATGCCGGACACGCTGGTTCGAGATTGAGCAGAGTAGCTGCTCGTCTCCACCATACCTTAAGCATGTACATGTTCCACATCCAATTCCAGATTCGGAAGTTAAAGTTTGGACAGAATTGGAGTTGTCGACCCTGAACCTTTACCATGCCCTTCTTTCACATCCACTTCCGGTTCGCTTGGAGGGACATCCACGGCCGGAGAGCAATTGAAGAAACCATGCGGCTGGAAAAGATTCCATCAGGTTAACCATGCACAAGTTCCACCAGGTTAACCATGCACAAGTCCCATACGTCCATACAATAGGACAGACGGCAATCAAACGCGACATGATGACTCACCACAATAGAGAACCCGATCCGCTCCACTGGCATAACTGGCCAATCCTCAAGCCGTGGGACGTGGGTAACACCGAAGACATACCTGTACCAAGCACTTGGTTAGATTCAACCCCTCCTCTGAAGACACGGCATGCAAAAGCAAAAGGGGATGAACGATACCACAAAACAACGTCAGTTTCCTCCAGCTTCCGGTCTTGCTTGGTCCACGTAGGGAGGCCCTCTCCCACCCTTGGGTTTTGATTGGGAAATTCGCCACCAGGGAAACGTTCTTCTTTGTGGTACTGCGTTACCCATAGGTTGTGCTTCAGAAAAGCTGCACGTCTGAGAAACTTTGCATCGGGACCCGCAAGAGGTAAGCAGTTGGACCCAGGCACAAGCTTGTAGCCAGTCGGCTGACCAGTGCGATTCACTGTTCTGGTATTGCGAACCTGCAGAAATGAATTAACACGTTAAGCAGGAAGAACGCCAAAAACTCCACAAGGGTCGGCAGAAGTTCACAAGAAGCAGTGAATCAGACACTCACAATCCAATGGCGAGCAGCAAGGGAGTTACAATCCCTTTGGGCTTGCAGCTCCGACTTCAGGAGGGTTTCCTCAGGATAAAAAGCATTGTTGTGAGGGTTTTCTGGTCCTGGCTCCTCAAGTTTCACATCCACTTCTACAACCTGCAGCGAAGCAAACATAAGGCAGCTCAGCACTCCGCTCAGACTCCCACCAAGGTACTCCGAACTGAGGACCAAACAAACTCACAACCAAAACCATCCAGCAGATTCTCGGTTCAGTTCACCCCACAGTCCAGCCCACTCCAGTCCGCCGCCTTCTTTCAAGAAGCTAAGCCTAAAATCCGACACGTTCTAAATTGTAGTACCTGATTCAGTCCTTCCCCGGGCTTGCAGTCGACAGCCATGTCAAGTCTTGCGACAAAAAAATGCTGATGCACAGGTGCATAAAGCCCTGGGGCTATTACAGTCCCATGTCTTCGAACTTCACCTGCTCTGAGGGCACCAAGGCTAAGGATCCCAGTTAACTTCACCTCTGCCTCTATCCTTCCATCCTGGATCCCGAGCAAGTCAAACAATATATCAAAACCACAACCTGGCGAAGGCAAGGGCAAAGGCAATGTAGTCCACAACTTGGCCGCACATCTACCTGGTAGAAATGCCAGAAGAAGCCATACTCGTAGTTGGCCACAGTGCAAAAGAATGAAACTGTGAGCCGCCTTGATCGTCGAACTTCTGTTGAACCTGTTCTCCAATCTTGATGTTTCCACAGAATACCATGATCCTCTTCATGCATGCAGACAACATTTTCAATGGTCTCAACACCACCATGAAAGTTGGTGAAGTGGGCATCGAAATATCTGATGTATCCCAGACAGTCACAGCCCTGCCAAACCAAACAGAAACAAATGAGGGAATAGGCGTAGACAAACATCAGATGCAGCTTCACAAGCCTTGCCCGGCAAATTGCAAATTTCCAAAGCTCCTACAGATCTTGAACAATGGAATGACTCAACAGATATTAGGACAGGAAGACTGTAGAATACTCTCACCTTCTTCAAGGAGTGTGCATTTTTGCCTAGCCCATCTTCTCCAGCATCAAAGGCGTTCTTCCGATAATTAGGATCATGTGGATCACCATATGGCACGACCATTTCAACAAAACTCAACCGATGCGCAACAGATCTGCGTCCCCTACTGCCATCATCATATGCAACAGTGTGGATCACAAGACCCTCTTTTGGTGTAAAGCCTAGTCGAAAATTCCACTGTCACCCACAAAAACAAAGGGTCAGAATGCAGGAAAGCAGCCATTGCAGGGTAACGGTCACATGGGAAAACAAGTTTGTACAGTGGAACAACATGCCATCATATCCCACTTCAGCGACAACACAAACACCCAGGAGTTGCAGAATACTACACGTCATAGAATACCAACCTTCTGCCAGGCAACAGCATAGCCATTCACTCGGAAGCTTGGACCATCTGGCTGAAGTATATGCAGAGGTTTTATGTCACTGCGGTCTACTCCTCCACGCGACTGACCAGAGGTATAATTACGAAGAGGATCTGGCGGTGGTAGTGGAACCAGCTGCCTGTCCTCGAACTCTATGATTTGCATTTGGCGCATGTCAACCAGCACATAAATACCCTCCACCGGCCTGGCATAACCGTTCTCAAGAGGACAGTCACTCTCAGCTCTGCAATAAATAAGTGGCCTTGCCAACCTTCTGCTAGGGGCGTCCTGCTCCCCGTAGTATCCAACACACCTGTAATCACAGAGAAGGAAATATGATTGATGTGCCACAAGACCATAACAACAAACGACTGCAAGAACTCTACTCGGTGCACCTGCACCGGACACGTTGAAGGGAAGTGGCATACCATGGATCTACCATAACAAGATCCATGTCGTCTATTCCTCGTTTCCTCATAGCGTCAATAAAAGGAGGGAACTCCTTCACAGCAGCCTCGCACTCTGCATACTCCACGGCATCCTGAAAACCAAAGAGGAAGCTGGGTCTTTTCAAAGAGGAAGCTGGGTCACTATCCGGACACCAGCAGCTGTAACTACTTCATCAGAAAATCAGCAAAGACCATGAGCTGCAGTGGGTGGAAAGACCAACCATGGGAGGCTGCACATCCGGCACCACTTGGGAGGTGATGACTTTGCCTCGGTGGTGCCCTCCTCGAGCAGCAGCGTGAACCTCCGTCAGCTCCACTGTCCACACACTAGTCTCGTTGGTCAGCTTATTGTAGATGACGAGCCTGGCCTGCCTGGGAGGAAGCTGCAGAGGCATAATTGCTCCTCCCTTGCCCTTCGGCAGGATAAGCGTGGGCTGGTAGGGAGGAAAGAAGTAAGCATCTGCGAGCGCCACCACACTCTTCTCCGGCTCGTTGAGCACCACCTCGATGAAACGCATGCCATCCCGCACCTGCACCAAACCGCCCCGGCCCACAGAGTGAGAAAACAAACGGAGAACCTGGATCTCCATATTCCTGGAGCCGGAAATTCACACACACAAGAGCCAAACAGGACATCACCTCCGGCGTCTCGCCCGCAGCTCTGACTGTGGCGATGGCGACAGCAACCTCCGCTGCGCTGAGAGGATCAAGCGGATGCGCCGCTTGCGATCGCAGGACCAGCAATCCCGACCCTGGCATCCTCACAAATGAAAAAAAAACAGAAGCATCAACAATTCTTTCCTCTCCACCCCGTGCAGAGACGTGGGACGTGAGACGTGAGACGAGTTCAGCCAGCAACCTCCTTTGGCAGCGGATGCGTCGAGAGCAGGCGCGACGAAGGACGTGGTGGCGATGTCAATTGTCTGCTCCGCAGGAGCTGCTGCGGTGGCGGCGGCGGCGGCGGCGAGCTTCGACGAAGGAGACGGCGGCGGCGCCAAGGAGAGCACTACAGCGCCTCTTCCCTTCCGGTCGAGCCCGACCACGGGAGCTGCTGCTGCGGCAGCGGCAGGAGCAGCGCATTTGTGAGGAGCGACGCTCTTAGCCGATGGTGTTGCATGCGTATAATCAATGGCGGGCGCCTTGCAGCAAAGCGCCGCCTGGTTCGGACGTGTGGCCATTGGCAGGGATTGGCGAGCGAGGCGAGTCCCGTCCCCTTTGTCCCCCTGGCCGCCCTATCAGACATACAGCGCAATGTCGGAGGAGCCTCAAGAGTTGCAGGCGGCGAGCTCAGCGTGATGGAAGCGCGGAGAGTGAGATGCTCCCGCGTTTATGTAGTCCCCGACAGCAGCGTCTATCCTTCGGCCTCGACCACTGTAGCAAGCACTGTTGGAGGCGAAGGAGCAACCGGCTCGGCTCGTGTCGGCTCGTGTCGTCAACGTTCCGATTTGCAATTGCGAAGCCCGAGGAAGAGGAAGAAAGCAGCAGACAGAGCAGGGAGCAGCAGCAGGGGGAGGAGGAGGTGCACTCTCTCTTCCTCGAGTTGCTCGAGGATGGAGCGGAAATTGAAATTTATTTTCAACCTTGCCTTCTTCTTCCCGGGCTGTCCGGATCCAGGGCAGGTATCGGGAGCTGGATGCTGGACAGGGGAGTAACAACAGGAGGAAGAAGGCGGGCAGGAAACGAGAGGCGGAGGGGGATCAGGGCAGGGGCAGGAGGAGCGGCGGGGGCAGGGGAAGCGATAGCGGCAGCGGCAGCGGCAGCAGGCAGAACAGAGGGGGGAGAAATCGGCACTGGAGATGGTGGGAGGCGGTGTTGCTGCGTCAAGTGCGTGCGGAAGGAGCACTGTAGCGGAGTGGGGCGGGAAAGGTGGCGAAAGCGGGGCATGAGGGCGGCGCAATGGGGCAACCGTTAGAGACAGAGGCAGAGGCGACAGCGCACCGAGCTGATCGGAGCGCCACTTGTCCGGTGCAGTCGGCCAAGAGGCATGGGCCCTGACCTGGGGACGAGGGGAGCCGGAGAAGGAGCCGGAGGCGCAGGCGGGAGGAGCAGCCGCAAAATCTTTCAGCATATCATCATCAAAGCTCCCGCCCCGGGAGACCTGCCCAGCCCTGCCCTGCTGTGCCCTGCTGTGCCTGGTGTCGTCAATGCATGCTGGCCTGGAGGTCGGAGCCGGGCCCCGGCTCCTGATCATGCAGAGCAGGAGCGGCGTCGGTGACGATGAGAGAGGGGTGGGTTCTGGTTGATTATCAGAATCCGATTCCTGCTGCTGCTGCTGCTGCTTCTGCTGCGGCCGGGAGCATCGGCGCTGCCACTGCTACTGCTGACCACTGTAGAGGGGGGAGACTGGAGTCCTGGACTGTGCAGTCCAGTGCACTGTGCGCAATGCAGAGTGGAAGAGTGGGCGGGAGCAGTGCAGTACAGCAACGCGTCCAGGAGTGTCAGTGCGAAGAGGGGCCGCATTGTAAGCAGGGTGCAATTAGTTAGGATGGCGGGAGCCAATGGGAGCAGGCGCGCGTGACCATCTCGGGAAGGGCGGGAGGGGGGACAGAGCTCTGACCACTAAAGCAGAGGTGTCGGGTGTGGAGGAGGCCCACCGACCACCTTCCTTCTTCCTGTCCTTTCCTGCCTTATCTCTCGCAGCTCGCTCGCCCGCCCAGTGTGTGTATGTACAACTGGACGCAGACGCCGCTTGTTGCCCTTGTGCCGCGTCTTGGCGGCGGCGCCCATGACCTAATTCTCCTTCCGCTTTCCATTCTTTCCATGGATGCCTTGTTTCTTTCTGTTCAACCGTCCTGCAGGTCAAACAGTTCTCCCCAGGAAGCATGCGGGCTCGGGTTTGGGACCGGTTTATGACGAAGGTGGGGATGTGACAAATTAGGGGCGCGGATGCATTGTTGCGTTGGGAGCGGAAGCCGGGGGAGCCAATGGCAGGGCTGCGTCTGGAGGTGCTAATTCCAGGGGAGGATCCCAGTAAACCGTGGGGAGCACATGCCAAAGCGACGAGCGAAGTGGTGGTTGGGGCAGGGCAAATGAAACGTGGGAGCGTGGCACAGTGGACAAAAAACATCCGGCGCCGATGAGCAGCGGGCACGCTGGGCCCGGCTGCCGCCTGAGCTTTGGATGGAGTTGGTCGAATCACGAATCAGACACCGGGCTGCGGACCACCGAATGTGAATGTGAACGTGAACGAAACGGCTGCGTCTTCCTGTTGCTCCCGGAACCTCCAACGGCCCCACTTGATGCTGTGCGCACTGCGCACTCAAAAAGCTTTTTTTGGCGAGAAATGGGAATTCCGAATTGGGTGTGTGGCCTGTGAGTCGGGAATTTGGCGTGCTTGTACACTTGTTTCGGGCAGGCTCTGGGCACGCAGGTCCATTCTTCCAGGGAGATGGGGAGGGTATGTATCCTCATGTACATAAATGTACAGCACCTGCTGTGCTGTGCTGTGCTCTGCTGTGCTGTGCCCTGCTGTTGCAGGGAGTGGGCTGTTGCGCGGCCCTTTTGCCCTGCTTCCTTCCTTCCAATCAAGGTTGATCGCGCCTGTCTGCTGGCTGCGATGAGCAGGAGGCAGCATCGTGCTGCCACCACTGCTTTTGCTTTTCTGCTCCCCCTCTTTACCCGTACCCGCTCCTGCATTATTTGCATGTGACCACATCCATTTAACTTTTCAACTACTGTTCCTCCCAACTTTCCTATCCTATGCTTTCCGAGTAAGTAAGCAAGCGTTAAATCAACGCCACACCTACCAAAGTTCCTCAAGCTTCATACACGGTTACATCTATTAGATATAATATCTACAAAATATATATTATATTTTATATATAATATCTATATATTATACTATTTAAAACTATATTACTTTCAGAGCTAAAATATTTAAAATGAATTTTTATTTTTTAACGTATTTATTTATTTTTTATTGAATAAAGAGATGGGCTGAAAATACATGATTTCCTATGGACCGTAAAGGTTCTATAGAGAGAAGAGTTTGATATTGGTCTTTTCCCCAGCATAAAGTATGTTCTTACTTTGGACTTTGCGCAGTTAGAGAGTAGGCTTCTTTGGCCTTATCCTCACATGGGTTGAGCCAAGATACTTACTGTGGACTTATACTTGGTAAGATCAATATTCATACTTGAGTTTTACTCAATATAAAATCACATTCAAATTATAATACATCTAACAAAGATACTTATACTCAACACAATTGAACTACATGATAGTATGCTTGGTACATATCACTCACATTTCTACTCATTTCATACACTTGAATTGTCATAACCAAAATATACTTATGTACTTGAAGTCATATCTTTCTCTTCAATAAAATCTCCAAGTTTCCACTTGAGGTCATATGAGATACTTGAAATGTCACACTCAAAACATCTTGTTTCATATGCATGGAGGTCATTTTGCAGAACTTCCCGTGAAGAAGATAACTGATGAACATTGGACACCCGTGAAGAAGATAAATAAAGCCGTGAACCAAAACAAGTACTATGTAGTAGCGTCCAAAAGCCGCCCAAGTACACTGATTCCTCGAGTGTTGTCTGTATGCCATATTTGTCATGGATAGAGATGGTCCAAGAGTGTGGGTCATTGCATGAGTACTTTGAAAGCAACTTCTCAACTTTGGGTCCACTTTGGAATCATCCAAAGGAAGCCCTCCTTCCAAGAGTATAGAAGAACCTGGATAACATGTCAGGCTAGCATATGAAAATTAGCTTTGAAAGGTTTGTATATTGTAATTGAATTTATGATATGATACATCTCTATACTATTGTCTAGAAGACCGTGTTTCTTGTAATTGTCCTTGAGTTTTGTATAACACTATAGTAACCTGATTGTTTTACAGTACAACAGGTTTTGTCAATGTTCTATAGTTTAGAAAATTCAATTTGTAAGTTATTCCTTGCTTGTACTGCAGGTTTATCAATATTCTACAAGTTTAGATGGTTCAATTTATAAGTTATTCCTTGCTAGTACGGAGCCTGCTTTTCATATTACTACTTTACTTGTGATAGCTTACTAAATGGACTTTAACATTCTGCATAAGGTTAGACTATACTATATACAAAGAATATTAAAAAAATAAGTACGACGAACCTTTGCCCACATGGCCCTGGAATGCGATGGATGTCGAGAGGGCGGACCCACTTGTACTTTTGGATCGCTCGAGTCACAGCCTCCAAAACAGACTCGAAAGGTGAGAACTAGTGAGCCGGAGGGAGGGAGGAGTTTCACAAGGGGGCTTCGTACCTACCCCATGCAAGATTGGTTGGACAAGGGCCAACAAGGTGTGCACAACAGCCAAGAGGAGGAAGATGGAAGGGCTCAACAACCTTCACCATCTCGTGGGCGCTGCTGCTGTCCAGGATTCCCACTGCTTATTAGTTCAATTATTCATCTAAGACTAGGAGCCGCCTCTGAGCCTGCATCGCGCAGCCAGCTGCTCCAGGCACGTGCATGCCGATTGTATCGCACAAAAGGGGTCCCAGTTTGTGGGGAGTGAGGACGATGTCACACTGATCATGCACTCAGGCCTGCCATGAGCAATCAACCACGCTCTGCATGCCGGCTGGCGTGGGGACAGACAGTCACAGCCTACAACCTCCGTGGCTGTGTGTTCCCACTTCCCCCAACACACAACTGGGCCTCACTCGATGCTCTCGTCCTCGAAAGAGTCGAACTCTGTGTCCATTCCCTTGAGCCGCTCATCGCCGCCCGATCCTTCCTGTACTTGCTGTTGATTGGAGTCGCCAAATCTTGGCTGGGCTGCTGAATGGCTTGCGGCTACAGATTCTCCAGCCATCGGCTCTGTCGGCTCCTGCTTCCTGCATCCACACGTTCTCCCAAGACAGAGTGAAACGGTCACAATTGACATACAGTAGCAATGTAGGCTTAGACTAGAAACAAACTGTCCGTCCGACTTCCTTGCCGTTGGGTTTCATTGTCTTGTGCCCATGATCCCATGATCGGAGCAGCCATCACCAAACCAGATCTTGGTCTCACTTGTGATGGACAGGCTTCACCCCCTTGTGTAGACGTACACCTACTAAGCACCAAAGGGAAGCGAGCTTTTGAGCTGCGCTGCAGAAGCTGTTCCCTGTGAACCCAAATACGGCTGGCATTCCAGACAGACCCAAGTACGATCCAGTCCCAAGGTAAAGCACACAAGCAGAGATTAGCATCCTGGTGGGCCACACAAAGACTAACATCATCTCAAGGAAGCATCCCAGGCTCATCCACGTCCTTTACAGCAAAAATAAACCACTCAATCACGACAGAGCTTGCTATTGGAGCTGGGACACACACTCTGCATGTGCAACAAGACGGCAGACAGCGCCTGGTTGGGCCGTAACAACGTCACGCTTTTGGATCGCCGCCGAATAGTCCTATGCGCGACCCATAAGATTCATGACGACTCAACATGCAGATGTCAGCATCTCCACAATGTGAAACCTCCAGACGAAAACATTAACAAACCCTGGGGCACGTGAAGGCAACTACATATGGTGGGCACCTTGTGCCGTGCATCTGTCATCTGCTGACTGCCACCTCTAAGATAAGCGGAATAGGAGCCCGCTTTCTTCTCATCCAAGATCAGCATTCAGTCAACCACAGTTCAATCAACTCTTACGGCACCAACATGACCCAGGGTGAGGGACGTGTGGAGACAAACAAAAAAGGATCCTCCAACCCCAAGACACCGGATTGGGTTGGACGCAGCGATTGTCTTCTTCGAGCTATTGATGCTGGAGTGTACCTACCTGTGTACAGCAACTATCCAACAAGGGACCACACCCCTTTCTCGCTAAAGCCTGAGATGACAAATTGCTTCCGGCAGCATAGATGGTGCGCGTAGATACTCGTCCCAAACTTTGACTCCAAGCAGCAGAAACGTCAACAAACACCGTGACTTCAACGCCCTACATCAGCCATGCCGGCAAATGTTGAACCGTCTCCAAGAACTCCCAGCAAAAATCTTTGGTACTGGAGATAACATCTGCGAGTTACCCACTCAAAGTCTCGTCAGTACCGTCAGCCTCAAAACAAATTTGGAATAGAAGACAACTCAGCAAAAGGGAATCTCCTCCCGAACTCAAAGCCAGCGTCATTTGGAGGCATCAATAGCCTAAAAAATCAATGGCGGCAGCCAAGAACCTTAAGCAAATAAACAGAGGCTCATCTTCAGTGGGAGATGAAAACAGGTTGTTTCAACTAAACTAGACTGCTGAATCTCATGCCTGCCGGCTGGAAACTATCTTGCCTAGGCAGATCAAAGAACAATTATAAATCACGTGTACGCTGCGCAATGAAATCCAGCATACAGCCTAACACCTTCACCCTCGTCAGAAGGTCAAAGGAAAAGGCACCCCACTAAAGTGCCAACCGCATCCCACCCCGAAGTCTACTACTTTACATGAGCTTCTATTGCTTGAAAAAAGCACCAGTTGTGAGGGAAGAAAAATCATAAGAAGCCCCAGATGAAGGATTCAAACTGGAGCTAACAGGCTTAATTGGTGCAGCTTGAGCATGACCACCGAGGTTAACCACATTCCCAGGAAGGACATGAGTTACCCCAGGTAAATATTGACCTGGAAAGACTGGCACTGCAGAGCTTTGCAAGCTGCACAGCCAGAACGATCAGAGAAATGATTAGCAAGAGGAAACAAAGATCCTCCACACGTTCAGTCGAGGCAACCTGCGTCACAACCATGACATACTCCTGGTTCCATAAAATCCAAAATCTACCTCACAGAAACCACAACATACTTTTGAGACTTCCAGGTTGCTTGAGAACAATAGCTTTGACATGGTTAGCAATAATCAGCATTAAAAGAATGCCTGTGTCGTGACAAAGGATTTCTTTTAATAAAGCAACATACCTTGAGAGACCCCCAGGTGCTTGAGCAGGCAAAAATGAAGGTACGGGCCGCGACGGCAAAACTCCAGTCTGCATAAGGACAAAAATAGTCAGCTCCTGCACTGAACAAACTGACCACAAACAGCCACATTGATGACAACGAGTTGCCACTGAGCTTGTTCCTTCATGCAGTAGAAGGTTTCCAACTCACAAACATTCCCAGCTCCCAGACACTGGAACTGCCTAGTGGAAACAGTTACTAAGAATGTGAAAATCACCAAAGGGGAAAAAAGATCTCCACACCCAATTCCAGACAAGTTGCACCCAACCTGAATAAGGGGCTGTACTCCATTTTGAATTCCTCTGTTAGGAGTCAAGAAAGCCCCAGGGAACTGCAGATTACCGACACCCCAGACATTGGCAGCTGTTACACCATGACCATTTGAGAGCCCAAGACTGTCATCCTTTCCACGTGACTGTTGATTGCCCTGAAAGAAAGCAGGAGTCTGCATTCCAGGAGGTGGGGCAGCCATGAGCCCAGATTGCTGCTGCGCAAACATGCTTGCCACCTGTTGTTGGTGCTGTGCATACGGTGATGCCATCACAGACTGGAATAATCACAGCATACATCACAGCAGATATTAAGCACTGTCACTGGAGAAGTGCTTACAAAGACGAACCCCAAAATGCCGATAAAAAATGACCAATTGTACCATCTTCTGAGGCTTACAGTTTCGAAAAGACTTAAAATGTTTTTGCGTATATTGTCATTGGAAGGTTGAGGCTTTTCCTGTACAGGCTGGAGAGCTTCTGCTCGTCCGCTAACTTCGGGAGAGCCTTTAAATAGGTCCTCAAGATCAGCTGCAATGGGGTTCTTCATGGCAGAAGTAGCTCCCTGGCTCTGGATTGAAACTTTTGTTGTCGACGGTCCTGATGCACTTCCACTCTCCACTGGTGCAGAAGGCATATCTGCAGCTGCTAACAACACAATAGTTTCCCAAGATTAGAAGCTGCCAGCAAGCAAGAGACTGACGACGTGTGTGGAGAGACCAGTAACTAACACTGGAAAGCAGCCCAATCATCATTGTCATTGGATGTGCCTGTCACAGCATCATCAACTTTCAAAAGCTCGAACAGATTGGCTGTTTCCTCTAGCTTTTTTGGAGCACTTGAGACAGCACTCTGAGTCACTGGTTGTATTAAACCCCTTGACCCAGAAGCTGAGCTGCTGCTGTCAGAATTGTCCTGGAAAACACACATCGAGTGACTCAAAACCACTGGCCAGAAGCTCTGTGTAGTGTACACAAACAAGGTATCATATCATTTGGTGCTTACCCTTGACCGAGCAGGAGAGGCCTGTGACACTGAAGTTCTTGATGTGGAAGGAGCAGGGGAGGTGGAAGGAATCGAAGGGCGGCTTGACTCTCTACCCTCAGCAGACTGATCAGCTAACTGTGCTGAGCCCCGCCTGCTGGCTGCTCGTTGCTCGTTATCTCGATCTGCGGCACGAACCCTGGTTCCATCTTCACTTCGCTCATATCTAGCAGGACTGTCAGAATTTGACCGTTCACGATCACTTTCTGTTCTCCTTCGATTATCCTCTGATAACCTCCTAGATGCACGCCTCTCCTCATTCCTGCTAGTCTGGGGCACCCACCTCTTTGCTTCATATCTGCCATCACCACACTTGCTTTGAGCACAAAGTCTACAGAAGGAAAAGAAAAGAAACTGAACACATGAGAAACCCTACGTACTTAGCGCGAATGAAAGTCTCAAGCCCCGGGCGATCATTCTCTGAAGGACGCTTGAAATTGGGAGGCAGCTCTGCCTCCCAGTAAGTGTTGGACTTCACATTGCCCATACCTACGATCCCTCGAGGTGTCAAGGTTTCATAAGTGGCGTGTTCACACAGCCCCCACAGCCACCAGAAAACTCGTGTTCAGGGGGTACCATCTGGAGTCACATACCTTGCATCGCCCCAACTTGTTCCGGGAGCCAGGTGTCAAGAGTTGCCGAGCGCACCTGCCAAGCAGAAAAACATGCACCCTGATCAGCAACACGGAGACAAAATCCACGCACTTCAAGTTCACCAAAACATCCAAACTCCCAGATACGTGCTCAATACCTTCGAGATATGCACTCCAAGGCTCCGATGTATCCCGGAACATTGTATGCAGACAAAAATGCCCAGATTCACACTGGCCCACCTCGGTCCCCTGTACAACAAATACAACCAATAAGCAGCACGTTCCTGGCACCAACCCCCTGACCCGCACACCCTACTCGAATCAAAACCTACCACACCTTCCTCCATACACCCAAGGAACAATGAAACATACTTGCTTCTGCAGTCTGCGCATTCCTTGTTTTCAGGCAGTTTCATCAACGTCTCCAAGATCTGCCACAAGCCACCTGCTCAGAAGCTGCTAACAGGGACCTGCCGAGAAATCCCAGCACAGCCAGACACACCCTACAGGATCTACAACGGTGCCAAGCTGACCCCGATGCCACATCAACCCCGGCGATCACAATTCAGATCCACCCCCGCTCCGGCAACGGTGCCACAACAAATGCCTCTCATCCCGCAGCGCCCTAGGGCAAGCTCCACCCTTCCCCACCAGAACGGACCAGAATCAAACCCGGGCAGCGGCGGCCTCTGCCTGCACGGGATCCGTAGCCTGGCACGGGACTGGAGCGGCTCACCTTGCGGTTCTTGTCATTCTGCTCCTTGGTGACAGAAGCCTTCTCCCCGGACATGGTGCTGCGCCTGCGTTCGTTCCTCCTCCCGCTTCCCCCTGAAATCCGGCCGCGGCCTCAATGGCGTCGGGCCCTCCGTCTCCCAGCGGCCGAGGCGTCCAGAGCGCGCTCCCACTGCTGCCTTTGTCAGATGAAAGGTGAGCAGTGACGGTGCGCTAGAGGAACCCAAAGCAGCCCGCCGTTTTCCTGTTTTGATCTCGCCGCGCTAACGCTAACGCGAACGCGAACCCGAACCCGGTTCCCGAACGCGCTCCTGACGCCTGACAGGCTGGAGCTTGCGGGGCGGGCCGTCCGTGACGGGCTTGACTGGCCAGAGGCAACGGCAGGAAAATAGCACGTCTGATTCACCACCGCTCTGTAATAGGCTTCGTCTTCTATTGTCTGCTGTTTAGTTCATATACACATGTGTTTCCATTTCAATAGCGTGAAGTTTCACAGACATCCCAGCCATGTAAACTTAGGGCAAACGGTCCCAGGACCGCCTGGTACAGCCCGGGACCAGGCATGCCTGGCATGTCGTCCTCGATCAGGTGGAAGGTTCCCGTGGAGAAAGCTGCCATATCCTGGAAGGAACACACTTGTTAGCAAAGCTTGAAGTTTCAAAGCTCCTCAAGTGAACTATTGCGCAATGTCTTCTGAGCAAGAGGTAGATATACGTCCGCCCCCGGAAATGAAGGTGGTGCTCACCAACTGGGACTCACTGTTGTAATTGAGAGAACCACACAGGGAAGCTGCCTCAATCGCAGCTGCCAAGGCACGCCACGGGGCATCAACAGTACCGCGTGGAACCTGGAGACGTTTTCAAACACGAATACCCACATTCCCGAGCATGAGCATGACTCCATCGGCCCTTTCCCAGGTCTTCCACCAAGCTACAAGCTTTCAACAAGGTGACAAAAGTGAACCTGTCAGGCTGCACCCCTTCCCCCTGCATTTGCTCATAGCACGAGAGAGCCTCCTGACATCTCCCCGCCTTGACATACCCTGAAATAATGGGTGTCCAGAGAACTGCTCGGCTCGATAGCTTCTGAAACACACGCAGCCCCTCCTCAATTGTCCAACAGTTCACCAGGGTGGTTACAACAAGCTCACTCAAGCTTCTGTTCCACGCCAACCCACGTCGTTCCAAAGGGCCTGCAGTTTCTTGGCCTCGGGAAGGGCCCTCTGTTTCATGCACGCATGCAACAGATTCCTGTACATGTTCACTGACGGCACGCTGCCCGGCTCGTCCATGTACAGAAGGGAGTCCATAGCTCAGTCCAGACATCCCTCCTTGCTTACTGACTGCTGTGACTTGGGCTCTGCCTTTGCCACTGTAACTCGTAACTCTTCTCTGATGGCCGATCGGCCCAGCCGCCGGGCCTCGCTGCGTTTGGAGGCCACCGACCCGAGCTAGAAAAAGGCGAACTGTGACGATTGGCAGCCACGCTACTGTGTGCGTAGGTACATAAAAAGGACTTCATTTCATTTTGAGCTTCGCCTGCCAGTCTGGTCTTCCCCTTGGCTTCTTGCCCGCTCTCCTTCGTCTCCGCGCCTGCCCTCCCTCCCTTTCTGTTGGTCACACAGACGTTCGCCATGGCTGCCTGCGTAGATATCAGCCCTCCCACCATCCCTTCTCCTCTCTGCGACATCGCCGTCGTCAACCCAACCCTGTCCGAGCTGTTGAGTCCGGCAGTCGTCCGCCTCCAACCCGACGTTCCAGCTCCCTTTTCTGCAATTGGGAAGCTCTTTGATCATTTGCGCTCCGCTCTGGAGGATGGCGCATCTCTCAATTCCGTTTACCCTGCCCGCGGGGTCTCCAAAACAGCCGCTGCAAGAATCCTATTTGCGACCAGAAGCGGACGATAGGTCGTTGCCAGGGGCAGGAGCACTTTGGATCATGGTGCCTCTCCTGCGGAATCCAGCTCTCCGGATAAGCCTGAATCTGGCAGGCGTACAGGATCGGAAATGGGCGTGCAGGATGAGAAATGGCCGTGTGCACCAGGCCCTTGGAGCCCTGGAATCTCTGGAATCCCTGGCTTTAAGTCCATGATCGCAGTGTCGAACTTGGGCACGAGTCGAATGCATACTTGGGGAACCCTACCCTCCCATGTATTGCATGTGGAGGTAGGCTAGAGGGAGCCATGGATGTGCACACCAGGGTGGGCAAACCTAAGGAGGCCATACAGATGTACCATGAGATGCGTAGGTCAGAATGAAGGCGAATGCTCGCGCCTTTGTAGCTGCCCTGTCAAAAATGAGCTGGAGGTGGAACCTGCTCAACTTAGTCGGGTCTTCCAGGTGGGAGTCAATCTTAGTTACGGCGTAGAGGCGAGCGGGATTGCAGGGGTGGTTGAGGTGTGATTGTAATTGTTGACTGGCAGAGGGTTCAGGAGTGTGTGGCGGACTTCGAAAACACTGTAGCAGATTGGCTTGCTGCGAATCAAGCAGGCAGGCACACAGACAATATCGTCACCCTCTGCTGAAGCTGTTACTGCAGTAAAAGGAATGGCGGAAGCTGCAAAAGCAGAGAAAGTCCACCTTTGCAATGCACCTACCCATCCTTGAGGGAGTAGCTGAGGAGAGGACAAGATTCCATGTTGCTGTGCAGACCGTCCAGAGCGAATGGAAACCTCAGTCGATATAGGCGACACTCCGGTGGATGTCTGTTCTCACCACATTCTTGAAGGCCAAGAGTGACCTGGACCTGTCCAATGACCATCCCTTTGTCCAGGTTCGATGGGGCCATTGCCTGCTTACACTTGTCAAGAAGTGCCGGAAGAAGCTTGTCTTGAGCATGAGTGGGGGCCCTTGTATGTTCTGCTCCTCAATACTCACTTCAACAGGCGGCATAGCTATGAGGGTCTGGCCCTGAAGCAGACGCACTTGGAGCTGGTGTCATCGTTGGTGAGAAGCTACCTGCCTTGGAGGACCTCTCTCACAATCTGGCGATTGAAGCAGTGGGTTTCATTTCATTGCCTCTCCCCACCAAATCCGCGGCTTCAGGTGGGGACCATAACTTTTTTCACTCCGTAATGGCTGGCGGACTGTCTCTAGCCATGGTCTGCGATCTCTAACTGCTACCATTGGAATATGCTATGATCCTCCCTGGTGGGACGATACTTTCAGCAATGCGCGCCTGCTGTTGCTGATTTGGAGCCCGTCATGCCTACTCTCTTCATGCACTTTCTGAGGTCATTCGAGGGACCTGTTGAGAAGGCCAGTGCATCATCGCCCGTACAGCGATTTGTTCGGCGTGAAGGTATGCTTGCCTTCAACTCCAATGCTAGGCTGAAAGCTAGGACCACTGCTGGACCACTGCTTTTCTGCTGCATCCCCATCAAGGGGGTCAGCTCAGGTCAACTTGAGATTATCAGGCGAATAATTTGTAGAAATTGTTTTAGGTTGATATTTTGATTTAAATTTTTTAAAAATTATGACCAAGGTTTTTCAGTCGAATCTGTATCCGACGATCTATGATATGCTTCTTACTAACTATGATATGCTTCTAATACTATGGTAATCGAAACGTTACCAATACGCCGTTTCATGCCGTCGGAGTGTCCAATTTGAGACCCAATAAGCCATTTCATGCCGTCAAGGCGTCCCAATTTGAGACGCAATAAGCGTTTCATGCCGTCAAAGCGTCCCAATTTGAGACCCAATAAGCCCTTTCATGCCGTCGAGCGTCTCAATTTGAGACACTTTAGGGATTAAGACCTGCACATGGGATGAGAGATCTGGTGGTGATGGCTCCTCAAGTGATAACAGGGACGATGATTTTTCTGAGCTTGTGGACTGGAACATGCACTCAACCCCTGGCACCCCCGCTCAAGGGCTGAATGATCTTATCCGTGCTCCGATGAAGATAGGAGAGCGACATATAATTGGCGCTGATCTGGAGGCTGCCCTCCACACTTTCGCAGACCAGGGAAGTAACTTACAAGCCTTTGTGGAGGGGGTGGTGGTGTGGATCATCGTCTCCTTTACCAAGAAGTTGTAAAACATGCTCAACTGTTCTCCCAACTCAGCCTGTGAACCAAATGCAATCTGCATCCTCTTTGCAACTGTGCGAACAGCACTGATGCGCTTCAGAGAGAAAGCCATCAAGCCATCCCATTACGCCTATTCTGCAATCTCAGGTGGATGAGACTTTGAAGCTGTGAGACATTTTCGGGCTGCTGGACAAGTCCACTATGAAGCGAGGTATGGTTGATCTCGATACACTCTTTGCGCCCTTAGTGGTCATGGAGTCCCCCTGTTCACCCAATAATTGGTCTTTCATGATTCCAACGCCTTCCCCATCTGCAAAGAGGTTTCACTCTCAGCTGTAATGGGTGGTCTGTCTCTCTAGTAGACATGGCCCGGTTCAGTAGTTTTTATTTTTGCTCTGAGTAGACATGTTCCGTTCAGTAGTTTATTTTTACTCTAATTAGACATGTTCCATTCAGTAGTTTTTAATTTTTCTCTGGCTTATGTAAACCAATATCTTGCTATAGGGTTAGCTAGGCCATGTAACCACCTCATCATTTATCAGATTCTTTTAATGCGAAAATATTTCTACATTAAAAGAGAATGATACTATGACCGTCAAGGACACTCCCTGTCCAGTTTGTGCTCTGCTCTGGTGTGGCATTAAAGGGGTAAAAACCCACGTTAGGTACATACAAAAAGACTTTGACCAGACTACTTGGGCTGCCCAAGTACGTCTTGCGACCTCCACCAGCTCCGTGGCTTAGGTTCCAGCGTCCAGTGTCGTCCTTCTAGGGTGCCTCTCTCATCATGGGAATGGTTGCGTGCTTAGCAAGATCACATCCTTGGGTTGTTCGAAACACCTTTCTTTGGATCACCTTGTGCTCGACTCCCAGGACGAGCTGGCGTAGTGTCTTCTTTTATACACTTGGTGTGTATGCGCGTTATGCGGGACTTGGTCATCGGAGGTCGCCACCGCCCGCCGCTGGCCAAGAATTGGGCATCTCTTAAAGAAGAGGCATTGGGGCTTCCAAGTTCGAGAGAAATCCGCGCTGCAGGTGGAACAAGCCCTGCAGCGTTGCAAGTTGTTAGATCAAGCATGTGAATATGCCTGGGCTACCAGGGCTCTCCGCTCCCTTCCTTTGGCCCATGCTTCTGAGGAGACCTTTGCGGCCCTTCGTGCCCTCCATCTAGCCCCGAAGGATGCCATCCCCCCGGACACGCTCGACTATGTCCCGGAGGATCCCTTCTCCCCGGACCGTGCAGCTTTTGCTCTGGCTCTCTTTACGGCCCCACGTCTTTCTTCTGCCGAGCTGCCAGGCTGCCAGGCTGTTCAATAAGGTCCCGAAGATGCTCAAACACCATCCCTACTACTTTCCATCGCCTACTACAGGGCCCTTTCCAGGGCTGCTTGCTCTGCGCGTGACTGTGTCTTCCCGTCGCTGGCAGATGACTCTCACATCCTTGGGCCTGGCGACAAGGTCAAGGAGACCTTCCAGCTCTTCTCCCATGGGCTGTCTTTGGTTGGCTTAAAAGTCAAGCTCTCCAAGTGCCGCATCTGGTCCCCGTCGAATATCCTCCCCACTTTGCAGTTCCCTGCTAGGGAGATTGCTCCGGCCTTGGGTCTAGGGATTATGGGGGTCCCCTTTGGCTCCCCTAACTTCATTGGAAGCTTCCTGGACTAGGCTGGAGGACCTGTCCCATGTTGAGGACCTCCCCTTGTTGGGGGATGCTCATGCGGCCTTTAGAATTCTTTTCTCCTGCTTCGCTAGGCGCCCTGGTTATTTCATCTGCACTCTCCCCCCGTCTTCGGTTCTCCTGTCTCGACATCAGGGGTTTGACAGGAAGATAATGGATACTCTTAGTGGTGTCATGGGCCCAAGCGCTTTCGAGTGCCCTGCGGGCGATTTGGCTCGCTGGCAAGCGTCCATGCTAGTGCAGTTTGGGGGCGCTGCCCTCCTCTCACTGGAGGTTTCTTCCTCGATGGCTTTTTTAGGTAGCTGGGTCCCATGAGCTCCTGCTTCGGCCTTTTGCTTCATCCTCCTGGATAGACCCTTTTTGGAAGATCTTGTGTCTAGTGTGGAGGAGGGAACCTTCCCTCTTCAAATTTCCTTGAGGCAGGCTAGGGAAATGCTTTTTGCGAATGCTTTGCGGGATTTTCCTCCTTTCTCGACATTCATCTCCGATGGTTGCAAGGGGTTGCAGGCCTGTGTTGTTGCTTGAGGAGTAACTCGTCCAGGCTTTCTAGTCCGTCCTCTTGGACTCCTCCATCCTTAGGTCCACGAGAGCTGGGCTTCGATCTTGTTCTGGTAAAGGCGCAAGCGCTTGGCTTCTAGCTCGTCCATGTACACAGGGTTTTGTTGTCAACCCAACCACCTTTACCATTGCGATGCGATTCCGTCTTGGCCTGCTTCAGCCTGTGGTGTCTTCTCTTCTTATATGCGAGTGCAGCTTTGTCCTCGATGACTCTGAGGTATACCTTGCTCGCTGTTCCCATGCGGGTCATCGCATCGCCACCCACGACGCTATCCATGATGTCATGTTTGCCATAGCTCGCGAAAGCAGCTACATGACTTGGAGGGAGCGAGGGTACATACTTCAAACAAGTTGTCTCGAGCAGAGTCAGCAACCATAAGATCCGCCACCAAAACCTGGTCACCGCAGACAAAATACAAGTCAGCCCTAATTGAGCGCACATAGCGAGTCTCCATTGCCCTTCAAAGGGCTCTCTCGACGGCAATCCTTAACAAGGCGACGACGGCAGGTGACGCTTCTTCCTCTTTCTTTGTTATTTGTAGGCCATTTGTTCTTCCTGCATATGATGTTCTAGGCGCAGTAGCTAACTTTAGGTAAGGAGCTTAGTCGCTCCTTTTCACCTTGACCCCCTAGGTCAACCTTCATTGTCTCACTATGCAACATAACATATTATGAAAGGGTAATATGTAACATAATAATAAATATGGAATGGTAAGGATGTAATGTGATAAAAACTATGAAAGGGTAAAAATGTTGTTGCAAAGATTCATTGGTTTTCCTCGTTGGCTTGGCTGATCATATATCTTCTTATCTTCAAAAACCTTCTTCTTAGAGGGTATGATTTCTAGAATTCTAGAACAAGGTCTCATTATTATAATTATCAAAAAATGTATATTATATAACCTGGTTTTAGTCATTGTGTTTGGACTTGATAACAATAACACTTAAGTATGTTTTCTTGTTTGACGAAGTAGTCATTGCTCGTTCAAATATAGCTCTGTGTGAAGCTATTTCCTTTGCTACAGCTCTTGTTCCCTCAATCTCTTATAGTGTACTTTTACTACCTTTAGTGTATGTTGCTATGCAATTCTTTCCAGCCCACCTTTCACCACCCCAAGTCTCCTACCCTCTGCCATGTAACTCCTACCACCCACCCCAATCCTATCCACCTGGAGCGCAAGTCTTAAAAAAAGTGAAGGTTTAGTGATGTGGAATCCAAAAAGAAGTCTCTCCAGATACCAAATATAGAAGAAGAAGAAGTGTATTATAACTGGTGTGCAGAAGCAGCATCACTAGTGTCCGATGAGCTGTGAGGGGCGATGAGTAGAATCCACGAGAACGGAACGGGCAGTAGAAGGCCAGGAGACCGGTTAACGGATGTACCTGAAAAACGGCAGGCCATAATGCGGGCCTAACCAGCACCCAGCAGCCATTGATGAGGTCGCACGGAACGGGGAACGGGGAGCGGGGAGGCGTGGTGACGGGATCAGGGGCGGGCAGGCTGGTGCAAGTCGCAACCAACATGAAACATGAATGAACGAAGCAGAAGCAGAAGCAGAAGCAGAAGCGGAACAGAAGCGATGCAGTCTCGGTTCTCGGTTCTCGGTTCTCGGTGGGTGGTCGGCCTCGGCAGCTAGCGTGTCGGCTGAAGGCGCGGCCCCACACGCTCCCTTATCACGTCAGTCCCTCTCTCTCTCGCCCTCTCCCTCTCCTCCCCATCCGCGGGGACAGAAGCCACCCGCGCAGGCTGGCTTCAGACATGGCCTCTTGTTTACTCCCTGCCCGCAAATATCCCGGCCCGGCCTTCCGCCTGCCGCCTGCTGCCTGCTGCCTGCTGCCTGCTCGTACCGCCATACGGCCCGCGGTTAAAGTCGCCACCAACCAGACTGGCCCCAGGCCGCTGGCCGTTGCTCCCTCCCGCGCCTGTCCCTGATTAATATTAATATTAATATTAATATTAATATTAATATTAATATTAATATTAGTACTAATGCGGGCTGCCGGGCCCGGGCCGGAAGCCTCAGGCCTCCAGCCTCCGGCCTTGAATCGCTCCTGCCCCAAGTGCCCAACTGTTGAATGCAGCTCCCGCGCCCTGGATCCCGCCGATCCGACCCAACGTTAACGCCACGCACACCTCTCTCCACTTCTGTCTCCTTCCCTTCTTCACTCCCGGAGCCGGGGCCGGAGCCGGAGCCGGAGCCGGTGCCAGCCGTACGATTGTTGCTCCCACCCGCTTCCCGACGCCCTCGCCTCCCAATTCCGGTCGTGAAAGCGGCAATGGACGGCGGGCCCGGGCAGGGATGGGGCGGTGTGGCCAGCAATTTGGGGCGCTGAGGCGCCCCATGGCGGAATTCGGAGCTGCGGGGAAGCTTCCCCGCCTCCGGCTCCGGCTCGCTGCCCAGAGTTGGAGCTCGCGAAGGGGAAGAGCACGGCCATTGCGCGGCCCGGCTGTGTGAGGCCGGATCCCAAGCTTGTGGCCATGGGATGGGGATGGTGGTGCAAGATGTTGCTGCTGGCCTGTGTGCTGCATTGGGCGCTGCTCTCGGTATGACAATGTGGGATGATGCAACATGAGTTTGTTAGTCGCTGGAGGTGTGGCACAGGGGAACGGGAACGGGGAGCAGGAGGCGTGGTGACGGGATCAGGGGCGGGCAGGCTGGTGCAAGTCGCAACCAACATGAAACATGAATGAACGAAGCAGAAGCAGAAGCAGAAGCAGAAGCGGAACAGAAGCGATGCAGTCTCGGTTCTCGGTTCTCGGTTCTCGGTGGGTGGTCGGCCTCGGCAGCTAGCGTGTCGGCTGAAGGCGCGGCCCCACACGCTCCCTTATCACGTCAGTCCCCTCTCTCTCTCTCGCCCTCTCCCTCTCCCTCTTATCCGCAGCGGGGACAGAAGCCACCCGCGCAGGCTGGCTTCAGACATGGCCTCTTGTTTACTCCCCTGCCCGCAAATATCCCGGCCCGGCCTTCCGCCTGCCGCCTGCTGCCTGCTGCCTGCTCGTACCGCCATACGGCCCGCGGTTAAAGTCGCCACCAACCAGACTGGCCCCAGGCCGCTGGCCGTTGCTCCCTCCCGCGCCTGTCCCTGATTAATATTAATATTAATATTAATATTAATATTAATATTAATATTAGTACTAATGCGGGCTGCCGGGCCCGGGCCGGAAGCCTCAGGCCTCCAGCCTCCGGCCTTGAATCGCTCCTGCCCCAAGTGCCCAACTGTTGAATGCAGCTCCCGCGCCCTGGATCCCGCCGATCCGACCCAACGTTAACGCCACGCACACCTCTCTCTCCACTTCTGTCTCCTTCCCTTCTTCACTCCCGGAGCCGGGGCCGGAGCCGGAGCCGGAGCCGGTGCCAGCCGTACGATTGTTGCTCCCACCCGCTTCCCGACGCCCTCGCCTCCCAATTCCGGTCGTGAAAGCGGCAATGGACGGCGGGCCCGGGCAGGATGGGGCGGTGTGGCCAGCAATTTGGGCGCTGAGGCGCCCCATGGCGGAATTCGGAGCTGCGGGAAGCTTCCCGCCTCCGGCTCCGGCTCGCTGCCCAGAGTTGGAGCTCGCGAAGAAGAGCACGGCCATTGCGCGGCCCGGCTGTGTGAGGCCGGATCCCAAGCTTGTGGCCATGGGATGGGGATGGTGGTGCAAGATGTTGCTGCTGGCCTGTGTGCTGCATTGGGCGCTGCTCTCGGTATGACAATGTGGGATGATGCAACATGAGTTTGTTAGTCGCTGGAGGTGTGGCACAGGGGGAACGGGGGGAACCAGCGTGCCACCTGCCTGGAGCTTGGAAGTGTGCTGACGTCCTTGTGTGTGTTTTGCTTCTCTTGTGGCTGGTGCTTGGCAGGCGGCTGGGGCTGGGGCTGGGGCTGCGCTTCCGGCGAGCGAGGCCGCGGCGTTGCGGAGGCTCAAGGCGTCGCTGCGTATCGGGAACGGGAGCTGGCCGTGGGGGCAGGCCAGGGAAGCGTGCGGGGCGTGGGCTGGGGTGGTGTGTGGGGAGGCACGTTGTGGGGATTGGGCTGGCGGGGCTGAGCCTGGGAGGACAGGGGCAGCCGCTGCTGGATCAGAATGCGCTCCAGGCTCAAGTTTCTGGGGAGCTTCAATGCGTCGGGGTTTCGGCTGGCGGGGGAGGTGCCGGGGTGGCTGGGGAATGTCACCTCGCTGGAGGAGCTGGATTTCACCTCGTCGGACCTGGAGGGCAAGATTCCGGGCTCGCTCGGGGGGCTGTCGAGGCTGGCAATTCTGGCTTTGGGGGGGAACCGCCTCTCCGGGGGCATACCCGCCACCTTCGGGAATCTCTCCAGCCTGGCTCTGCTCAACCTGTCCGGGAACATGCTTACCGGCCGCATCCCGAGGACGCTGCGGGACCTGCCCAGGCTGCTTCTGCTGGACGTGTCTGGGAACAACCTCAGCGGGCCTATCCCCGGGTATGCAGTGGCGCGCCCTCTGCAGCAGCTGCTGCTCAGGAACAATTCTCTCACGGGGGCTATTCCCCGGTCCATCGGCCGGCTCGCATCGCTGCGGATTTTGGATGTGGCTTTCAACGGCTTGTCTGGGGGGATTCCGTGGGAGATTGGGGGTTTGGGGAATCTCAGTGCGCTTCACGTGGAGGGGAATTTGTTGAACGACTCCATCCCTGCAAACATCACCGGGTTGCAGAGCCTGGTGGTGTTGGAGGCTTCCAGGAATGGGCTGTCCGGGATGCTGCCCGAGGGGATCGGGGATTTGAAGCAGCTGGAGAGGTTGCGGGTGGCGCACAATCTGCTGCTGGGGCCTCTTCCGGAGGGGCTGGCGGGCTTGGAGAAGCTCACGGTGTTGGATGTTTCGGATAATTTCTTTGAGGGTGTTTTGCCTGCCGGCTTGCTTTCTTCTGCTGATGTCGGGGGGAACTGCTTCAGCAATGGCACGGGGGGGCAGCAGCAGCAGCAGCTTTCTTCCTGCGCTGCGTTCTACTCGCGGCAAGGGCTCCAGTTTGGTGGAGCTGAACCCAGTGCGAGCCCGGCTTCCGGGCCCTCGGTTGGGCCCGTTCCGATTCTGATGCAGGGGGTCGGGGGGAGTGGCGCGGGGAGCCATGCCCGGTACAAGCTCATTGCCGCTGCTCTTTTGGGCGGGGTTGGGGGGCTGTTGCTGGTGCTTCTGGTTGGCTGGGTTGCTCTGTGTGTTCTCACGAGAGCCGGGACAGGAGGAGGAGCGGGAGTAGGTTCTGCTTACAGCCATGACTGTGCCGATGTTGCTGATGCTGGTAGAGCGGCTCCGGCTGCTCTAGATTTGGCTCACCGGCTGGGAGAGGCGTTTGCGTATGCCATCTTGGAGCAGGCGACGAGGAAGTTCCATGCTGGGAACTTGATAGTGGCGGGCCATTCGGGAGACCTCTACAGAGGATTGCTGGATGGACATTTAGACGTAGTGGTGAAGCGGATAGAGACGAGCAGGGTTAGAAGAGGCTCCTGTGCAGCAGAGCTTGATGTCATGTACAGGACTTCGCACATCAGGATAGTCTCGCTCCTAGGACATTGCTTGGATAAGGAGGATGTCAAGTTCTTGGTTTACAGGTACATGCCGAATGGGGACCTGGCGTCCTCCCTACACAGGAAGAAGCTCGTCAGTCTGAGCCCTGGGGGAGCAGAGGTAGCGAACTCTCTAGATTGGATAACTAGGCTCAAGATTGCTATCGGTGTGGCAGAGGGGCTCACCTACCTGCACCACCAGTGCAACCCTCCTCTCGTGCACAGGTGATGTCAACTTTCTTGTTGCTTCGTCTGCTGTCCTGCTAGGGTGTGTCAAAACCCTCTTCTCACACTCTCGTCCTCCTCTGCTTGTTCAGGGATGTTACATCAACCAGCATCTTGCTGGATGACAAGTATGAGGTCAGGATTGGGAGTTTGTGTGAAGTTCATTCGCAGGATGGAGACTCCCACCATCCCAGTATCATCTCACGTCTTCTTGGACTATCATTGTAAGCTTCCTGTCCTGTCAAGGTTGTGCATTGGCTAGATTTCTTGTTTCTTCTTCATGCTGTGGCTGACTATTCAACATGTCCTCTGCAGTAATTCGGAGCAAGTAGAGCAAGGTGGATTCGTACCCGCGGCATCCACCTCACAAGATGTCTACAACTTCGGGAAGGTTCTGCTGGAGCTAGTATCTGGACAGATCGGCATCAGCAGCTCCGCAGACTCCAGGGCAGACGCATGGCTAGAATGGGCTCTCCCTCTGGTCGACATCCACGACAGGGAACTGCTCCCCAGGCTCGTGGATCCCACCCTCACGGTGGACGAGGATCTGCTAGAGGAGGTCTGGGCCGTGGCCATCGTAGCCAAGCTCTGCCTCAACGTCAGGCCAAGCAAACGACCAAGCATGCGGCACGTTCTCAGAGCCTTAGAGAACCCGCACAAGGTGATCAGAGAGGACAACTTCAGGGAAACTCTCTCCCTGAGAACATCCTCTCACAGCTCCTGGAACGAGGCTCTCTTCGGCAGCTGGAGGAGCAATTTTTCTTCCCAACGCTTCGGCCCATTGCCAGGGTCACTGCGGGAGGAGTACTCGCTCAAGAATGGAATTGCAGGAATTCAGCTGGCGACCGGGCCGGTCCCGCACTCCAGGCGGGTCTCCAGTGAGATCGTCCCCGAGCCTTTCAAAGAACGCTCTTTCCCGCCTCACCAGGGGGAACTCGAGCTTGTGCACTGAACCTCAGGGATCCTTGAAATTTCACGCCATCCATGGAAATTCCTGTCCGGTTCCCGGAGCTTTGCACCTACCTCGGTCTAGGTCTTTTGAGGGCATTCAAGGCGCACATGATCCGCTCACATGCATATTGAATGCAGCGTGAACATGAACGGCCCCTGGTACTGACGGATTCATGTTCATCCTCGTGACCGTTCTGTCCTCCTCTCTGGCAAACACCTTTAACACACCTGGTTGCTTGACCGAGCGTGTGCCCATCCGGGTCTCCTGCACGTCCAACTGCTCTGGTTAGGCGGACCAGCGGAGACTTCATCAGACCTGGTGTCAGATGGTGGGCATGGAATCTCTGTTGGTGGAGGGCCTGCGACGGGGGCTTGCTGCCCGGCCGTCGGCCTTCTTCAGAGTCTGCCATTTCCCCTTTTTGCAAGCCCCGAGGCCCGCTGGGCAGGGCTGGCAGCGTGGGTCGTGGAACCGGAGCCGGGGTTTAGTGCAGCAGCGGCGGAAGCTGAGCTCGGGTGCTGCTGACGCAGCTCTGGAGATTGAGCTGGTGAGGGATTCTGGGTCTGAATTGGCTGGCTTCTGGATGGTGTGGTGTTGTGTTGTTCCCTGGCTGAGAGAGATGGAGGCATAACAGGTGCCGTGCCTGGTGGACAATTATGCGTACATCTTGCATGATGCCACCTCAGGTGTGACTGGAGTGGTGGATCCGTCGGCGGCTGGGCCAGTGATCAGGGCACTGAAAGAGAGGGGTTTGAGCTTGTCCTTCATCCTCAACACGCACCACCACTGGGATCATACTGGAGGGAACGTGGATTTGAAGCGGGAGTACGACGCTAAGGTTAGGCAGGCTGCTGGTTTGAGGTTTTTTGTGGGTTGAGTCCACGACTGCATGGCCCTGAGTAGGCTGCATGTATTTGTGCGCCGTGTAGGTTGTTGGCCCCAAGGCTGATGAGGGACGGATACCGGGGATCGACCTGGCTTTACGAGATGGTGAAACATGGAGGTTCGGGACTCAGGAGATGCAAGTGCTGCTTACACCTGGCCATACTCGAGGTGCAATGCCTTCCTTCCTGTGCCTCTGAACCCTGCTACTGCATTGCTTGGCACTTAGTGAGCGGTACTGAGACGTCGCTGTTCCAGGCCATGTGAGCTTCTACTTCCCAGAATCCAGAGCTGTCTTCACAGGCGACACGTTGTTCTCCATCGGATGTGGCAGGTTGTTCGAGGGCTCAGCGGACCAGGTCACTTGTTTTCTCCTTGTGTGCACCCTCTGTACGTTCACGAGTTTCATCACGGAGTGCTCTAATCATGCTTCCTCTGGGCTCAGATGTGGGCATCCTTATCAAAGATTGCTGCACTGCCAGACGATACCCTAATCTACTGTGGCCATGAGTACACACTGGTGAGCTGCTGTCGTGTACATTTGCCTTCGGCTTTTGCCTCGTCGGATCTGTATCTTTTCCTTGACCTGGGTGTATGGGTTGATGCAGTCAAATGCAAAGTTTGCTCTGTCGGTGGAACCACAGAACAAAGCTCTTGCTTCCCATTTTGAGAAAATCAAGGAACTCCGCAACAACAGCCGCCCCACGGTACGTGCACTTCGTCAACCTCTGCTTCCTCACACGCATGTTCTTCATTGCGTGAGTGACGTGTTTCTTGTGCCCGACACAGATACCCACCACTTTGGAAGAAGAGAAATCGTTCAATCCCTTTCTGAGACCTTCTAGTGTAGAATTAAGGAAATCCCTGCACCTGCCTGAAACTGCAAGCGATGCTCAAGTCTTTGCAGCTGTCAGGACTGCCAAGGACAAATACTGATCCACTCAACCCATGTCTAAAAGCTCGTTTTCAAGAAACTGCGTCTCTCTCCTCCCACATTCGTCATACACGGAGGAAAATCTCGATCACCGTGGGGTTGTCAACGTGTACAGAAATGGTCGTCCAGGGTGTGCGGCTTCTACTCGTGTAGACGTTGCGTTGTTCACATTTCATCCGGGGAATTAATGCTTTAAACCTTTAAAAAACTGGTCGGTTGGTTCCTGAAGTTGGTGGGTTGGTTCCCGAAGTTGGTGGGTTGGTTCCCGAAGTTGGTGGGTTGGTTCCCGAAGTTGGTGGGTTGGTTCCCGAAGTTGGTGGGTTGGTTTCCGAAGTTGGTGGGTTGGTTCCCGAAGTTGGCCTGTAAATTCACATTGGTTTCAGGGTTTCTTTATCTACCATATCAGGTACTGTTTGGTGAAATCTGAAGTAATGCTGAAACGTTGCCTAGGAAGTCGTGTCTTAACGGTACTGGACAGGGATAGAGGATGTGAGGGTGGTAGGAGAAATGCCTCATGGGTACCTTCAAAGTGTAAGTTGGTTTTTATGCCACTCTCTATATAAAGAGGGGCACAAAAATGAATAGAATATGTGCTGTACTAGGGCTTGGTTCCTGGCCTGCTACCTTGTTGCCATGTAGTCAGTTTGTGTACGGTATGTTGCAATGTTGACTGTTGCAATGTTGACTGATCTCTGCCTTGCAACGTTGACTGATCTCTGCCTTGGCTTGTGTACCGTACGTTGCAATGTTGGCTTATGTACCGTACGTTGCAATGTTGACTGATCTATGCCTTGGCTTGTGACTGGAGGGGTGATGGACTCCTGAAGTTTTCTTGCTTTCATCATGTTGCTTGCCAGTGACGTTTCCCATGACTTATTTGTGCCTTGGCTTGTGACTGGAGGGCTGATGACCTGCTCAAGTTTCCTTGCTTTCGTCATATTCCTTGCTAGTGATGTTTCCCTCCAAGGTATCATGATTCTAACGTGCGAACATATGCTGTCTCATTAATCATCTATGCACATGTTGTGAAACTGATCAGTGCAGATGCTTGAGTGCTCTCTTAAGACCTCCTTAGCTGTGCTACTACAGCCAGCCACAAGAAGCCATGAATACATTCACTATCTGTCCATGAAACAGTAGAAGGGTGAAGTCGTGAAGTCTGGACACTACCGGCTTTCATGTCTGCAGATGTCCCCGATAGAAGGCTGACTTGTTTATGTGTGTCACCCCGCCTTGTACCTTTTCTCGATCTTTATCAATTATATACCACATATGTGATACATAAGACTTCCTCATGCAAGTTATTATGTGTGAGACTACCAGGTTAATGATGATGATAAGAAGAAGAAGAAAATAAAAAGATTGGGCAGAAGAAAATAAAAAGCTAGATTGGGCAGAAGAAAATAAAAAGCTCCTATGATTCCAAGTCTCTGTTGCAAAGGTAATATATCCGAATGTCTCTAGGCCGTTGAGGAATTGACCATGTGTCTCTCTCAATCCTAAGGGGATGAGACCTCACCCTCTTTTGACCCATGAACATGCTTAGCTTCAAAGATATGTGAAAGCAAAGGTTGTAGGGGGGAACTTATCTCCCAGACTTGGAGACAACATAGAAAAATTCTTTGTACGTTTGAATTTTAGGTGGGAAGAGGGAAAGAGGTGGGGAACTAAGGATACGATAAATACCGCGCTTGCGACTTATTTTTGATAAAGTTATTAGAGGGAGAGGAGTTACAGGCAACCAATGAATGGGCTAGAAGAGATTACGCAGAAAACCTGAAATTTTCAAGCCGAAGCCGGAGAGTAAGAAGCCGGAGAGTAAGAACCTTTTTAAAGGCTGACACATGTACAAGAAATAGCTTAAACATGTACATTTGTCCTATGTAGTTATCTCAATTTGGTATTGTTCTCGTGGTATTTCTCAAATACCATTTCAAAGAAAGTTTTAAGGTATCCATAATTTAGTTGAGTAAGCTAATAAAAATGTAACATGATCACTCCATTACGTACTATAGTAAGCAACTCTTTTAATTTCTAATTCACTGATCTGCTCAAACAATTATCTATATTGTATTAAATAACCTTAATTATGTCATATCAATATCTTATAGAAGTATAAATTTCTCTTCATGTGAACTTTCTTCTAACAATTACTACCTAAAATTAGGAACAAATAAGTTAGAGTGTATTATTTTTTCGAATCAATGACTAATACTTGTGTTCATATAGGCCATACACACATACGTATAGAAATAATTTTTATGTTTAAAAAGATTTTAATACAATCGCATGCAATTGCAGCACTCCGCTGTAGAACAAATGCAACTTAGTGTAGCAAATGCAACTTGCTGTAGCGAACTATATTGTGCTTTGACACATTCTTCACTCTCTTTTGCTTCAAGTATACAAGAAAATGTGCTCCTAGATATCCAATATATTTAAAAGTTAATATTTTTCTAGGATACAAATTTTAATGGGATGCACTGCCATCTTTTCCATCTTACATGGAATGTGCCATCACTAGTAGTAATGGAATCTAGGTGGAGTATACACCGGCGAATAAATTTATAAATATAGGACTCTAGATTAAACAAACACTGCAAGTCCTTCATTCTAAAGTTGGAATTACACATTGAAATTGAATTTTTAGTGAGAGACTTGGCGAAATATTCAATTGAGGGAGATGTATCGGACACCAGCGGTTTGCTTGTTGCTAGGGTTTGAATTATTAAGTTGAAAAATATGTGATTTTGCAACTAAGTTGCTAGAGGCTGTGCTTCTTTAGTTTATTGAAATATAGACAAGGAATGATGCTAGTGTGCAGCTGCAAGCCAATCTTGTCGCAATGGTAAGAAAGCATGACCTACTTAATGGTTCTCTGGGTTTAGGATGATGCGCTAGGATCCGGCTAACAGAATTTGGGAGATTATTCTCGATTTTTAGGACCTTGCACACAGCTAGTTTGCTTCAAACAATGTTATATTTTATCTCCACCTAACAATATTTGGTCTCTCATTCCTAGTTTTCGCCGATATTGCTTGTTACTTCAGTCTAACCAAAATTGCTTTGAGGTGTGAAGTAAAATTTTGGATGGAGATTTGGTTTTGTTAATGATTTGTTATTATGAGACTTTTACGGCAATGAGCTCGTCCGGAATGACCACCAGCACATCATCTATAAGTACAATGGATAGATGATGGTGATGCGCCACACAATTTGCAAACCCTATGGTCCGTATCAGGCCAGCACGTGTGTCTCCTATGCAGTAGCAATAGCTATTTTCATTTCCATTCATTTCGAAATATATGATTATTTCTATTCTCAATATTTGTTTGAACATGTGCATGGTGATAATCGAGGTAGTGGCAATCCCTCTCTTTGCTTTCATTTCACTTGCGTTTCTAGTAGATAACACAAAAGTATTAGGGATTTGTTCTCAAATTGGTGAGGTGGGTGCTTAACTTCAGATTCTTGGAGGGTAGCTTCCACCAGCGCTAGTGAGTTAGGAGGAAGGTGCATACATTGCCATTTTTAGAGGATAACATCCACTAGGCAACATTTTTGTCCGTACCAGCACCCAATATCTGGTAATATATGAAGTGGAAAGTGCGCCAATGGCCCAAAAATAAGAACCAAACACTTGATGCAACGGGGCGGGGTATGGTTGCATTCGTCAACCGGCTCCCTTTCCCACACTTACCATAATATTTGGGCGAGCATGGGTGATAGGCGGCCAATTGATCAACTGCTTTATGTTTTCAATCAATCAGTTTACTCTATAAATCCACCATGAGAAGTGAGTGCACTTTTTTCACACTATACTGCATAATAGCATAATTTGATCCAGACCTTGGTCATGGAAAAATTGTATGGAAACTATACACTATCTTTTTATAAGAAGCAGTATTGATTATCATTAGCCTTTTCCCCGGATGACAATTGTGAGTGTATTAGCAGGCGTGGAAAGTGCGGCAATCATGAATATATCATGACAAATGGTACAATCTTTTTCATCAAAAAAGTCGTATATACTTTTCTATTAAATTTTCGCTTTAGTCCATGGTTACTAGCATGTTCCGCTGAAGTTTTCAATATCGCCTCATGACTTGAAACTATGAACGTTACGTACAACAGTTATGAAAAAGATATTATTTATAGAACAGAGGTTCTTAATTATTAGTCAGCCGCTTTCACCAAATCCACAATTCTATTGTTTCAAATCAAAAGGCTTTACAATTTACTAGGTTATGTCTTTATTCAATAACACATGCGAGTAGACACATATATATGCACTATATATCGCTTTAAATCACTCGCCATTAGCAAACACATATGTATGCACTATATATCGCTTTAAATCACTCGCCATTAGCAAACACATTAGAACCCTTGCTGAAGATTTCTCCCCCGGGGTTGTTTTGACTTATTTTCAAAATACCAAATTAAAAAAAATTAGCAAACACATATGTATGCACTATATATCGCTTTAAATCACTCGCCATTAGCAAACACATATGTATGCACTATATATCGCTTTAAATCACTCACCATTAGCAAGGAATCAACATTCCGATAATTCATATGTAGCACATACCAACATGCATATTTATAGACAATGTATATCATTTGTTCATATTCTAACCACCAAAGTTAGATAACATGTAGAGATGTAGTATACGTAGCTATGCTATGATCTTGGTTATAGGCATTTGTTGTAATTCTTTCTAATAGACAACATATATTACTTGTTCATATTCTAGCCAACATAATTAAATGACATCTAGAGATCTATTATACATGCCTATGCCGTTAGCTTTGTATATGCTTTTGTTATAATTATTTCTATGTATTATAAAGCCGCGTTGTCTCTAAAAAAAGAGGGACTACATTACACTAGTAGCCAATATAATAATTAACGTTAGTCAGAAAAATGACTTTAATTTCTCAGTACACCCAATTTCCTGCCTACACATCGATACCCGATGGAAGTTAATGCTTGCCGTACCGATGCGGTACATGCCGAGCCTTACGACGCCATTTCATTTCACCCTCCGCCTTACCGGTTCTCATTCTCCGTGAGTTGAACGCGGTCTTGCGAGCTTCGGGATTGCCGAAGACAAAGCGACCGGTATCCCATCTGGCGGCTGGTTATCCGACTGTAATGAAAGAACCAGCGTTACGTAATCGTGCTACCACCGTTATCACGCGATGGTAAACCATTCGTGCTTTCATGAACCATGCTTGGATCATGCGATAATAAACCATGCGCTTATCAGCCTGTAGAGTTTCCCGGTTACGATGAACTTAATGTGTTGAGAGCGGAAGGAACGCTAATGGAACGCTGGCTTTGAGAGCGCGTTCATCTTTTGTCTCGCCGTTTCCTCTACAAGAGTTGATTGCTTGTCTCGATGGAAAGCTTACAACAAGACGGACAAGCCGGTATAAAGCACGCTCGGTTTCAATGAAAGGTGACAGAGATATGAGCAAAGGAAGCCTTTGAAAGGCATGCCATCTATTTCTCTACCCGCTTTGTCCAGATGAGTCAAATGCTTTCTTATCATACTTCAATGAAAAGCTTACAACAAGACGGACAAGCTGGTATGAAGCATGCTAGGTTCCGATGAAAGAAGACGGAGATATGAGCGAAAGACGCATTTGAAGGCATGTCATCTTTTTGTCTACCCGCTTTATCCAGATGAGTCAAATGCTTTCTTATCAGTCTTTGATGGAGAGCTTACAACATGACGGACACGTCGGTGTGCAGCGCGCCTGGTTTCGATCAAAGATGAAGGAGATATGAACCGAAGAAGCTTTTGAAAGGCAGTTCACATTTTGTCTACCCGCTGTCTCCAGAAGAGTCAAATGCTCCCCTATCATACATCGATGAAAAGCTTACAACAAGACGGACAAGCGGTATGCAGGCTACTTGGCTTCGATCAAGGACAACAGAGCTACTACGAGCGCCTTTGAAACAATGGTCACATTTTCCAAGTCACTACTTTTTCTTCTTCCTTGGCACTTCATCAAACCCTCTCAACCGTTGCAAACTGTTTGAACCTTCATTCGCAAGCAGCTCTTGTACTGGCATTTGTGACCAAGGTCTCTCTCTCTGTGTTGTAAGTATCCGAATTTGATGTAAGATTTGTTCCATGATAGCAGCAATATCAAAACACAGATCCTTGTGATGGAAAGCAACCTCACAAATCTCCCTACATCCTGCTTCAATTGTGTCCATCCTTCGCTGCCGAGTTTGCTGGAAACGTGTCTTTGCACTTGTTGCCACCAAACTGCTGTCAGGGATGACAAGTTTCGAGTTTTCCTGGTCCTGTAGCCAATAGGACATTGCTAAAGTAGACGTTGCTGCCCCATCAGGGCAATATGCAGCAAGAACGGGAGTACACTCCTTCACACACTCCTTCATAGGTGCAGTTCCATCTTTGCAGACGGCAAGTTTTTGCTGAACCTTAATAATATGCTTGCATATGAACCCTTTCAGGCCCATAGGGCATGTGCACGTTGCCCATGGTGAATCTGCATGATCTATAACATACCAAGTAGACTCAATGGAGGAAGACAAGCGTTGAGCCGGCAATCCTCCCACCGTAGGGCATGGTAGAATTCGAGTTCGGTGGAATCTCCGAGCTTGTAGAACCGCATGCCCCATCGAAACTCTTGTTTCTTATTTGAACATAGCCTCCTTCTTTAGTGAAGTCTGGTACCAGTAATGTCGCTACCACAAAAACCAGGTGGTATAGTAACCAATCCAATGGCGTAGTAGCTTTGGAAAAGATACACGTTCTTTCAAGAAGCGGTGAAATGCTTCCACCGCCGAGGTAGTATTCTGACATGAGGGAATAGCCGAGCATTACGGATCCACATTTGCAGCAACAATCATTCACTTGTCGGGGTTCACGAAGGTACAGAGCAAAAACATGAAGTGCGTGAAAATGAACTAACCCATTATGGAATCCGAGCTTTGAAATACGAAACGGGTTGTTTGACCTCCCACTTGGCATAGAATGCAGATAACATAGACCTTGCAGTGCTCAAACAAATGGCTGCTGTGGTTGCACCTTGGACATACATAATTCCACCTAGTTCTGCCCCAATTGCTTTCCGGTCATCCATGTCACGTACCTTGCTTAGCAGTTGACGTCACCAAGCTTTACGAACATGCCACAAACACAATATGATCAGCATGTTATGTGACCAAACCTGTTGGATAGCTGTTATCTCAGCTTGGCAATCATCCACGATGAAGGAGCTCGAATCCATGCGGTCACGTTTGAATACCGCAGGACAACGAAGCCATGGAACCATCGAGGCAATTGTTGCCTCCTTGAAATCACCAAGCAACAGTACTCCGTTAAAATGAGGGTCAAACACCATCACAGTAAACAAATTGTACTTGTACTTGTTCATGCCGAATGTGGCATCCATAGCTAAAACACTATTATTTCCATACTGTACCATAGCCTGCAACATGAATGGGGTCTGAATTCCCAAGCAGAATGGTTTGTCATCAGGTGCCAAGTAAAATACCAGAGATGCATTTTGCGCAAGCCATATGGAAACAGAGGTGCAATTATCAACATGAAGCTTGTATTCACCTATATCCAACTGAGTAGCAATGTTCAAAACATCTTGCCGTAACATGTAGTGTGGACTACGGACTTCCCTTGGGGGTTAAGAAATAAGTAGGGTTTTGTTTTTTTCCGTAGGAGCGGAGGATAAAATAAGGCGGAAAAGGGAGGAATAAGCACGGATATACCGGATCGACCGGAGTATACCCGGAGTGGGCAACGTACCCGGACCTACTATGGCGCCGGACTACGTCGGGTAGCAGGATAAGTCGGACCCACCTGTGTCCAAGCAGATAAGTACGCCAGGAAAGTAACTTAGAAGTTGAGCCGTGAGGACTGACCAGGCGGCGCCACGTGGGCCACAGGTGGAGGTCGGCATGCACCGCCAGACGAGCCGCATAAGGGTGTATTCACGCCCGCGCCACGAAGGCCGTAGTACGCGCGCAAGGCCGCAGGCGGAGGCGTAAGGTCGAGAATAAGCCATGCACCGCGCTACGGATGTGGAAGAGGCGCCTTCCGCCCAGTTACTCCAAGGCGTGGCGAAGGGAAGGTCATGCCACCGAGACACCGCAGCCTCTTGCGCCCGCAACCCGCTCGGGGCGCTATCTCTTTGAGCGCCCAGCACCTTCGAGCGTTTCACCGCTGCTGGAGCAGCGAACGCGAGGAGGGCGATCGTGCCGCCGAACTCGGCCAGCCAGCGACAAGGGAGAGAAGGCGATGGCACCCAAAAAGCTCGGAAGTTTGGGAGCCATGGAACCTCGTGGGCGCAACATTGTGACCCGCGCTATCCGGACTTTGGGCCCGGGCCGGGAAGCGGAGAATTAGTGAGGAGTGGCACTGGATGTGTTCCATGGTCCGACGCTCGGCTCACCACCGTCCGGAGTTCGCCGGAAGATGTTGGCGGCGGTCAACAAGGAGGTGCGGTCCAAGAACCTCCGGGAGGACCCGAGGCGATGGACCTTGGAGGTCCTGAGGGCGGCCTACAACCGCCCAAAGGAGGAAGAAGGGGGTGTGGTGCCGGAGCCCCTCAAGGCGAAGGGAAGATAGGGCCGCCGCGCGGCGAGGCTCGACGCAGAGGACCACCAACGGGTTGATATCCGACCGAGTACGAGTAAGGCGGTAGCCGGATCATTGTCCATTGAACTCGCCACCAAGGTGGATCACCTTGGTGATAACTCGCTGGTATTCCCGCATGCGCTACATGGGGAAGAGGGCGGACGGGAAGGATTATCTTCGCCTGCTTAGCGTGAGGCCCGCAAGCCTGGACCGAGAAGCCTCCACTGGGCCGCCCCATACCCGATCCATGTATGGGGACATTTCGAGCTCCTCAAGGAGGGTGAAGCTCGGGAGGCGGTGAGCGGCGCCCGAAAGGACCGAGGCCCCGCCAAGTGGAGCGGCAAGGGCGCCCGAGGTGAGGCCGATCAAGGCCAAGCGGACCGGGAGGCGGAGGCGGGAGGTCCGGACTCCATCGTGCAGGCGGACCCCTCACCACCTGTGGAAGTATGGGAGAAATCCCCGCCTCCTCCTCGGTGCCCCAACCGAGCCAAGCAGAGGCCTGACCCAATAGCCGCCCACCACCACAACCACCAAGGAGCTCACGACCCGTGAGGGAACCAAGAGACGCAAGATGCCACAACGCGACCTCGACGGTGCCAAGACTTACCCCCGCCTACCTGAGTGGCAAGAAGGAGGAAGAAGGGGAAGGACGCCTGTGAGTGAGGACACCGGCAGCACACTCGAGCCGGGTCCTGCCTCCCGAAGGGGCAAAAGGGCTTGCTCCGGACCCCTCACCTCCTCCGAGCCCTGTGAGAAAAAGGGGCGAGAAGGGCTCGCGGCCAAAAGGGCCAAGGAGGGTGAAGCCCCGAGTCAAGACTCAGACCTAAGGGTCTGATTAGGTCCGAGAACCCACCGACTTACTCGGGCTGCGGTATGGAGGTCCCGGCGATCAGGAAATGCCGGCTCCCACTACGACTTTGTGGGAGCCTCACAGGGCGGCCGTGGAAGAAACACGGCGGTCCCTGCCACCGCCATGGACAGATGCTTTGGGGTCTCGGGGATGGCCGAGAAGACCCGGAGGTAGAAGCCACCCGAGGCGCATGGTACTCCTCCGGGAGGCGAGGAGGAGGAGGAGGAGGAAGGCCAAGCTCGGCCAATTGAGGAAGGAAGCGGGAGGCGGCGGAGATGGAAGACCGCAAGGACCGACTAAATTCCTTCACCGGAGGAGCAAGTGCTAAGGAGGCCCCTGGGGCCGAGGACCTCCGCAGTGAGAGGGTAGCAGCAGAGGCTAAGAGGCCGGGCAAGTGAGCGGGCGGACCGCGAGGCGCCCGACCAGACCAGAGCCGTCGAGAGCCTGTGTGAAGGTGGCCAAGGAGGCGGAAGCCAAGGCCGACCGCGATCACTATCGGCGTGATCGGGCCGGTGGAGGAGGCGGCCGGGTAGCCACGGCCAATCAAGGCCGAGCAGCAGAAGAGAGCACGACGAGCCGTGCAGAAACACTGAGGCCAGACCCGGAAATCGGGGACCCTGTGGCGCTGCAGGAGGTAGAAGCCACCGGGAGGCGGAGGCGGAGGCGACAAGAAGGACACCTTGGAGTTACAACCCAAGACGCTGAGCAGCAAGGGTTCTCAACGAGAGAATCCAAGACTTCGAGGAGATAGAGCGCCCACCGCCTCAAGATGGAGCAGGAGGCGCGGAGCAAGCGCCCAGCCTGTGAAGTTCGCGACAAGGAGATGGAGGATCTCGGACTCGGCTCCGTGAGGTGGAGCGTGTGGAGATGGAAGACCGCAAGGAGACCTTGGGCTGACTTCAAACTACCATTGAGAGGAATGGTAGTCTCAGGATGGTCGCGAACGCGAACGGAAATAGAGCGGCCCACCCTGCTGGGACGGAGGCAGACGGGCGATGGAACAGGAGGTGACGCCGCCGATGGAGAAGGGCTCGGGCCCGCAGCCGCGGAGGTTGCCCGTCTGAGAGGAGATGGCGAATGGTAATGGATGAGAAAGGAAACCGGAAGGCATAAGAAGCCGGTCCAGCTTGAGGAAGGCGAAGGGGAACGCGCTATGGCCGGTAAGCCGCGCCGGAGCAAGCGGAGTTGGAGTGGAGCAACAACGGCTGGAGGTGACCGAGGCTGCCTGCGAAGCCCCTCCCGCCTATCAAACTGGCGGGGAGGTGGTCCAAGGCAAGACGCTCACCCCGAGCACCTATGGCGGGGAGTACGGTGCCCGCACACGTGGAAGAGCAATTCAACAAGTGGATTCGGACTTTGCCTATTACCACCGAGCTCCCCGGGCGAGAGGCCTCTCACCACGGAGACCGGAAGGCCGGGAGGGAAGAAGGGCATGGGGACAAAGACGGGACTCTAGTGGCCCCTGCTTGGAGACGACGGCACGGGGAGAAGAGCCTCAAGAGGAGCGAGACGCAACGGACCCTGTGGTAAGTTCACCAACCCGCCTGGAGAAGGGAGGTGACGGCCCGAAAGGCGCAAGGAGGAGCCAACCCACCCAAGACAAGGGTCGGGGTAGGGATGAGGACCCAGCAAGACGAGGTCCATGACAAGGGGTCCGGAGCTTGGGGACCGGACTGAATAAGTTCGGACCACGAGGTCCGAACCTAGACGAGGCCGACCCACACCGACTCGGGAAATAAGACTGACTCGGAGTTCACTGAGTCGAGACCGACCTCGAGGTCCGACTCCCAAGAAAGGAGGAGCCCCTCGACTTACGCTTAGGGGAGTGATCGTGGCCCCACCGAGGGGACCCACGGGAGGCTGTGGGAGGATGACGTGGTAACGGCGGCCGACCGCCGAGCCCAACCCGGCTGTGATTCCGGAGAGAGGAGGTCGCCTCGCGGATCATCCGATTGCGCGCCGCAATCGCCGACGGAGATTGGACCACCAATCCCAAGGCGGAACCGGGACCTTCCCACCCCACCGCCGAAGGAGATAGGGGAGGAATAGGATGGTAGGCGGCCGATTAGGTATACCGAAATGGCCATCACCGTAATAGGTGTAATAAAGGCGCCGACTTGGGCGTAGTATAAGAGGGTGCTCAATAAATCATCTTTCTCTTGGTGTTGATGCTGCCTGCGCACCTTTGTGTGTCTTCTTGCTAACGTGAGTCCCGAGTCACCGAAAGGTGCACGATACCCCGGAGAGATTGACTGTGGTCCCGTGACGGACCTAACGTGTTGTGGTGTGTGTGGGAGGACTGGGACCGTGCTCGCTGAGCCGCGCCCCCGAACGGACCGAACGCGGTGGAGCCGGAGGACTCGGGAGGCGTCTGAGCCGGACGGAGGAGGACTCGGGAGGCGAGGAGGTCGGTGTAACCAGCGTCTTTCCTAAGACCGATAAGTGTAGTGTGAGTGGAGAGAGGAACGACGAGGTGTGAGTGACGAACGTGAACGATACGGACGCGAACGGGTCCTTAAACGCTTGGCCACACCGTGTGAACGCGAGTAGTTAGACGTGAATCGATGAATGTGTGCGTTGGGCGAGCGGACGCAAGTAAGGCGAATCGCTCGAACGCCGCAAACGGAGCCTGTCATTCCCTTGGGAACGGACTCCTTCCTACAACAACACGGGATTGTGCGCGCCCGGCTGGCCGTCAGCGAAAGTCGCGCCACATGTAGTCATCTCTAACGTGTTCGTATGGCTCTACTGAATTATTTACCTTCATGAACACAACATCCTTGTGTCGACGCATAATTTCATTGACGAACACCTTGCAGTACAAGCAGTGGCGGACCCACTCCTTCTTCTCATGAGAAAGCCAGGCTGCTCGAACATCTCGCGGAACCATTACAAATAGCAGCCCCCAAATTAGTATGATTGTCTTCATACAAGCCAATCTCGGCAAACCATGGGCCACAATAATCGCTTTACGAGATAGGCGCCTCCCTGCACGAAGATGGGCGGGGAGGCGGCGGAGCAGCACCGGACCAGCCGAGGCCCGAAGCTCGCGACAAGGAGATGGAGGATCTCGGGACTCGGCTCCGTGAGGTGGAGCAGCGGGGAGATGGAAGACCCAGGAGACGGAGGCTGCGGCTTCAAACTACCATTGAGAGGAATGGTGATGCGGGGCGGCGTGTGGCAGAGCAGGAAATAAGCGGCTCCGGCTACATTGGCGGAGAGTCGATGCTGGCGATGGAGCAGGGGCGGGGCGTCGCCGAGATGGAGAAGAACTGGCGAAGCCCATGAGCGTTGCCCAATGCAGAGAGGAGATGGCGGAGTTAACGGCCGGAATGGAAGAGGCGGAAGCGAGACAAAACTGCTGGTCCGATTGAGGAAGGCGGAAGGAGCATGCGTTATGGTGGTAGTGGCGGGGCAGGCAGCGGGAGTTGGGCGGTGGAGCAACGGCGGTTGCGGGGAGGTGGCCAGGCGGCCTCGGCGTGAGCGGCTCCGGCTATCAAACTGGCGGGGAGGTGGTCCAACAAGCGGCAACACGCTCGAGCACCTATGGCGAAGGGGTATCGGTGCTCCGGGCACCGTGGAAGAGCAATTCAACAAGTGGATTCGGACTTTGCCTATTACCATCTGAGCTCACAGGCGGTAGAAGCCTCTCGCCCAGCAAATAAACGGACCTGGAAGGCTCGGAGGGGAAGAAGGGCATGGGGGCGGCCAGGGACTCTAGTGGCCTGTTTGGAGAGGCAGAGGGAGAAGAGCCTCAAGAGGCGAGACTAGCGGACCCCGAGTAAGTTCACACTTTGCTCGGGAGAAGGAGTGGCGGCCAGAAAGGGGCGCGGGGAGCCAACCCGACCCAAGACAAGGGTCGGGGTAGGGATGAGGACCTAGCGATGCAGGTCCACAGATAAAGGGGTCGGAGCTTGGGGACGGACCCGGAATAAGTTCGGACCACGAGGTCCGAACCCAGGCAGGCGGACCCAGTGGCCGGACTCGAGAAATAAGCGGACTCACAGGTTCGGACTCGGTCGAGGCCGGACCTCGAGGTCCGGACTTGGCGATGAGAGAGCCCCTTCGCTAGGGAAGCGGTGGCGGTGGCCCCAGGAGGACCACAGGAGGCGAGGAGGATGGCGTTGTAGCGGTCGTCGACCGCCAGCCGTGCGGAGTTCGGGAGGAGGGTCCGCCTCGCGGATCATCCGATTGGGTGCGCCATAGCTGTCGGGGCGGAGATTGGACCACCAATCCCAAGGCGGAACCGGACCTTCCAGCCCACCCAGCGAAGGAGATAGGGGAGGAATAGGATGGTAGGCGGCCGATTAGGGTATCTTGGGCGGCCATCGGCTCGAGAATAGGGGTGTAATAAAGGCCGACTTGGGCGTAGTATAAGAGGGTGCTCAATAAATCATCTTTCTCTTGGTGTTGATCGCGTTCTTGCAGACCTTTGTGTGTCTTCTTGCTAACGTGAGTCTGAGTCAGCGGCGAGCGCAGCCCTCGGAGATTGATCAGGTCGGTGACGGACCTAACGTGTTGTGGTGTGTGCGGTGGCGTGGGACCGTGCTGCGTCGAGCGGCCCCAGCCGGGGCCGGACGTGTGATGGAGGGACTCGGAGGCGTCTGAGCCGGACGGAGGCGGCGAGCAGCGGAGGTCGGGGCGCGTAACCAGCTAGGCGATAAGGTGTGTGAGTGGAGAGAGGAGCGGGTGGAGGTGTGAGTGTGGCGAGCGTGAGCGATCTGGACTTGACAGGTCTTAAGCGTTTGGCCATCGGGCTGTCGGTGACGTTGCAGTAGATGAGCGGTAGTATGAATGTGCGTTGGGGGTGAGCGTAAGTAAGGCGAGAATCGCTGAAGCAGCGCAAGCAGACTGTCATTCCCCAGGAGCGGACTCCTTCCTACAACAACACGGGATTGTCTTTCGGTGGCCGTCGTAGTCGCGCCACATGTAGTCATCTCTAACGTGTTCGTATGGCTCTCTTGAATTATTTACCTTCATGAACACAACATCCTTGTCGGCATAATTTCATTGACGAACACCTTGCGGTACAAGCGTGGCGGACCACTCCTTCTTCTCATGAGAAAGCTGCCGGTGCTTTCGAACATCATGAACCATTACAAATAGCACCCCAAATTAGTATGATTGTCTTCATACAAGCCAATCTCGACAAACCATGGGCCACAATAGCACTTTACACGAAAGTTAGCTTGACATCCATGCTTCACTCTCTCCTCCCAATTTTGCACTTCTTGTTTGAACACTTAAGAGGCCTTGAGGACTAGATTGCCGAAAATCCTCGGGCCCATATGAACCCGATGCGCGCGTTGAGCGTGCAGTCAGTTCCTCACATGACAGTATAAGTAAGGCTACCCTAAATCCCACAAGTCACTGTCCTGTTCAGTGAGTGCCACATGTAAGATAAGGTGAAGTGAAGACTACCAGTTAAAGTCAACGGAGAAAAATCAGGATGGTACCTCGTGTAGGAAAGGGCTGTGTGGACAGACTGTGTTATAGGTTTCAAGAGGTTGTTGGGTCCCTTTGAATCCTTCTTATAGAAATTTGTTGGATGCTCTTTGTTTGCGCTCATACCAGCTACAAAGTCCACCACTCTGTCCATCAAGATGTGAGCAACACGAATCATCCGCTGATGCCCATGTGCCCATTTCGAATGGCTCTGAGAGGAGCACACCCACTCCAAATATGCAGCTGAGAAGTGTCCAGGTTTAGGCAATTGCACCACGAATGGTGTATCCCGAGGCCGCTCCTCAAAATTTTTGCACTCGGTACGATCCATGTACACTAAGCTCAATCAAAGCTGCCCTTGACAAGTAAGATCATCGGCCTAATCTGAACCCCTTTGGTCGGTATGGCGAAACTTTGAACATAGCAGACGTGAATTTGGGCAATTGCTTGAATGAACATTAGGGTTAATGGTGGTTGCCACGAAGCTAGGTATTGTAAGCGTAATTGGTGCATGGTTTACTATCGCATGATGCCCGCACCGCCACACCGCGCGGAATAGCCTGTTGGTGTACACAACGGGTTCAGCTCACGGACGGAGGATGGGAACTGGTAAGGCCGTGTCGTTGGGCGAAACGGAATGGCTTTTGGTACCAGCCGTAAGGCCTGGCACAACCATACCGCACGGGCTGTGGCAGGCATTAACTTCCATCGGGTATCAATGTGTAGGCCAATTTCCTTATGTGAGTTCTAACACACACAACCAGCTATATTATAATAATAAAGATAATCATCCGACCCATTCTTGTTATTGGGGATAAGCCGCAATTTCCATCCTTGCTTCAGAAATATGTTTCCCAACGCTTTGAGTCTGAAGAATTTCCACCGCTTCGAAAGTGGTAACAAAGTAAAAATCTCGAAGTGGTAAATTCGCTGGCTCGCGATTTCTTTGCCTTTATCCAGTGGATGAAATGGGGTTAACTGTTTTAACTTGGGAGAGAGTAAGCTATGTAGGTCGAAACCCTGGGAACGCTTGAGGTCGCCGCATCGACAGGAAGGAGAAAGGACTTCGTGGTGGTGGCTGAGGACAAGGGAGCTGCCATCGGTGGGGCGGCATGGCGTACGATAGCTATGGCGGAGGGCGGGGGGATTATGCAGGCGGCTACGACGATACCTACGATGATCGTCCCGAGTTCCGGGATAGCTACCGGGACATTCAGCAGCAGGATCCTGGGTTCGACAGCCCCAACTACGTGCCGGATGTGGTGAAAACCTTTGTGACCTATCTCTACAGGCACATCCGGGAGAAGAATACCTACGAGATTCATCAGATGTACGAGGGCAGCTTCCAGAAGCTGAGCGAGCGCATGTTCAAGCAGTCCTACTGGCCCTCCGTGGAGGCCATAGCTCCGCTGGTGGACAATGACCATGTCTTTTGCCTGCTTTACCGAGAGATGTGGTTCCGCCACGTCTATGCCAGGCTCTCTCCCACCCTGGAGCAGAGATGCGAGTCCTGGGACAATTACTGCGGTCTCTTCACTGTCGTGCTGCATGGCAATGTCAACATGCAGCTGCCTAACCAGTGGCTGTGGGATATGGTAGACGAGTTCATATACCAGTTCCAGTCCTTCTGCCAGTACCGCGCCAAGCTTAAGAACAAGACCGAGCATGAGCTGCAGCTGCTGAGACAGTACGAGGAGGTAATGTTGTTGATGTGGCTTTTTTGCGGCACTAGGTCAGTTTGGTTCGTGATGAACTCCAAGTCGCAGTCTCAGCCTTGTGTCTGCTGTTCAGGTGTGGAACGTCTACGCAGTTCTGAACTACCTGCAGGCTTTGATTGACAAGTCCATGATCCTCCAAGTTTTGGAGGATGAAAAGGACGGCCCTGGCCCTTTCACTATAAACGATGGATATGACTACGAGGGAGTTGGCTCCAACGTGCTCCGGGTTTTGGGATATTTCAGTATCATTGGCCTTCTACGAGTGCACTGTCTGCTTGGGGATTACCAGAGTGGTCTTCGCTATTTGGCCCCAATAGACTTGGGTCAGTCTAGCGTGTGGAACAACAACATTGGGTCCCACATCACCACAATTTACTACTATGGGTTTGCCAACATGATGCTAAGACGGTGGGGATAAAATGTGTTTCGTGCTTGCTGTCGTCCCTGCCTGTGCATGCTTGCTTACAGTCTCGTGTTATTTTGTCTGCAGCTACACAGATGCAATCAGGGCTTTCAATCAGATATTGCTGTATCTGATCAAGACGAAGCAGTTTCACCAACGCTTATCACAGGCTGACCAGATTCACAAGAAAAACGAGCAGATGTATGCCTTACTGGCAATCTGCCTTTCCCTTTCGCCTCATGGTAAGCTTGTCGAAGAGAATGTGAACAACCAGCTCAGAGAGAAGTACGCTGAGAAGATGTTAAGGATGCAGAGAAGTGATGAGACTATTTACGATGAGCTCTTTTCATATGCTTGCCCCAAGTTCATTACCCCCTCTCCACCTAATTACGATGAGCCGCTGGTGAATTACAACCAGGTTAGTGACACGTCTTTTAGGCCATTCCTGTGACCCCTGTTGTTTCTCGATTTTCTTTTTCCAGTAGAATGTTTCATCCATGTGCTGTTTGGTATCCAGGATGCGTACAGGTTGCAGTTAAAGCTTTTCCTGTCTGAAGTACGGCAGCAGCAACTGCTTCCAAGTATTCGTAGCTATCTTAAGCTCTACACCACCATTTCCATTGCCAAATTGGCATCTTTCATGGAAATCGATGAACCCACTCTGAGGTTTGCAATTGCACGCTGCCTTGCATGACATTCGAATTGTGGTATGCTATGATGAAGTTCACTATCTTGGATTTGTGCTTGTTGAAGGGCTCGCTAAAGGTAGTTGTTGGGTTGACAGGATGGCATTGCTGACCTACAAACATAAGACACACGTAATCGACGACGATGGCAGTATCTTATCCACTGCGGATGTGGACTTCTATATAGATGAGGTAGGGCTTCATGAGTTTTGAGTTTCAAGATTTGCTGTCCCTGTTGCGAGTCCAGTTGCCGAAGCTTTGGTCTTCCTTCTGTTTGCAGGACATGGTCCACATCGCCGATCTGAAAGTGACCAAGCGTTTTGGTGATATGTTCATTCGGCATATTGCAAAGGTATCCTCTTTGCTGGCTAATGCATGTTGGTGCTGTACATCTTGAATTCGTGCCCCTTGTGGACCTTTATACATGAGTCATGTGCCAATGGTTGCAGTGTGAGGAGATAGTGGAGGATGTTGGACGAATTCGCTTATCGGAGACAGCAGCATTTTGACATTGCAGCAACTCTATGCAGTGTCTTCGCGGAGTTTGATCGATGCAGGCATGGTCTCAGTCGCACACTGTTATGGTGCAGTGTCTGAACCCGAGGTGTTACGCCCTCAATTGTTTTGTAGGACTAGTCATAAATACAGCGAGGGGCCTGTATTCGTACTGATCCAGCCAATTAGGCACTTTTACTAGGCGGAACATGTACTTTATTTCCGTAATGGAAATTTGAGTTTATCCTGAATTCCGGCTGTTCCATGACTCGTAAGTTCAGAACGAGCCGGCAACGAGAATCAACCTTCTAGCAAGCTGTATCTGCCTTTCACTCCAGCCCATTACCACTGGAGACTGCTGGCAAAATCGTCCTACAAAAAAAAGTTCGTCTCAAACTCAGCTGCGCCGGCTTCCCGCAGAAGCCTTGGCTTGCCTGCTCTTCTTCCATGCATTCAGATACAGCCAAGTCTGCCACACGCCTCCATTGGCAACGTGTGGAACAATGCAGCGAGCCCAGAACGGGTACCCAGGGCCAGGGAGCTTGAGAAGCAGGAAGAAAACCATGCTGAATACCAAGTGCCACGGGACAGTGGCGTCCTGCACTCCACGCGTCCGCCCTCAACTCAGTACCCAAACCAGCAGCTGCAGGTGCACAACACAAATCCAAGGCAACAGTTGAACAAACAGTACCTGCAGCTGCTCCGAAACCTCCAGCACCGTCTCCTTCACAATGCCGGCCAAAGCGCTCCCCACCACAAGCCCAACAGGGACGAAAATCTCCTTGTTCTGGGCAAGCGCATAGGTGACCTCGCTCAGCGCGGACACAACCACCACCGGGAGCAGCAGCCACCCGCAAGACGTCCACAGCAGGTCCACCATCCGCTCCCCCAGCCTCACCACCACCTGCTGCCAGGGGAACGTCCGTACAGCTTCAGGCACGATCTCCGCCACACTCCCCCCCTGCCTCCTCTCCTGCTGCCTCCCAGCGCCATTTTTGGCCTGCGCCACAACCCCCAGTCTCCCGGGCCTCCGCTCCGCCCGGGTGGCCAGCACCGAGCTCCAGCTCCTCCGAAGTGCACATCCCCCTCCCCGGACCTGACGCACACTCCCTCTGGAGCACCGCAAGGGCAGTCTGGGAACTCCGGCAGAGATCGCTTGGCTCGAATACGCGGTGCTCGCTGCCATCGCCATTTCCCTTCCCGCGCAGAAAGACTCAGGCTGCCAATCCGTCACCACCGCACCCTCGATGCTCCAGCCTCCATTCCATCGCCATGGCGATCGTTCCGTCCCGTGCTCGCCTGGATCGATCCCGCAAGGAAGCTTCCGATTTCGGTCTAGGGCTTGAAAGTCTCTGTTTAGAGGGGTTATTATATTAGCTCGAGGGAGTTGTAGGGGATTTGCGTGTTGCAAAATTTGCTTGTGCGAAGATGAAGATGCAACCAGGGGAAGAGTATGAGGCCATGGCAGCGCAGGCCCGGAACTATGTGTGGATGGGAGCCATCCCGCTGTATCTGGAGTTACACAAGGATGAGGTCGTCACTCTCCCGGCACCTGCTCCTTTCATGGTAGGTTCCCTGAGCAATGCTTTGGTTTGCCGCCGGCTTGTTGAATCTGCTGTGCTGACATTGCTGCCCGGGGTGCAGGTCCTGGCTGCCAGGAACGGATACCTGCCGCTGCTTGTGGACACAATTCGAGCGCATTTTCAAGGCGCGTTGCCTCCAGGCGCGGAGACCGTGTGGTTTGATTACAACGGGTTGCCTTTGAAGTGGTAAAGTAAGCCGTGGAGGGATTTTTATCAGCAGGTCGCGGTAGCTGCATGTGTCGTGACTCCTGGATTGATGCTGCAGGCATATTCCAACTGGCGTTCTCTTTGATCTGTTGTGTGTGGAGCCCCAGAGGCCGTGGAGGCTCACGGTAATTTTGCTGTCATGGGAGTCTGCCGAATTGAGTTGTTTAGGTCTAATGTTGAAAGAGCTGAATCTCTGTCCTGATTAGGTGCACTTCCGAACTTATCCTTCAGATGTGCTCACGGCCTGTGATGGGGAAGAAGCTGTCAAGTGGAATTTCATCAACGGACTCAAAGAGGTGTGCAACCAGCTCTTGGAGTTGAGCTTTTGAGTTTTCAGTAGCTTCATCTGCTGATGAAGGCGCTCTTCATGTAGGCATCCTATATCATGTTTGGAAACACCAAAAGTGTCATGAACCTGTCTCAGGCAGACCAGGTGGAGCTCTGGCGGTGTGTGTTAAGAGGTCAGTAGAAGCTTTGTGTTTCATGTCATGCAAACTATGTCCAATTTGATCTTCCATTACCTCTCAGCTATCGTCTGATGTATGATGGAGATGGCAGCTGATGGAGAAGGTTATGATCGCATTTCTATCCGCCTGAGATCCATTGCACGTCCTTCAACCCGTGGATCTGATGCTTCTGGTACACCAAAGCCGGGTACGCGATTCAAGTACTCGTCTCAGTCTGTTGCCCTGATCTAGACCATTTAAGCTGACTCCAACAATGGCTTCTCTCAGTGTCGGCATCTGTGTCAAATCCTTCGAAGACTCCACTGCGACTGTACATCAGGGTCCTGCAAGAAGAGAGTGGAGACTACTTCGATGTGCCGCCTATAACTAGCTGGGACGATGTGGCCTACGCGACAAAGCCCATCGAGATTCCGAAGCCCGACGGTACCCTGCCACTCCCTTTTTCTTTAGTTACTCGAAGTGAGTAATACAGATGTGAAGAATAATGTTTCTTGTTTTGCAGGAAAGGTTTTCACTCTCAGAGACGCGCTCATGAAAGCCGTCCCACACCTCTTCTCCAAGCCACCGGCACAGGACACAGAATCCAGCGACCTTTCAGACGCACAAGAATCCATCTCCAGACTAGAGCTCGGCGAGTGCGCGTCTGATGCAGCGGAAGAACCGGGCGCGGGCGAGGGCGAGGGCGAGGGCGAAGGCGATTCTTCCACCACCCCAGCCAGCAGGCCAGAAGATTCCGCCCAGGACGCTGAAGCAGCAGCTGTGGCAGCCAGCTCCGAGTGCAACAAGCCCGCAGCATGTGCGGCAAGTCGCTTCAACGGGATCGTCAGAATACAAGGTATCGAACCTGACCTGGATTTACCGCTTGACTGGACAGCTCGAAACCTGTCTGGGCCGGAACAGTTTGTTCATGTGACCATCTTCACGTGGCTAACGCGGCAGAACTTGTAGTCTAGCTATAGCCACAGGGCCTGTTTTATCAAATTAACAAAGGGCTGTACGGCAGTACATGCGCTAATAATCCAACTCAAAGTGAAATCTAACTATTAGCTATGTCTATTAGGTACTTTATCAAAATAACAAAGGAATGACAAGTCCTACACAGTTGTGACGTGTGTACATGGAGCGGCAGGCGGTGGGAATCGGAGCAGCGTGAGCAGTCAGAATCACGGCCGGTCAGAATCGGCCACGAGGCTGCCATGGGGAAGACGTCGCATCCCAGCTCGTGGCTGGGATGGTCCTGGGAATTGGAGGACATGGTGCAGCAGCAACCTCGGGGCAGTGAAGCGAAATCGGACGCCCCGGCTTCGCGCCGGGCCGTGTTCCGGATCCAGGCCCAGGCCCAGGCGGGGCCGTCTCGAGAGCAGATCCAGGCAGACCGCATCCTGAGCATCGTGCGCAGCATTCCCCCGCCCGCCGCGCTGCATTTCCAGGCTCCCGGCGGGGCATTCCGATCGGGGGACGGGGCGGCGTGGCCGTCCGCGGCGGTGCACGGCTTCCCGGCCCAGGCCTGGCTGGAGATCGACTGGGAGGCGATGCCGGCCAGCGCGGACCCGGCGCGCGGGGCGGGTACAAGCCGGAGCTGGAGCTGGAACTGGAGAAGAGGAGGAGCCGGGTGCGGCACATGTGCCGGGGAGAGGAAGCAGTGGCAGGTGAGCGGCATCGCGGGAATCCTCAAGTCCCTGGAGCTGGAGGAAGGATCCGTGGTGGCGGACTTCGGTGCGGGTCCGGCGCTCACGCTGCCGCTGGCGGCCATCTTCCTGGCTTGGTTTTGTCGGAGTGGATCTGAAGCGGAAGAGCGTGGAGCTGCTGCGGCAGCGGGCCGCGGCGGGGGGATTGCAGAATGTGCGGGCGTGGTGCGGGAGCATCCAGGGTTTCAAGCAGCCGTTCCACGCCTGCGTCGCTCTGCATGCTTGCGGATCCGCCACGGACATGGCTCTGGTGCAGGCGCTGGAGCGGGGGTCTGCTTATGTCGTGTCGCCGTGCTGCGTGGGGAAGTTGCAGCTGGAGTGGTGCGGAGTAGGGGCCCCGGTTGTGTACCCTAGGTCGCGGTGGCTTCGGTCCGCCATCTCCAGGGAGGAGTTTTTGTTTCTTGCTCGGGCCGCGGACTGGAGCAGCTACGACCGGGATCACACTGACAGCCAGCTGCACGCTCTTTGCAAGGCCGTGGTGGAGCTGGATCGGAACCAGGCGGCCGTGGAGCGGGACTATGTCACTTCCATTTTCTCGCTACCGAATCAGGGCGCTGGGGTTGTTGGAATCAGCCACATTCTGGTGGGAAAGCCGGATGATGAGTTGCAGAGTCTCTCGGCTAGGACGCGGAGGAGAAAGCTTTCTCCCTGACAAAATTGTCTGTGAAGGCCACAACAGGACTTCCTCTTTGGAGCATCAAAGGTCGGCGAAGAAATCTGGCTTTGCGGATTGGGGAAGATTCCGTCTCTTCCCCTTCTTGGATGCTTTGCTCCTTGCACCTGCTCGGAAAAGACAGGTATTGCAGCAGGTTAGACTCCTTTCCGAAGCCTCTGGAACTGTGAGTGAGAAGGAGCGGGACCGGCCAACCTCCTACCTTGCTCTTCCATATTCTCGTCGCTGTCATCTGAACCGGAATCGGCTTGGCCCCCGTTGGCTGTCTCCGGTTGCTCCTCGGTTTCTTCCTTCTCGTCTTCTTCAAGCAGGTACTTTATGTCCCAAATCTGCAAATGAAGTCCCTCTCTGTCAGAGGAGGGAGACACCACGTAAAGCGCGCTGATCATCGGAGGGGACGTGAGTCTCGTGGCCTCACCTTTAGCAGATGATCATGCGAGGCACTTCCTAGCATCTGACGGTCGTGTGAATATGCTGGGAAACACAGGCAGATGATTATGTCAGCAGGTCCACAATCCAAGTTGTCGAAAACAGGAGCAAGTGAGGTGTTGACATTCACATACCAAGTCGTTCGATTGGGAACTCAGCATGCTCCCCGACAACCCCGATCATTTTATTTGGCAGAATGGAGACAACTCTACATACGAGAGCACATGCATCGAGATTAGACGTCAATGGGGGCCACTGCTTTTGCAATCAGCAGCAATTGCTGCACAACACTTGCCTTATTATACCGTCACTAGACCCTGTCAGTAGGGTGTCTTCATCAAGCTGCCAAGGATATGAAACGTTAGACATTTTACATTTACACAGCAGAATTGGGTTCAAAAGACAGAACTGGGTGAATTGAATCTGACTAGCTGACTGGGTGAATTGAAGACATGACTGCTCACCTTCAGCAAAGCTTCAACAGAAGATGGATGCCCAACAAATCGATCACTGCACACAAGTCCACAAAAGTCAATACAGCCCTGCTTGTCCCTCTGCCATGGGAGACAGTGGATGCAGCAACAACCTGCTCCCTAGACTCCGCGAAGGGCGCATGGCACCAGCAGTCATCACCTGCAATCCCTGAAGTGACCCCATGAATAGAGTAGCAGCACCCCGTCTTGTGATCCACAGATTACTTTCCGCCCATTCTGCATCAGCACAATTTACCCATCAGCCGCTTGGATGGAAAAGTAAGACTACAACTAATCTTCTGCACCCGAGAAGTGTTGGGATTACCTTAGCCACCACAACAGAGAGCAGCTCGTCCTCAGAAAACTCAGATTGGGCATCTACCTGCAAACAGCATATCAGGATCCATCCCATCCATACTGATGCTCGGCGCGAACAAAAGTCTCATCACTTACCCGCTGTGCCCGAACATCGTAAACCGAGAGGGTTCCATCGCCGCTGAACACAAAGTGGACAATGCCATTGTTATTTATGGCTCTACTGCTCTACGGAGCTGACGGCAGAAGCTCATCAAACGTGAACCAAAACACTGAAAAGGCTGGAATTCCGTGAGAAACTGTACCTCACTCCAAGCAACCGCGTAGAATCTGGTACATATTCCATATCAGTTATAAACTCCTCATGGGCAGTGTAACTGCAGCAACATCTGTTCTGCCTCTCATCCCAAACCTTGACAAGCCAGAGATTGCACCTGTAAATGAATCATGCAGCACCAGGGAACCGATTCCAAAACCTTTACCTCAATTCAGATGTACCTTAATCATACCCTCATCATCCCCAGTAGCAATCGTAGTTTCCGCGACATTCACCATGCGATTGATGGCCGTTCTGCAACCCGCAAGACCCAATTTCAAACCTCCTTCGATCCAGAAAGAAAGGAGTTCACAACATAATATAGGGCAAAGAGAACGAAGTCTTCCACAACATCAGGAAGCTGAGTTACTCACGGATGAGCATCAGATAATCGAGCAGCAGCCTGCCCAGTGCTTGTGTCGGTGGCAAGGATAGATTTATCCGGCCCTGCAGTCATCACAACTGTATCCCAACCACAACCACAGCCAAAGGTACAGTCCCAGCTCAGCTGGAGCTAAATCACAGTCCTTCAAAGACCAATAGGAAATTCTTCACTGCTGCAGCGTGCACAAGAAACCCATCACTCACATCGACCCCCTTCTCCAAACCGAACGGCTCTGCATGAACTGCTGTGCGCACTGACATCCCATTGCCTGTGCACGTCCTCGGACACCGAAGCCCGGTACAAATGGACATGTCCCGTGATAAGGCCCACGGCAACGAGAGGCTCGGCAGGATGGAATGCCAGATCGAAGGGCACTCCTCCAAGATCCACCTCCTGGCATCCGCTCGAGCCTGCCATCGCCTCGCCAGGACCTTTGCCTTCAAAAACAACCAACCAGATCAAAATCGACGTTTTGTTTGGCGTCTCTCCCTCACGACTTCGTCACAGTATGTATCTATGCAATAAAGCCCCCCGTTGTTTCGTTATAGGTATATATACATATATACCGGTATGTAGAATTGATCAGGCTATACATGTGGTGGGTACATACGCTGTATGATTTGCTCAATCCGACCACGCTTAGGTTTAGATACTGGGACTGAGGACAGGGAGGGAAACGTACATATGCTAAGCCGACCACGCGCTCTAGCTTTTGGCCTGTCTTGTCGCAAGCAGGCTGCGGGGGAGCTTCCCGCTGGTGACGTGACGGGGCCTCGAGATGGGGTCCGTCTACATACCTGTGCACAATTCCTCTGAGGAGGTTAGGGTGGCCTTGAACGAATTGCCCAGAGATGCGGCCGACATACTGGACATCCTGAAGGCGGAGGAGGCGCCTCTCAGTCTCTGGCTCACGTTTGCGGTACTGGCCTCGAGGTTGTTCTCATTTTGGAATCCGATTCGGTGAGCAGTTGGACTGATGGCGCTCTTATGTGGTTGCTCAGAGAGAGTACTTCAAGCAAGGCAAAGTGAACGAGTTTTTACAAATTTTGGAAGAGGGATCCAGTTCAGGTGTGCAGGATTAACTGGCTTCCGGCGTGGAGCCGCACGGAGGTGGTTATGATGCTGACATCCAGTGTTGTGGTGCAGAGATCGATAACTATTTTAGCGATGTGAAGTATGACCGGATTGCAATTCTGAACGCGTTGGGAGCGTATTACACCAATCAGGGGAAGCAGGAGGTGAAGCAGAGGGAGAAAGATGATTGTTTTATTCGGGCAACTCACTATTACAACAAAGCTTCAAGAATCGATCAACAAGAGCCGACTACTTGGGTTGGGAAAGGTGGATACAGAGTTGCTGTGCTGTGCACGGTGGCTTGAATCGATGGTGGTTTGTCTTTGTCGTTGTGATGTGACTCTGAAGTGTTTCCAGGTCAGCTGCTTCTGGCGAAAGGTGACCTGGACCAGTCTTTTGAGCTTTTCAAGATTGTCCTGGACGGCCATCCAGAGAACGTGCCAGCTCTCTTGGGGCAGGTATGGGTTGCCGTTGTATGCAGCGCTTTGGGTACGTTGTTGCTTCTTTAAGTTTTCTAATTCGTTTGAGCTCTCCAGGCTTGCGTTCAATTCAATCGTGGCAAGTTCCAAGAGGCCTTGAACCTGTATAAAGTATGTCTTTCGATGCTTTGATTGCTAGGTGTGCAATTACTGTGTGTTTGCTAGTGCTTGAGTGGGTATGGGGTGTGGCGTGGTGGCTCATTGTTTGCGGTATATGTCCTATAGAAAGCTCTGCAAATTCATCCCCAATGCCCGCCGTCTGTGCGGCTTGGGATGGGACTTTGCCGTCTGCGACTAGGGCAACTAATCAAGGCACGCCAAGCTTTCGAAAGGGTTCTGCAGGTATGCAGCCTGCGTGTTCTTGCTGCTGACAACTGTTGAGGATTTTGTTCTGCGAGGCATGCAAAATGGATAATGCTGGACCGTGGCAGCTTGATCCTGAAAATGTGGAAGCGCTTGTCGCATTGGGCACTATGGATATCAGCACAAATGATCGTGAGTACAACCGTCCTGCCGTTTTTTTTTCCTGTTGTGGGTTGAGTGTGTGTTTGAAGTGTAGTGGAACTGGTTTTCAGTACATGTCTGAGTTTGGTTCTGGTGACCAGGTGACAACGTGAGAGAAGGGATGGAGAAGATGCGTGCTGCTTATGAGATCTATCCATTTTGTCCTATGGCTTTGAACCATCTGGCAAATCATTACTTCTACACTGGTCAGCATTACATTGTGGAGCAACTTATGGAAGCTGCTATTGCGAGTACTGATCATCCTCTGATCAAATCTCAAAGTTATTACAACCTTGCCAGATCTTACCACACTAAGGTCTCGGTTCTAGCCATATGCACTTACTTTGTTGTATGCCTCATAGTGCTCCTCAGGAAAGTGTACTTGAAATTTCATTGGCACTGACACTTGGTCTGTCATTTCTTGCAGCAAGATTATGAGAAGGCAGCAGCCTATTACAGAGCGGCAATTCAAGATCTAAAAAGCCCTCGAGACTTTGTGCTTCCTTATTATGGTGAGTTCTTTCAAGGAAAGTTTGGAGTGCAGCTGGTTGCAGGCGAACAGTGGTAAATGGACCTTGACCCCCAAGTCTGTGGTGAACAGGGTTGGGCCAGGCTCAGTTAAAACTTGGTGATGTAAAATCTGCACTAGCAAACTTTGAGAAAGTCCTGGATGTTCAGCCTGAAAACTGCGACAGTCTGAAGGTTTGATGCCCCATGGTTACTATGTCTGGATGTTCCTTGGATTATAATGTTTAGATCAACAACCAACACTTTTGCTGGCCTGTAGGCAATTGGCCATATTTATGTGCAACAAGGCCGGACAGATAAGGGTTTGGAAAATTTTCGCAAGGCCACCAAGCACAACTCTCGTGATGTTGATGTAAGATTTTATTGTTGAGGCTCTGATGTAGCACAGCATGTGTTTGCCACCGTTTCTGTCTTGTATGCTGAACACTCTTGGTTTTCACTGAACCAGGCGTGGGTGGAAATTGGTGATCTTTTGGTTGCAACAGACATAGGCCAAGCTCTTGAAGCTTTGAAAACAGTAAGGCTGGTTTCACATTGTGTAAAAAAGTTTTGGCCAATATTTTGCGATGATTGTCTTGAAGCATTTTATTTTATCTTTGTGCCAGGCCCTAAGTCTCCTTAGGAAACAGCAAGAACATATTCCTCTTCAACTCTTGAATAACATAGGAGTGCTCTATTTGGAGCGTGGAGAGTATGAGGTACGTTGGGTCACTGGCCTATTTGTCAGCGCAGTGCCTTGCATTTTACTTTGAATGCTGTATATTAAATCGATTTCTCTCTCTTGGCAGGCTGCACAGCAGTCATTTAGGGAAGCTTTAAATGTTGGAGAAAGCGATAGTTTCTTCATACGATTAGAACAGGAAGGGATGGCCTCAGATGTTCCTTTGGAACATGTTACTGTCCTGTTCAACTTGGCAAGGGTGCATGAGCTCTTAAATGAAAATGGCAAGGCAACAGTTCTGTACGAGCTCATTATATCTAAGGTCTACTGTTTTGCTGATGCTGAGATACATTGAACCCAGTTGGTTGCTTCATCTGGAGTGGATCCTAAAGTGGCGGTGGCTGTCTTATCATGATCAGCATCCAGGATATGTGGATGCCTACCTCAGGCTGGCTGCCATGGCTCTAGCGAAGAATGAAATAGCACTCAGTACAGAGCTGGTATTGTTATTATTCTTGTTTTGGGCCGTGGTTTGCTTTGCATGGCATGGGTAGATTAAATTGGTTGGTAAGTTGCCGAAGCCTGCTGTATGGTTGGAGGTCTACAGATTTCTTACTGTACCCATCTCCTGCAGGTTTCAAGGGCCTTGGAGAAGAATGAGCGGCATGCTGATGCTCTGACATTCCGAGCGAACCTTGAGCTAAAAGTGGATGACTGGCTGAAAGCCAAGGAAACGATCAAGGAGGTGCTCCAGTTGTCAGATGCCAAGGATAGCTACGCAAATCTGCAGTTGGTGAGCAAGCCTGAACGGTGAAACCTAATTGCACGGCAGAGGGTAGGATAATAATGGTGGCATGATACTTGCTATGCCTATTGTGCACAGGGGAACTGGAACTACTATGCTGCCGTTCGAGGTGAACGGAAGGATCCAAAGTTGGAAGCAACTCATCTGGAAAAAGCGAAAGAGTTGTATGTGAAGGTTGGTTCGTTGCTTTTTACGGCGTTATTGATTATGTCAGTCTCATTTGGCAGTTTACAACTGTGCTGACTCTGCATGGTTGGGCAGGTGCTGAACCAGAAGCCCAACAACATGTATGCAGCCAATGGGATTGGAATCGTTTTAGCTGAGAAAGGCTTGTTTGATCAAGCCAAGGATATTTTCACTCAGGTATGTGTACCCTCAGGTGGCATGCCTTGTGTTAAATTTCCTTGGGTGTTCTTCTAAACTGTTTCTTCCTGGTGTCTTGGGCTCATAAAATGTGTCATCTGTGTTGATCTTGTGGGAAACTGAAATTCTTGGTTTCAGGTTCAAGAGTCAGCCTCAGGAAATATCACAGTCGAAATGCCTGATGTTTGGATTAACCTTGCTCACGTATTCTTTGCACAGGCCAGTTTGCCCTGGCTGTTAAAATGGTAGTTCTGCCTAACTACTTCTTCTAGTCTTGTTTTGAGTATTAAGTAATTGATCTGGCCCTGAATTTCAGGATGCGTTAACTTGTTGTACTGCAGTATCAAAATTGCTTAAGAAGATTTTATCACAACACAGACACCCAGATACTGCTGTATCTGGCAAGGACGCATTATGAAGCAGAACAGTGGCAGGAGTGCAAGCGTGTTCTACTGCGTTCCATCCATTTGCAGCCTTCAAACTACACTCTGAGGTTCGACGCTGCAATTGCGATGCAAAAGTACTCCACTGCCACATTGCAAAATTGAAGCGCACCGCGGATGAGGTATGTGCAAGTTCCTCTGGTAGGTTGAAAGCAGGCAATGTAGGTATTGCTTGGATCTATTCCTCGATCAGGAGATCATGCAGTAATGGTTTCGATATGTAATGCAGGTCCGACAGTCTGAAGGTTTGATGCCCCATGGTTACTATGTCTGGATGTTCCTTGGATTATAATGTTTAGATCAACAACCAACACTTTTGCTGGCCTGTAGGCACTGGCCATATTTATGTGCAACAAGGCCGGACAGATAAGGGTTTGGAAAATTTTCAAGGCCACCAAGCACAACTCTCGTGATGTTGATGTAAGATTTTATTGTTGAGGCTCTGATGTAGCACAGCATGTGTTTGCCACCGTTTCTGTCTTGTATGCTGAACACTCTTGGTTTCACTGAACCAGGCGTGGGTGGAAATTGGTGATCTTTTGGTTGCAACAGACATAGGCCAAGCTCTTGAAGCTTTGAAAACAGTAAGGCTGGTTTCACATTGTGTAAAAAGTTTTGGCCAATATTTTGCGATGATTGTCTTGAAGCATTTTATTTTATCTTTGTGCCAGGCCCTAAGTCTCCTTAGGAAACAGCAAGAACATATTCCTCTTCAACTCTTGAATAACATAGGAGTGCTCTATTTGGAGCGTGGAGTATTGCAAGCACCTTTGGAAGCTGCGAAAGTGCATTTGGAAGCTGCTGAACGGGAAGAGCAACAGACTCGCCAAAAGCAGGAGGTTGCTCGCCAACTAGCAATGGCTGAAGAAGCGCGTCGGAAGCAGAAGAAGAGCGTAAGCTTCAGCTGGAGCGTAGGAAACGCGACGACGAGTTCCGGAAAGTACAGGAGCAGGAGGCCAAGTTGACGAGATGGATGGTATGTGCGTGTAAGATGCAGTGATGTAGGCCGGATTTATTAGAATCCACAGCAGCAGCCTTCGAGCAGGTACAGTAAACAGATCCTTGCGCGTAGTAACCAGTTTTAGTACCTTGTGGCAGGATTCGTGGAAAGAAAAGAAGCGCAGAGAAAAGCCGGCGGCTGACGAAGATGATGGCTTCATCGCTCCTGAGAAGAAAGAGAAGAAGAAGGAAAGAAAAGGAGAAAGCGAGAAAAGAAGCAACGCGATGAATACGAAGAAAGAACTCAAGACGAACCAGAGGAGGAACCTGTTTCTGACGACATGGCTGCTGCTGGGCTGGACGACAGTGACGACGGCTTGGTGAGAAACGCCGATGTTTTCATGGTGTCTCAGGAGTGTCTATCGGGCCACCAGCAACTGATCAACCTTTTCCTGTTCAGGTACAGGAAGATAGACATCGTCACAAGCGAGGGCGAAGGCAAGCGTTGTCCGAGTCGGACGAGGATATGCCCCGGCGGGAGGATGACGCCTCTCAAAGACGAAAACGATATGTCGAGAGTGACGAAGACGGCGAAGAGGAAGGGGCGATCGAACATGACTCCAATGGTCATCACTGGGACAGGAATCGCAAGTACAAAAAGGGAGATGGCCACAGTGACTAATTCGTAAACGCGACTCAATTCTTGGAAGCACAGTAGTCATTTAGGGAAGCTTTAAATGTTGGAGAAAGCGATAGTTTCTTCATACGATTAGAACAGGAAGGGATGGCCTCAGATGTTCCTTTGGAACATGTTACTGTCCTGTTCAACTTGGCAAGGGTGCATGAGCTCTTAAATGAAAATGGCAAGGCAACAGTTCTGTACGAGCTCATTATATCTAAGGTCTACTGTTTTGCTGATGCTGAGATACATTGAACCCAGTTGGTTGCTTCATCTGGAGTGGATCCTAAAGTGGCGGTGGCTGTCTTATCATGATCAGCATCCAGGATATGTGGATGCCTACCTCAGGCTGGCTGCCATGGCTCTAGCGAAGAATGAAATAGCACTCAGTACAGAGCTGGTATTGTTATTATTCTTGTTTTGGGCCGTGGTTGCTTTGCATGGCATGGGTAGATTAAATTGGTTGGTAAGGTCAAGCCTGCTGTATGGTTGGAGGTCTACAGATTTCTTACTGTACCCATCTCCTGCAGGTTCAAGGGCCTTGGAGAAGAATGAGCGGCATGCTGATGCTCTGACATTCCGAGCGAACCTTGAGCTAAAAGTGGATGACTGGCTGAAAGCCAAGGAAACGATCAAGGAGGTGCTCCAGTTGTCAGATGCCAAGGATAGCTACGCAAATCTGCAGTTGGTGAGCAAGCCTGAGCGGTGAAACCTAATTGCACGGCAGAGGGTAGGATAATAATGGTGGCATGATACTTGCTATGCCTATTGTGCACAGGAACTGGAACTACTATGCTGCCGTTCGAGGTGAGCGGAAGGATCCAAAGTTGGAAGCAACTCATCTGGAAGCGAAAGAGTTGTATGTGAAGGTTGGTTCGTTGCTTTTTACGGCGTTATTGATTATGTCAGTCTCATTTGGCAGTTTACAACTGTGCTGACTCTGCATGGTTGGGCAGGTGCTGAACCAGAAGCCCAACAACATGTATGCAGCCAATGGGATTGGAATCGTTTTAGCTGAGAAAGGCTTGTTTGATCAAGCCAAGGATATTTTCACTCAGGTATGTGTACCCTCAGGTGGCATGCCTTGTGTTAAATTTCCTTGGGTGTTCTTCTAAACTGTTTCTTCCTGGTGTCTTGGGCTCATAAAATGTGTCATCTGTGTTGATCTTGTGGGAAACTGAAATTCTTGGTTTCAGGTTCAAGAGTCAGCCTCAGGAAATATCACAGTCGAAATGCCTGATGTTTGGATTAACCTTGCTCACGTATTCTTTGCACAGGGCCAGTTTGCCCTGGCTGTTAAAATGGTAGTTCTGCCTAACTACTTCTTCTAGTCTTGTTTTTGAGTATTAAGTAATTGATCTGGCCCTGAATTTCAGGATGCGTTAACTTGTTGTACTGCAGTATCAAAATTGCTTAAGAAGATTTTATCACAACACAGACACCCAGATACTGCTGTATCTGGCAAGGACGCATTATGAAGCAGAACAGTGGCAGGAGTGCAAGCGTGTTCTACTGCGTTCCATCCATTTGCAGCCTTCAAACTACACTCTGAGGTTCGACGCTGCAATTGCGATGCAAAAGTACTCCACTGCCACATTGCAAAAATTGAAGCGCACCGCGGATGAGGTATGTGCAAGTTCCTCTGGTAGGTTGAAAGCAGGCAATGTAGGGTATTGCTTGGATCTATTCCTCGATCAGGAGATCATGCAGTAATGGTTTCGATATGTAATGCAGGTCCGACAGTCTGTTGCGGAACTGAAAAATGCCTTGCGGCTTTTCAGCCAGCTGTCTGGCATCAGTTCCCACCATCTACATGGGTTTGACGAGAAAAAGATTGATATGCATGTGGAGTATTGCAAGCACCTTTTGGAAGCTGCGAAAGTGCATTTGGAAGCTGCTGAACGGGAAGAGCAACAGACTCGCCAAAAGCAGGAGGTTGCTCGCCAACTAGCAATGGCTGAAGAAGCGCGTCGGAAAGCAGAAGAAGAGCGTAAGCTTCAGCTGGAGCGTAGGAAACGCGACGACGAGTTCCGGAAAGTACAGGAGCAGGAGGCCAAGTTGACGAGATGGATGGTATGTACGTGTAAGATGCAGTGATGTAGGCCCGGATTTATTAGAATCCACAGCAGCAGCCTTCGAGCAGGTACAGTAAACAGATCCCTTGCGCGTAGTAACCAGTTTTAGTACCTTGTGGCAGGATTCGTGGAAAGAAAAAGAGAAGCGCAGAGAAAAGCCGGCGGCTGACGAAGATGATGGCTTCATCGCTCCTGAGAAGAAAGAGAAGAAGAAGGAAAAGAAAAGGAGAAAGCGAGAAAAGAAGCAACGCGATGAATACGAAGAAAGAACTCAAGACGAACCAGAGGAGGAACCTGTTTCTGACGACATGGCTGCTGCTGGGCTGGACGACAGTGACGACGGCTTGGTGAGAAACGCCGATGTTTTCATGGTGTCTCAGGAGTGTCTATCGGGCCACCAGCAACTGATCAACCCCTTTTCCTGTTCAGGTACAGGAAGATAGACATCGTCACAAGCGAGGGCGAAGGCAAGCGTTGTCCGAGTCGGACGAGGATATGCCCCGGCGGGAGGATGACGCCTCTCAAAGACGAAAACGATATGTCGAGAGTGACGAAGACGGCGAAGAGGAAGGGGCGATCGAACATGACTCCAATGGTCATCACTGGGACAGGAATCGCAAGTACAAAAAGGGAGATGGCCACAGTGACTAATTCGTAAACGCGACTCAATTCTTGGAAGCACAGTAGCCTCCCATAGGAGTTTATCAACAGCGTCCGCTTGCTGCAAATTTAGCGTCGCGCGCTTCTCATACATGCAGAGAGGTCCCAACTGCGCACGACCTTGAAGAAGGTCTGGATGCGTTGCGCACCTGGTTAGTCCTTCTGTTGACCCTGTGTTTCTTGTTCTTTCTTGCATCCGCTGTTGCATCTGTTCCACTGAGGCTGACCGTGAGGTGCGCTGTGGCAGTGTTTAGGGTTTGGGGCCGACATGCTCCGAGTCCCGACCTTCAGCTAATCCCGGCACAACTGGCTGCTACACTGCTGGAGGCTAGGTTTAGCGGGATGTGTTGTGAAGGCGCTGTGTCAGACTGTGGTGAAGCCAGCATTGTCCTGGCTTCCTCAGGCTTCCACTCCATCAGTCCACAGCCATACCATTCTTTCAACTGGATCCTTGTGCATACTGTTTATTTCTTGTCATTCTTTATATGTATTTACCTCTTGTTGGAGACATTATCTTCAGATCATGTCCTCCTCCATGTCAGCCTCTTCAGCCGTTTTGCGAGCTGTAGACTGTAGAGTGTGTGTCGAGCATAAGCCGCGAGGCATCCGATCCCCTCTCGGCATGACGACTGTGGCACAGCTTCCTCTGGCGCACACGCCCGCCGTGCCTCAATCCATCCAGCTCTGCGACCGAGCATGTCTGCTGCGGAAGCAGTGCGGATTCTTCAGCTCTCAGCGGGCGGCGCTGGGAGCCAGTATACGCGTGCGGAGGGCTGCAGTGGCTCGAGTAGCTCTCCAGGTGCAAGCGTCCATAGCCGCCGGCCCCATCTCCGACCTGGTGCGAGTCTGCGTCTTCTACGCCTTGCTGCAAGCAGGAGTCGCGGGTCCGTCTTCGGCTACGAGCTCACAAGGTGTGTAAGAGTACTCTTGGTCGCTTGCGCTTGCTGCAATGTGAATGCCGGGTTCCGGAAGTCCTAGAGCTGGCGTAATTCGCTGTTGCGAGTGTCCAATTGCAGGAGAGAGCGGCAGCTTGGTGCCGGCATGGCTCAAGGGCATGTTTGCAAGCGGCGGTGGTACGCTTCAGCGCCTTTAGACCTGCGGGCGGGGCTATTAAGCTAGCGCTTGTGGCACTTGGCAGCTGTGGTGATGTGTGGTTTGCGGCCCCTGTCTCTGACTTCACATTGCAGAGCACTGAAACAGTGGCGCACAAGGACCTGTCGAGGGTGCGCAGCCAGTGGCATGCTAGCACCAAGGGCACGCTGGTTCGGCGGTACAGGGTGCCGACCAAGAAGGAGGGGCGCAGGCTGTTGAACTCCATTTCATCTCTGCTCTCTGACGACGACACCTTCAGAGACGTAGCCACGCATAAGGCATGCTCATCTCCTCATCCTGTTGTTTGCAACATCTGCTCGTGACTGGTCACTTCTGAGCCCTGTGCCTGTACACGTTGCGCGCAGGGGTGCCAGATCAGGCGGGAAAACGCTCATGCGGAAAGTGTGTGCTGCAACAATGTAAGGGCATTGTTCGACGAACTTCCCACGCCGCACCTTGTGGTTGAGATCACTGTGTTTCCACCAGGCCCGGTCACTGATGCTCATTACCAGAAGGCTGAGAAATTGGAGAAGGTGCTCAAGACGGGGAATTCTATATAAGATCGCATGACATTGCTCCCAGCAGCGAGGTAGAAGAGCTGGCCACGGGTTGATATCGATGGACCTAAGCAGCCGTGTACTAGTATGCTACTGGGCAGGGCATGGCGCCTACCTTATCTCTGTGATAGAAGATGCTGTGTTTCTTCCAGCTTTCCCAACGTAAGCGTGTCGGATTTGCATCGCTCCTGGTCCACTACACTGTCCAGTCCTGGCCCCAGTCTCTCTCTACCTAATTCTTACCTGTTTGAGAAAACTGCCTGTCCACTTGTCGCAGCCACTTGTGACAGCCACACCACATTGCGGCACTAGGTGTGCGAATCCACATCCGAAACACCACTTTGTTTCGACAACACGAGCCGATGGAAGCTCGGGGTTTGTTCTTCACAATGGGGTCTGCTTCCCGCGCTTCGGATGTAAGTCGACCTGCCATTGTTGCCTTCGGATGTAAGTATGCGTGCCACTGTTGCATTCGGATGCACATATGTAGGCCTGCCATTGTTGACTTCGGATGCAAGTAGGCCTGCGACTGTTGCCTTCGGATATAAGCTAGCCTTCCAGTGTTGGCTTCCGCGTCCATTCTTGCTTTGGTTCTAGCTCACTTTCGTCACAGTGGGCACTGGATGGAATACTGGATGGAAGTAGGCTTGGTTGTAGCTCACTTTCGTTACATTGGGCACTGGATGTAAGTAGGCTTGCCATTTCGCTATGGTTGTAGCTCACGTTCGTGACAGGAGGCACTTCAAGGGACGAGAAGCAAGCCATGCGATGGGCGCTGGATGACAGGTATCCCATCTGAGCTGCAGCTCAGCCATACCGGTTTCGAACTACAAACCGGTTGGATGAGCTGAACTCATCCAGAGCCCATCGCACGGCTTGTTTCACATCCTCCTCCATTTGGCCGCTAGAAAGTGAGCTGCAATCAAAGCAAAGATGGGAAACGGAAGGCAGCAATGACAGGCCTACTTAAACCTTTGTTGTTGTTAATATATCCTTTGACGCCTGGGCAAGTTCATAACCTCTGCAGGCACTGCAGATATCACGATTGCAGATGATGAGAAACGACTGATTCTAAAGCCTAGTAAACAGGACTATGACGAATTGCCCAGTGGGCAGACTTACAACGAGAGAGCAGGTGGACAAATTGAGAGTTGTGACTGAGCGCCAATGCTGGATAGAGAAGCTGAGGGTTGTGACTGAGCGCCAATTCTGGGTGAAACCAAGCAATTCTTCAGTACCGCCTCCAAGAGAAAAAGTTTCTCCAGACCCCCAGGGTCCAGTATCCTTGCTACAACTCCCAATCCATCGAAGACAGGTCCAGAACCCGGTGTTCTGGACATGGACACCACTCTAAGTGACTCTCTCCGCTTGTAGACTTGAAGAAGCACGGCCACAGGGTGATGCAAATCATTTTGGCGATCCACACACAAAACACCACTTTGTCCGGACAACACGAGCCGGATGGAACCTCGGCAAGTTGTTCTCCACAATGGGGTCTGCATGCCGCGCTTGGGATGTAAGTAGGGCTGCCATTGCAGCCTTCCATTTCCCTTCTGTTTTCTGTTGCGGCTCACTTCCGTCACAGTGGGCACTTTCAAGGCCAAGGGGGAGGACGTGAAGCAAGCCGTGCGGTGGGCTCTCGGTAACGGGTATTCCATGTAAGCTGCTGCTCAGGTGAATTTGCGGTCTCCTCTGCCAGCATCTTAGCATCTTTCAGAATGCGATTTTCGTTCTTCGAAGGATTGATACGGCATCCATCTACAAGAACGAGAGGGAGATTGGAGATGCGATCCGGGAATCTGGTGCCCACCGTGATCAGATTTTTGTCACCAGCAAAGTCTCACCTTTTGAACACGGGTATGGACGGCAGACAGAAATTTTCGGGAACACTCACTTGTCGCGGAGGGTTGCGAGTTCTGTTAGACTCAGGAATCCCGGCAGTTTGTAACCTGCCCTTGTGAACACCTAGGTTCGAGAAGGCCAAGCAAGCTGTGAACGACATGCTCGAAAGACTGGGATGCGGCTACCTGGCAAGTCCAACCTGCAGTCTTCTCTCGTTCTTGATGTTTTTCTCTCGTTCTTGATGCTGCGTAGGGCCGAATGAACACCATCTCTGGACTTCTCACACCTCTCTTTCGTTTGATGTATCAGGATCTTTGTCTGATACACTGGTACGAGTTGTGTTCGCTCCACACGTAAAACCTATGTCACCTGGCTGGCCGCATTGATTTGAACTGGAGGGGCTTTCATCCATCTGACCTTCAAAGATGGAACTATGTCGGTGTGGGTCGAAACAGGCCAGGAGTTGCAAAGCAGGATATGTGAGTTCAGTGTTGACCAGCCTTGTTTCCCGTTTGTGCGACTCGTATGACTCAACCATGGTTAACTCCTCGTCTCACGCACAGAAAGTCGACAAAAAACTCTCAGTTTCGACGGGAAACCTGGTGCGCTTTGGAGCAGCTGTACAAAGAAGGTAAGCCTAGCTGCCATCAGTACGCTGAGCTTAGTTTTGCAAACCGGTCAGTGCAGGCTCCTCCTATCGATCTCGCTTTAAATTTGGGGTGTGCAGCAAAGTGTAGAGCCATTGGGGTAAGCAATTACAACAGCAGGCATTTGGCTGAAGTCCTTGCTAGCTGTGAAATCAAGCCCATGGTCAACCAGGTCTGCGATATTGAAAATGACTCTCCTGTGTTTGGAAAGGGAAACGAGCTTGCTTGATTACAATACTGATCACCTCGATGCTTCACAGGTAGAGGTCCATCCACAGTTGCAGCAGCTGGGCTTACGAGAATTTTGTGCTGCTCACAAGATTTGCGTTCAAGCTTATTCACCCCTCGGCTGTGGTGGTGTATGATGAACTTGCTACGTCATTTAGTAGCTTTAAGTTTTCATTCATTGCCTTCTGTGTTCCTCGGTGGGTTTTGATCATGGTTGTCCTGGCAGTTGCTGCAGGATCCTGCAGTTTGCAATATAGCCAGGAATCTCATAAGATCACCTTCGCAAGTTCTTCTTCGCTGGGGTCTCCAAAATGATTTGGGTACGAGGCCATCTTCGGATCAAGTTGGACTTTCAACCTGGGCCAGTCTGGCTGATGTAACTCGGATGTTGTCATTGCAGTGGTTCTCCCAAAATCGGTACAAGAAAGGCATATTAAGGAGAATGCCGACATTTTCTCTTTTGTGCTGTCTGAAAAAGACATGCAAATGCTAGGCAGCTTAGAGCGAGGGCAACGTCTTTGCTGGTCGGCCGAAGAAGTAAGGTAGAGCACTTTACTTGAGATGCCGCAGCAAAGCCATCAGCCTTTTAGTATTATGATTAGTTTACATTGCTCGCTCTAAGGGCCGCAAGAATTTTTCGAGTTCTTTAACAATATCAATGCTTGTCGGATGAGCATTCGTCTAGGTGCTATGCCCATGGCTTGCACCAGAGCTGTTAGCTCACCTTCATCCCCGCTTGATTTGATACTTGTAAACCGTCAAAGCTGTGATACCCTGCGCACTGAAACTTGCAATCTATAGTACATGTATCGTGTCGCTCTTGCAGTGAGCAGCATGACTATGGGGGCGAAGAAACCCAGGGCTGCAGAGAAGGCCATCCTTCCTGCTGACAGTGTGGCTCGCCTCATATAGTTTATGAAAGAGACCCTGCAGATGTGGGTTGAAATGTTAGAAAAATTAATGCCCATCCAGAGGCAAATGAGAAAGTGCTGGTCATAGAACACAGTACCCACATGGTCAGAAAATCACGAGGGAGGTCCGCTACAACAGGTGCTGCCTCTGATACACAGTCAGACGTTATATTCTCAGCGACGTCCACCATCCCCAAATTCCAAGGATTGTACTTGCAAGGGTATGTTGCATTTACCTGCAATCAACTTGAGCCTCTTAGCAAGCAAAATGGTTTGGAAACATAAATCCATGACCCATGCACAGTCGTTCGCAAATAGCTCCGGAGGCATTTCATTTGCGCACTTCAACCAGGCCGAAAGACAAGTGAAGGATTTCTTACGTACTTGGTATCCTTCGTTCATTCTCCATACAGCACCAAAATCAGGACGACAGTCTGCAGGCAGAGCCTGCCTTGGTGCCTCAGCAGCTGCTACCATGGGCAACTCGGATAGATGGGGTCTGTATTCTACCTGCGAATGCAGACACATCAGGATTATTGCAAGTGCTTGTAATTCAAGTCAGGCAATGCAGGACCGCCAAAACCCTCCGAAGCATCAACTATGAAGCACCTTCAAAACTGAAGCCCAGTAGTAGTCCAGGTAACACCATATTTTCGACTCTGTGGAACTGATGTGCTTGTGCTTCCATGGCCGAACCTCACAGATCCTTGAAAACCTGAGATCCACACCTACACATTCAGAATCAGCTAACCTATCCTATCATCTGATTTTCTATCTAGCTGGAAAGTATACAATCGAAGAATATTAAGTATACACAGATCAGTATTTCACAACCGAGAAGGAAACAAAGGTAGTCTCCGCAGCCACCAGCAGACTACAGTCAACTGAAATCTGCAATGATGTAGCCAGCCTCTACTGAAAAGATTAGCAACGACCGGAAAGTCACTGGAATTAACGTCCTGCAAAGGGATTCAGATATGTCCAGAAACAGCAGCAACGATCTCCTCCTTTGCTCGCAGCTAGTCTCACCTTTGGAAATTATCGTGCAATCGGTGGTCTGGCGGGCAGCCTTATTCATAGACGAGTCGATAGACAAGAAGGCCAGCAACCCGATCACGCGGGCCAACACAAGGGCAAGGCCGCAGCAGAAGAACACCAGAAAAATCCACCTGGACCAGAACTGCAGGCATGGCCGGATCCGATTCCTTCCACTTGGTTGCTCCCCGCTATCACTCGCCCGTGCGTCACAAAAGGTTTTGACTCCATTGTCAGATTCCTGATCAGTCCAGCTACAAGCATCCAGTACTCGACCCCTGGAGCGCTTCTCTGGCTCGTTACTTCCTTCACCCTGTTCACTGCTGTCGCCAACCTCCGACAGCCGACCGCTGCCTGCAACCAAATCTGAAGTTCCATGGTCTTTGGATCTACAGCCATCTCCCCCCTCGTCTCGCAGTCCCGTACCGAACCCGCAGTCAGCTCCAATTCCGAGCTCGCGCCTGCTGTCGTGTTTCCACAGCAACCCCGCCTGACACAGCAGAAGTGCCAGAACCAGCGCCACCACAGGAAGAGCCCCTAGCAGCATGGCTTGCCAGATATCCTCGCCTGCCATCTCCATTGTTTCAAACGATTCATGCCACATGACAGCTGCATCGCCCCAGCTTGGCATCATCCTGAGCTCTAATTGAGCTCACCTTCACCCGCACAATACTGACAGAATCTACACAGATATCGAGCTGATGTTATGCATCTAGTCTCCCGCATCTTGAAGTCCGGAGAGGCGAAATGATGCTGAAACCAATTGACGAAATCACGAACTAGAAAGAGCCACGACACCCGTATTCACGTTGATGGGATTTGCCACCGTAGGACTTTCCCTAGGGACGGCAACCGCAGGTAGACACGATGATGATGTGACTACATATAAGACTTGTGCTGATGGCATATAAGTTGCTGGCATTTCCTAGGTCCCAGTTCTTAATTTACCTATCTCGACAACTAGAAGAGGTCAAAGAAGTAGTCCAAACCTTGTCCTATCTCCCAGATCGAGAGGCCGGTCCCCCATAGGTCTGCTTCTTCTAGCCTAAACGCCAAGGACAGCAGGGATGGGTAGAAGACTGTATGCTTCACACCCGAGAGCTCATAGTCGAAGTAATGCTCCTTGCTCTCCTTGTCCCAAATCAGTTTGGGTTTGAAGGTGGAAAGGAGATCGATGAACTGGTGCCCCACAATGGTATTTCCACCTGCAGTGAAGCAAGTCAGTGAGGTGACCAGGTCTGGACAGCAAATAACACTGAAACACCTACTCAGTGACTTTAGACCGTTGTCCAGGGACGGAAGGAAGCACCTTGGGGTCGTATATAATCGTTGCCGTAGAAGTTGATTCCCAGAAGCACCTTGCCTACGACGTCTTTCTCTGGGTCTTTTGCCCAGAGACTCTTCAGTTCACGCCCTGAGTCGAAGTTCTCAAACCTCCTGCTCGCCGAGTCGTAGTTCTCAAACTTCCTGCTCACGGCCTTCACGTAGTCCGGCTTTCTACGAATGTGTGTTTCAGGTAAAAGTGCACGCAAACATGCTTCCACCCATCGGATGGGGGCATTGGGACCTGGACTGTAAGGGCTTGAGAAGTCATAAGTCATCAAAGAAAATCCATCCACATAGCTACCCAGGTCAAGCAAATCATCTGTCGATATCATTCTAGGATCTGCGTTCTGGGAACTGCGAGAATTTGGAGGAGGTATCACAAATACAAACTCCATGTTCCGCCTGTCATGAGCCCCTCGTACAGCTGTGGAATGCAGAATAGAACCCAGAGCTTGTACAAACTCCACGGCCTGCGTCAAGGAATGAAAATGCAAACATTAAAGTAGCAACTCTTCGGGTACATACTGGGAGGCAGCTGCACTTGCCGTAATACCTTCAGCCGCAGCTCTGGCACCTCTAAGAGTCGAGAAGCCTGCCATGAAGACCACGCCTCAAAAACAGCACCATCAAAATGCCTCTCTCTGCCAGACAAATGAATCACGGCAGTAAGCCACCCAGCAGAAGACATGGATACCAAATCAAAGGTGGTGTTGTGAAATCGCATGACTGTCCTATACTTACTGGCATTCAGATACAATGAGGTCAATAGCTCGTTGTTTCTCATCAGATTCGGTCAGCATTCTGTCCAGTGCCATCCCCCTCAAGACGAAGCGGGGAAGTATCTGAGATGACAACCACACGACCCCAAAGCTGACGAAAGAGTGTATACACGTGACCGAAAGTCCCACTGTAATCCTGATCAATGGCTTGCAATGCCTCATACCCGTGGAGATCCGTTCTTCCGAACCTCCGAGATCCACTCCTGGTCTACATCATGACTCCCAACGAGGTCCAGTTGAGACTTGAAGTTCCCTCTGACACGAGCACAGTCATCCAACATGAAAAAATGTCCCCAGCTGTGAGAACAAAGTGCCTCGTTTTGCAACAAACGATCAGATTGAACCCATATCACCTTCAGGAAACTGTGAAAGTCAGAAGCTGTGATCGATCCCGCATACCTCCTCAGTTCATACCAAACAGGCGAAACGTGCGTAAACTTTGACCTAAACCTTTTCGCATTATCATACCCCTTCGAGTTCCTGCATCTAGGAAACACAATCAGCAAAATTACTTCCACACCAAGATACTGCACGAGGATGGACAGCATGCTTAAACAAGCGACTACGTGAAAACATCAGCTTCCCCAAGCCTACATTGCACCCACTCTGTCCTGCTTCCGCCCAATTGCTCCCTTACAAGAAGAAACAAACTAGCCTAAAATCACAACCTGCATTCATCACAAGCTTGTTACTCACACCCACCACTGGCCACGCCTCAGCGCAGCTGAATCTAGCGAAACCAAATGAGAATTTCTCAGAAAGGTTGCACACACCACGGGGTGACATAAGCGAGCACCATGCCAGTCACGTGTCGGTGGTTCGTCCTGTTCCAAGGCCGCGAGTGCTCCTGCTACCACAAAATCCTCAGCTCATAATGCTTCGTTCCCGGCATGCTCCCATGCATGCGACAACAAACCAGAATGCCGGGTTGCCCACCTTGAGAATCGTCTGGTAGGGAACTTCGGGATTCACCAGACCGCGGTCGTAGACTGAGGTGGCAGCTTCAGCACTTTCGGGCACGGCAGGCTTCATTAGGCTCCAGAAGAGGAGCGTGAGAATGACAGCAATGAGAACTCCAGCAGGCCAGGAGAAGAGAAGTTTGAAGGCCATCTCCGACTTCCGGCTGCTCCGTGGAAGCCTGGGACGGCGGGCAGGGCCAGAGACCGTACCATTCCTAGACCCAGAAGCAGAGCCATTCCTAGCGCCAGGGCCAGGGCCCGGGCTAGGTCCAGGACCAGGCCCGGGAACAGAACCAGGGCCAGCACCGGGGACAGAACCAGGGCCGTCATGCTGTGGCCGCCCCATGGCTGGAAGGAAGCTCCCAGCAAGCTCTGAGAGGCAGCACTAGGACTGGCCTACACTGGCCTGAACTGGGCTCGACTGGACAGCGAGAGGAGAGACAGCACACGGCGGCTACATGGGTTGAAATTGGGCGAGATATGCTTACAGATCGATGACCTAGCACCGAAAGCCTATCTTCCATTGGCCCTGTGCTTCCATATAAAAAAACCTCCTTCCCAGATGAAAACGTTGCTGCGCACTTTGGCGGGCCAGGCACCAATGACCGATGCGTGCCCAACTTTTGCTGTTCGAAAGACGACGCCTTTTGCCAGCGGCAACAAAGATAGATAACATATGCTGCAGGGAAGCCAGGCGTGACTTGGTCTATTTCCTTCTCGAAAGCTGAGCCCAGATTGAGGACAAGATTGTGCAGCAGAGAAAAATGGTATACAAAGCCATCTCTGGTTAGAAAAAGTCTTGCAACAGCCAAGAGTTGTTAGAGGCTTCTTTTACCAGACATGATCTCCGATCCAACCATTCCTTCTGCGTACGTGTTGGTACGATTCTACCGTCGTGAACCTACCCCGCACATCCAGCCATACGAACTCCCTGGCTATTCACCCGCAGGCGCCTGCGAGTGAAAAGGCAACAACATTTCAGAGCTATTTAATTTGGACACTGTAGGACGGGTGGTCGAACATGGGAAATTTCTCCATGGCATTTGTTGCCTTTCACAGAGCCCACAGAGCTCACAGGCAGACTCTTCAGATGCCACCCACTGTCATGAGGGGCTACCCCTCGCGTCGTTCCTGGCGTGGTCGTTTTGAGTTGATACCTAGTTAAATTCCAAGCCATAATATGGGAAGTGACAAAAGCAGCAACATGGGCAATTCTCGGGAGGTGGTTCAGGTATAGGACGGTGTGATGAATGAAGCCTGCATCACGGAAGGCGCGCAGTTTGCCTTCAGTGGAAATGCTCCCACCTTGAGAAACATGTGTATCACTCAAGCTCAATACCGTGAAGTGGCAACTGGAGACACAGTCCGAAAAACCGCAGGAGCGGATCTTCCAAGCTAGCGTCATGGCCTACATGCTCCACATGGACACGACTGAGTGCTCGACTTTCTATCACTCGTCATGATGATATTCGAACAATCCATCTGGCCCTGCAAAGCAAGATCACGACTAAGAATCTGCCAAGGTGACTACAAACCACCTGCAAGCTCAACTCCAGGAACACGAACTCGAAACTAATTGAGCCCACTATTCAAGCGAATCAAACTCATCATCTTACAGCACCCATTCAAGATCTACGTGAGCAGTCAGGGCATACCCCAGGGAAACTCCTTGTTGCGGATATGAAGGTATGAGTAGGCCTGCACATGGACAACGCACATAAGTAGTGAAGACGAGCAGCAAAGCTTGACAGCTAATCGCATTTTTCTTACAGCGTCCCGAAGCAACCTTCAAAGATAGTCAGGATTATAGGTCAGATAAAGAGTGGGAAAGCACAAGATGCACTCTTGAACGTACCGGTCTCTCATGATGTTCAGGGTGTTCATTTCCAGAAAAGGTGTAGATGCCAAAAGCAACAACAGCAGTGAAACCGAGGGCAGTAATTCGTTTCCATTTGTGCATCTCCTCTGAAGTAAGCCGATTAGCCAGCAACGTGTGTATCAAAGAGACGACTCGGAGGCAACAAGAGCCATGGCATGAACACAGCAATCAGGCACTCGTCCAAATCTTCAGCAAAACCAATGACAAAAAGGAAGTACCATCCAGCTGCAGGTACAGCACTCACTAGGCACAAACCACTGTGGGAACCTCTGCTTGCTGACAAGGAGGCCAACAAGTATGCCATAGATCAACGAGCAAACCTCCCACACATCAGCCATTTTCAGCAAATTCAGAGAAAACTTCCAGGCACGATCAGCTACGATTCCCATCCAGATCCCGCGATGCAGCAGTTGCGCGACTGACTCCCGGAAGTATTTAACGGGCAAGTGAAACCTACCGACGTCGTCAACAGCAGAAGAGTGTGCAAATCTTCGGGATGGGACAGCAGTAGAAGCCCGACTGGCAGAGCGAGAGCCTAAGGCGGGCAGCAACGGCCCCAGCCGTTGCCTCAGTGCGGTCGCCATGATTGTCTCACGGTGCCTTGCGCTCGCGTGAACAAAGTCTAGGGCTCTGAAATGCGCTCGTCAACCAGCAAAGAGCAAAAGCGTCTTCCAAGCACCCAAGTTATGATAATATTTGTTATTACTTCGCACTTAAAGTGCCTTTTCTTTTTTTTTAAACGTTTAGACTTTGTAAATATGTAGAGATTAAAGTCCCATCTACATTAGGGCGATTGGATCAACCCTATGGAGGGCCAGGGGACTGGGCCCTCCAAACGTCTACTACCAAGATGTCATGGTGTGGAATAAGGAAGGGCCTATTAATCATCGTAGCTGAAGCTATCTATCGCTCCCAAAATGTCATAGTCTGGAATAAGGAAGGGCTTACTAAGCACCGGAGCTGAAGATGCTAAGTTTCCCGTTATCGAAGCTATCCTGAAAATTGCATTGCCAATGCCCTAGAGAATATGACATCTCAGACCCCGTTATCGAAGCTATCCTGAAAATTGCATTGCCAATGCCCTGGAGAATATGACATCTCGGACACCGTTATCGAAGCTATCCTGAAAATTGCATTGCCAATGCCCTAGAGAATATGATATCTCGGACTGTGTCATGCGTAGCAATGCGCTACCCAGCTATTGGACAGTGAGCTAAGTAGGTCCCAGAGTTGTCGAGAGGGGCGCCACAGCTGTAGGTCGTGAAAGAACAGGCCAAAGGTTGGACCAAGCCCCGGTGGAACCTCATCACGGTAGAAAAAGAAGGCGGTGCGAATTGGAAGGCCTAGATGCAAGGTCGGGTCAGAATCCAGGAACCTGCTCCCTTCCTTATACAAGAGTGGAGACAAGCTCAAGTGGGTCAAACAATCGAAGAATCCAAAAGAAGGTCCTGCTGCACCTGCCTATAGTGCTTCTCTTAGAGAAAGGCTTGAAGCCCACGGAAACCACCTGTAGGGAATGAGGAAAAAGGAGGCATAACTTCCCTAACCTAAGAGGATAAAAGGCCCCTAGTCGACCTTAAAGACACCTGCAGGGGAAAAACCCCTTCCTCTACACCCGAGACGAATCCCTCTAAAATGAGGGAATTCCTAATTAGGAAGCGAGAGGCCAAGGTGAGGGCAAAGAGGCCTAGCTTCCAAAAAAGGCCACTGGCACATAGGCCTCCGCGGCTTGTAGACCTCAGCCCCCAAATGCGATAGATAGGGACGCTTGCCACCGAACTAGATCCCAGTAGTACTCCCAAAGGTACCTAGACAGATGATGTCATGTGTTTCACAGCTTACAATTGCACATCCCATTTGGAACACCAACACGAACCCAAACCGGAAAAGCAGGTCGGCGCATAACATCGAAGACTATAACATGTCATAACATGGAAGACTACAACATGTCACGCACATGATGACAAGGAACATATCCAACGTGCTGTGATGATGCAAAACTTTCAAAGATGACTTTTCCCGTCAAGCTTAGCGAGGTGTTTTCAGCTTGCTTTGAAAGGACCTGGGCATTAATGCCCAGGTCCTTTCGCACACCGGCGTCAAATCGTTTGCCCACTGGTTGCAAGTACACACAACTCACCCTAGCATGGGCATTCAGCCGGACATACCGACTTACATGTCGTGGCCGTGGACGGCCGTCCGGACAGACGTGGCGCCTTTATGGCCATCGTGCTCCATTTCCTCCATGGCACACGGCCATGTACGTACGCCCTATACAGACGTATGGAATGCGATGAGGACACGGCCAGACGCCATCGATGTGAGCCACGACTTAAAAACGCGTACAGCGGGAGCGGAACTCCGGTTCCTCGACACGGCGCATCGTGTGGAGCCCGCCGCGACGGCACTCTTTAAACCGAGACGAACCTGAATATTGTATTATAAGGGGGCAGCTGCGAAAAGACGGGGAGGGCGGGTAATAGGAACACAATGCACCCGCCCGGGAAGGGAATAGTGTTACATACAGGTGTAACAAATGCAGGCTTGTATGCAAAGCCTGTGCACGAAGCAAACAATGTAACGTTCTAGAGGGCCGTAACAAGAACTGTGTCAAAAACCCGTAACATGGGCACCATGTTTCTAGTAGTGATTCTCCCTAGTGTTGCCTACGAGCAGTCCTTCCCAACACAAACAAGTGGGATGGACTGTTGGTTGCTACAGGAGAGGACAAAGAGCTAAAGGAGTGTGCCTTATGCCTTGATGGCAGCCCTGACAATAGCGAAGACATCTCCTTGGAGTGCATGTTTGCTCTAATAGTTTTCAAGAGAGCCCACCTATCTTACAAATGGCTTTGATATTTGCATCACCGCCTTTTTCAAAACCCACGACATATAGCCCTGCTTGAGCCTCATGTGGTGGCGCACAAACCGCCGAGGAACATTGGTGGGGGTGCGGGCTTGCACACCGCACTCGTTGGCATCATCCGACACGCGACACAATTGATTTTCGGGGACAAGCCGACCTGTGGTGGTGGGGAGGGGTGGGGTGGAGGGGTCGAACGGGCATTTACTTGGGATGCCCGACCTTGTTAGGCGAGGTTTGTGTATCACTGTAGATGGCAACCTAAAAGATCAGCAACCCCTTACTGAGGGCATTCATGCTAGGCAAGGTCATCCATCCAACATCCAATAGGCTGCCGTTTGTTAGCAAGCTTCTTTACCTTGGAGTCCTACATACTTTGCCTCGGGCATGGTAGCATTCGAGGATCCAATGTGTAGCCTTTGTCACAACCACAACTTGAGTGAAGGCACAGGGGTTCTAGCATGATCACGCAATCTCGCCAGTGCATGCATGAAATCGCTAGGGTCCGGGCAAGCCCCACTCTCAAATTTTATTTTGAAGCACAAATTAGGAGAAGAAGTTCGCAGAGGCGGAGTGGCATGTCTGCCTCAAGGCTCTTCACTTGGACATTTGGGGCATTTGCGTAATCCATACATCCATATTAGTCTTCATGGTTGGGATGCTTCAAGCATACTAGGGTTGGAATCCCCAATTCAGATGTGATGTTGAGTACTATCGGACATGGTAGTGGAAAATTTTGTAAGCAATTTTCTAGGGAGTCCGTAATTATCTAACATCTCTTCTTCTTGGTTAATTCATCTTACATAGTAGAAGAAGAATGATATTATTTTAAGTTCACTTAGGACGGAATAATTTGATTTAAGTTCACTAAGGATGGAATTTTCGTACTTTATACTTGACAACTTGTATCATGGTGTTCCTAAGCTACTAGCACCAAGGCATGCACAGAAAAACAAGCCCTAATTAATTCATGATTATTATAATTATATAATATATTATAATAAATCTGATCCTCATAATAATATCATTAATATTATAATTATATTTATATATACTATTATATTTTAATATTTATTAGCACTATGTTGTGGAAGGCAATCTTTCTTGAGGTTAACAGATAGCACTTAGTCAAACATCTTTGAAAATTTCAGGGATTATAAAATAATAATAATTAAAATAACAAATATTTATATAAAATATATTTATTTTATAATTATAGTCAGTTCTTGTTATTGTTTTGTGCTCGCCCAGCTTGCGTCTCATGCTCGGGCCTGGGCTGTAATTCTCTATTTATAAAGGCCGGATAATTCTCTAAAACAAACTTGTTTTTCTGTGCTTACCCGTAAATTGCAATAACTTCAAAATTAAAACTTTCCATCCCACTAAATTTGTGCCGGAGGCTGGCACCTGTGGATGTCACGTGACACCGCCTAGTTCCGTTACTCTGGTACATATTCGACGTTCGCCTTGCCATGATCGTCAGCAGGAGATTGGCAAGCCTGGCCCCCAATGGCCGCCCGCGGATTAGAGGAGTTGCCGACCTCGCCAGGCAGGCCGGCAATTTGTTTGACATGTACATTTGCAACCACCATATGAAGTCTGCACTGCGCAAGCTGCTCCAACGCACCTGTTCCCTCGGAGCTGACACGCACGTCTTTCGAAATCGTCTATGATAGCAAGCTCGAGGGTCTCGCCAGTGTTGAATGGTTTGACCCGGAGAGCACCGTCATAGTCTTGGAGCAGGAACGAGGACTCTCCCTGGTTTAATTTGATCGGGGCATCAGGCTGAGCACCTCCAACTTCATTTCTGCGTTCAGCAACAACAAGTTCCGATGGCAGTGGAACCGAACAAGTTTCTCCTGGCTGTGATGGTGTGCGTGGTGGGTAGCCTGATGCCCTCCGCTGCCGGCGCCAGAGCCGTCAGGGCAACAAAGCCGAAAGGGCCGAACACCACCTTCCTAACTGCTTTCTGCAGCAACAACGGCAACATCACCGCAGGGAGCTCTCTTTGACCTGAATATTGTGTTCCAGGATTTGCACCAGAACACTGCCACCAGCGGATACTTCTACCGTGCCGAGCACTCGGGCGGAAACACCACGGCGCACGGCCAGGCGATCTGCAACCAAAGACTCTCCCAGGACCTGTGCACCCAGTGCCTAGGAGCTCTTACACAAAGCATCTTGGACATTTGCGCTAACGCTGTCGGAGGCAGGGTGCAGCTGGTTGACTGCTTCGTCCGCTACGAGATCTATAACTTCCTAACTGCTTTCTGCAGCAACAACGGCAACATCACCGCAGGGAGCTCTCTTTTGACAACCTGAATATTGTGTTCCAGGATTTGCACCAGAACACTGCCACCAGCGGATACTTCTACCGTGCCGAGCACTCGGGCGGAAACACCACGGCGCACGGCCAGGCGATCTGCAACCAAAGACTCTCCCAGGACCTGTGCACCCAGTGCCTAGGAGCTCTTACACAAAGCATCTTGGACATTTGCGCTAACGCTGTCGGAGGCAGGGTGCAGCTGGTTGACTGCTTCGTCCGCTACGAGATCTATAACTTCCCTGACCTAGCTGCAGAATTCCCCATACCCTCCTACATGGTTCAGTGAATTTGGTGACCAGTAGTGGCAGTCTAGAGGAAACAATACATGGTCCAGGAGTGAGCTCAGGTGTTCTTTAGGAGGACCCTGAACTTACAAGCGAGATGATGAACATCAGCCACGGTACTACACAGGGCAACTCACAACGAGCATTTGAAGCCTGGTGAAGGAGAATATGTGTTGTGCAGATTGTCTTCTGCACAACACATGCATTCTTCAAACTCTGTTATGTCCTTTTTGTTCACTTCGTTTCCATTTCTGACTCTGGAAGCCGTCGTGCGCTCCAGGCCCATGTAGAGCCTTTGTCTTTCGGTGGGCTGGTGATTGCAGGGCTTGCTTCGTTCCCACCTAAGAGCAGTTGGATGTCCAGGGTGAAGTCCCGTCCCATGTTCCATCCTTCACATACTATCACATCTTCGACAAGTTCTAAGCCAAAACTTTGCCAATTGCTGCAAATACAGAACGGCTGTACTGGGGACATGATCTGGTTCTGTCTTCCAAGTGTTCTGCAATGATTAAGACGAGACATGATGACAAGGAACATATCCAACGTCGTGATGATGCAAAACTTCAAAGATGACTTTTCCCGTCAAGCTTAGCGAGGTGTTTTCAGCTTGCTTTGAAAGGACCTGGGCATTAATGCCCAGGTCCTTTCGCACACCGGCGTCAAATCGTTTGCCCACTGGTTGCAAGTACACACAACTCACCCTAGCATGGGCATTCAGCCGGACATACCGACTTACATGTCGTGGCCGTGGACGGCCGTCCGGACAGTCGTGGCGCCCTTTATGGCCATCGCGCTCCATTTCCTCCATGGCACACGGCCATGTACGTACGCCCTATACAGACGTATGGAATGCCAGTGGGGCGGACACGACGGACGCCATCGATGTGAGCCACGCACTTAAAAAAACGCGTACAAGCGGGAGCGGAACTCCGGTTCCCTGACACTGGCGCATCGTGTGGAGCCCGCGACTTCAGCGCACTCTTTAAACCGAGACGAACCTGAATATTGTGTTCCAGGATTTGCACCAGAACACTGCCACCAGCGGATACTTCTACCGTGCCGAGCACTCGGGCGGAAACACCACGGCGCACGGCCAGGCGATCTGCAACCAAAGACTCTCCCAGGACCTGTGCACCCAGTGCCTAGGAGCTCTTACACAAAGCATCTTGGACATTTGCGCTAACGCTGTCGGAGGCAGGGTGCAGCTGGTTGACTGCTTCGTCCGCTACGAGATCTATAACTTCCCTGACCTAGCTGCAGAATTCCCCATACCCTCCACATGGTTCAGTGAATTTGGTGACCAGTAGTGGCAGTCTAGAGGAAACAATACATGGTCCAGGAGTGAGCTCGGGTGTTCTTTAGGAGGACCCTGAACTTACAAGCGAGATGATGAACATCAGCCACGGTACTACAGGGCAACTCACAACGAGCATTTGAAGCCTGGTGAAGGAGAATATGTGTTGTGCAGATTGTCTTCTGCACAACACATGCATTCTTCAAACTCTGTTATGTCCTTTTGTTCACTTCGTTTCCATTTCTGACTCTGGAAGCCGTCGTGCGCTCCAGGCCCATGTAGAGCCTTTGTCTTTCGGTGGGCTGGTGATTGCAGGGCTTGCTTCGTTCCCACCTAAGAGCAGTTGGATGTCCAGGGTGAAGTCCGTCCCATGTTCCATCCTTCACATACTATCACATCTTCGACAAGTTCTAAGCCAAAACTTTGCCAATTGCTGCAAATACAGAACGGCTGTACTGGGGACATGATCTGGTTCTGTCTTCCAAGTGTTCTGCAATGATTAAGACGAGACATGATGAGATCACATCCTCTGCATGCCTCAGCCTGCTTCAATGAAACAATTTGGCTTTCAGTCTGTTGGCTGTGCCTTCTTCAGTGAAGCATGTCAGTCAGTCCGTTTTTCAACCCACGATCGGTGCCTGCCTGTAGGTCTTACGGGCGTACCAGTTCACAGTTTTGTTTAGCAGTGCGGGAGTAACCTGTAGGGCACCAAGAACTGTGTCAAAACCCGTAACATGGGCACCATGTTTCTAGTAGTGATTCTCCCTAGTGTTGCCTACGAGCAGTCCTTCCCAACACAAACAAGTGGGATGGACTGTTGGTTGCTACAGGAGAGGACAAAGAGCTAAAGGAGTGTGCCTTATGCCTTGATGGCAGCCCTGACAATAGCGAAGACATCTCCTTGGAGTGCATGTTTGCTCTAATAGTTTTCAAGAGAGCCCACCTATCTTACAAATGGCTTTGATATTTGCATCACCTGCCTCTTTTTCAAAACCCACGACATATAGCCCTGTTTGAGCCTCATGTGGTGGCGCACAAACCAGTCGCTGAGGAACATTGGTGGGGGGTGCTGTGGGCTTGCACACTGCACTCGTTGTGGCATCATCCGACACGCGACACAATTGATTTTCGGGGACAAGCCGACTGTGGTGGGGAGGAGGGGTGGGGTGGAGGGGTCGAACGTCTGCATTTACTTGGGATGCCCCGACCTTGTTAGGCGAGGTTTGTGTATCATCAGAGATGGCAACCTAAAAGATCAAGAACCCTCATCGAGGGCATTCATGCTAGGCAAGGTACTGTCCATCCAACATCCAATAGGCTGCCGTTTGTTAGCAAGCTTCTTTACCTTGGAGTCCTACATACTTTGCCTCTGGGCATGGTAGCATTTCAGGGATCCAATGTGTAGCCTTTGTCACAACCACAACTTGAGTGAAGGCCTGGGGTTCTAGCATGATCACTGCAATCTCGCCAGGTGCATGCATGAAATCGCTAGGGTCTGGGCAAGCCCCCACTCTCAAATTTTATTTTGAAGCACAAATTAGGAGAAGAAGTTCGCAGAGCAGGGAGTGGCATGTCTGCTGCCTCAAGGCTCTTCACTTGGACATTTGGGGCATTTGCAGAATCCATACATCCATATTAGTCTTCATGGTTGGGATGCTTCAAGCATACTAGGGTTGGAATCCCCAATTCAGATGTGATGTTGAGTACTATCGGACATGGTAGTGGAAAATTTTTGTAAGCAATTTTCTAGGGGAGTCCGGTAATTATCTAACATCTCTTCTTCTTGGTTAATTCATCTTACATAGTAGAAGAAGAATGATATTATTTTTAAGTTCACTTAGGACGGAATAATTTGATTTAAGTTCACTAAGGATGGAATTTTCGTACTTTATACTTGACAACTTGTATCATGGTGTTCCTAAGCTACTAGCACCAAGGCATGCACAGCAAAAACAAGCCCTAATTAATTCATGATTATTATAATTTATATAATATATTATAATAAATCTGATCCTCATAATAATATCATTAATATTATAATTATATTTATATATACTATTATATTTTAATATTTATTAGCACTATGTTGTGGAAGGCAATCTTTCTTGAGGTTAACAGATAGCACTTAGTCAAACATCTTTGAAAATTTCAGGGATTATAAAATAATAATAATTAAAAATAACAAATATTTATATAAAATATATTTATTTTATAATTATAGTCAGTTCTTGTTATTGTTTTGTGCTCGCCCAGCTTGCGTCTCATGCTCGGGCCTGGGCTGTAATTCTCTATTTATAAAGGCCGGATAATTTCTCTAAAACAAACTTGTTTTTCTGTGCTTACCCGTAAATTGCAATAACTTCAAAATTAAAACTTTCCATCCCACTAAATTTGTGCCGGAGGCACGGCACCTGTGGATGTCACGTGACACCGCCTAGTTCCGTTACTCTGGTACATATTCGACGTTCGCCTTGCCATGATCGTCAGCAGGAGATTGGCAAGCCTGGGCCCCCAATGGCCGCCCGCGGATTAGAGGAGTTGCCGACCTCGCCAGGCAGCCAGGCCGGCAATTTGTTTGACATGTACATTTGCAACCACCATATGAAGTCTGCACTGCGCAAGCTGCTCCAACGCACCTGTTCCCTCGGAGCTGACACGCACGTCTTTCGAAATCGTCTATGATAGCAAGCTCGAGGGTCTCGCCAGTGTTGAATGGTTTGACCCGGAGAGCACCGTCATAGTCTTGGAGCAGGAACGAGGACTCTCCCTGGTTTAATTTGATCGGGGCATCAGGCTGAGCACCTCCAACTTCATTTCTGCGTTCAGCAACAACAAGTTCCGATGGCAGTGGAACCGAACAAGTTTCTCCTGGCTGTGATGGTGTGTGCGTGGTGGGTAGCCTGATGCCCTCCGCTGCCGGCGCCAGAGCCGTCAGGGCAACAAAGCCGAAAGGGCCGAACACCACCTTCCTAACTGCTTTCTGCAGCAACAACGGCAACATCACCGCAGGGAGCTCTCTTTTTGACAACCTGAATATTGTGTTCCAGGATTTGCACCAGAACACTGCCACCAGCGGATACTTCTACCGTGCCGAGCACTCGGGCGGAAACACCACGGCGCACGGCCAGGCGATCTGCAACCAAAGACTCTCCCAGGACCTGTGCACCCAGTGCCTAGGAGCTCTTACACAAAGCATCTTGGACATTTGCGCTAACGCTGTCGGAGGCAGGGTGCAGCTGGTTGACTGCTTCGTCCGCTACGAGATCTATAACTTCCCCTGACCTAGCTGCAGAATTCCCCATACCCCTCCTACATGGTTCAGTGAATTTGGTGACCAGTAGTGGCAGTCTAGAGGAAACAATACATGGTCCAGGAGTGAGCTCGGGTGTTCTTTAGGAGGACCCTGAACTTACAAGCGAGATGATGAACATCAGCCACGGTACTACACAGGGCAACTCACAACGAGCATTTGAAGCCTGGTGAAGGAGAATATGTGTTGTGCAGATTGTCTTCTGCACAACACATGCATTCTTCAAACTCTGTTATGTCCTTTTTGTTCACTTCGTTTCCATTTCTGACTCTGGAAGCCGTCGTGCGCTCCAGGCCCATGTAGAGCCTTTGTCTTTCGGTGGGCTGGTGATTGCAGGGCTTGCTTCGTTCCCACCTAAGAGCAGTTGGATGTCCAGGGTGAAGTCCCGTCCCATGTTCCATCCTTCACATACTATCACATCTTCGACAAGTTCTAAGCCAAAACTTTGCCAATTGCTGCAAATACAGAACGGCTGTACTGGGGACATGATCTGGTTCTGTCTTCCAAGTGTTCTGCAATGATTAAGACGAGACATGATGAGATCACATCCTCTGCATGCCTCAGCCTGCTTCAATGAAACAATTTGGCTTTCAGTCTGTTGGCTGTGCCTTCTTCAGTGAAGCATGTCAGTCAGTCCGTTTTTCAACCCACGATCGGTGCCTGCCTGTAGGTCTTACGGGCGTACCAGTTCACAGTTTTTGTTTAGCAGTGCGGGAGTAACCTGTAGGGCACCAAGAACTGGCGGCTTGAACCGGAGTACCCCGTATGTTAATGCCGGGCCCCGCACGCGGCGGAGACGAAGGCAGAATGTTTATAACTCTGGCAACCCCGTCCGGGCATTGAAGCAGGCAGTTCCAGAGGGCCATGAAGCAGGCACCCCATCCGGGCATTGAAGCAGGCAGTTCCAGAGGGCCATGAAGCAGGCACCCCATCCGGGCATTGATCTGGCAGTTCCAGAGGGCCATGAAGTTGGGGGAAGGATGACAGCCCATCCAAATGGCCTAGGCCAAATAATGGACACACATTTATAAGAACGCCGTGATTAAGCATCCTGAGCTTGGATCGGTCCTTAGATGGGGTGCCTAAAGGGAGTGGATGCTCTTGGTGTAAGTAATCCACTCTTGGTGCAAGTAGCTTAGGCACACCATGGTACAAGTTGTTAAGTACCAGGTCCCATAATGGAAATCCGTCCTCAGCGGACTTAAATACAATTCTTCTTCTTCGTCCATCCGGGGATTGATTTGGCAGCCCCGTAGACCATGCAGTTCGGGGATGGATGACACCCTATCCGGGCACCATACTTTACCACTAGCCCCGTAGGGCCATCAAACCGGGGATGGATGGTACCCCATCCGGGTACTGACTCGCTGGGCACTGATCCGTCCAGCGTATATCTCCACTTTCTTGCTACACAAGACAGTGGACAACGAGTCGGGTTTTGTTCAACGGGCAAGGTAGGGATTCGCTCATCACACCCTTGCCCGAACGATCGGCACCGTGAGCCCCAAGGAGCCCAGGCGGGGCATATGCACACAGGTTCTCTCTGTTATGATGAGAGGTGCCAGGATCAGTGTTAGACATCCCTGTCCATGTCTCAGTTTGGACAGGAATGGACATGTCCATGTCTCAGCAAGCACATCCCCCCCAACAGGCACTAGCTACAATGCTTCATTGTTCTCACGGTCGACCCTGACAACTGCAACAACCAGCCGTGAATCGATGCACACGGTACCCATCCCTTACGACAATGTCTCTCTGTTCAAGCCTTGACATTATCTCCGTGGAACTGTGGCAGTCACTGCACATGCGGAGATTCTTCGTTACCACCAGAGGTGTCCCACTCGGAGTGTTCAACAGACCAAACGCTAAAGCTAGCTTCTCAGCATGCCCACAAAGCGCATCTTCCTTTTCCTTCTCAGACAGTGGCTTCAACACCAACTTCGTCTGAGGTACGTGGCCTCCTTCCTGCTTCACACGTGCATTCGTGCTCTCGACTTTAAGTGCAATATCATCTCTTTTTTCTCCCACCGCAAATGTATGTACCTGCTTCTTCACCTCAATCGTCGCCACTGCAGGTTTCTTGTTAGCTCCTGCTGCCCTTCTCTGTGTTTCAATCCTGTCTACATCGGTCCACCTACCTGCATCTGCGTAGGCATTGGCCATGAGCACATACGCAGACGCCATTTGAGGGTCCAGCCTAACAATGCTTTCAAAACACCACATCGCCCTCTCTATATCCCCGTGACTTTTGCAGGCATTCAACAAAGACGTCAAGCCCACAACATTACTTTGGCCCTCACATGATAATAGCATCTTCTCTGCCTCATCTAAATGGCCAGCACGCCCAAGAAGATCAATCATGCAGGTGTAATGCTCAACAGTAGGTTTGATGCCATGCTGTTCAGCCATGGAATCAAAGTGCTTGACCCTCGTGGACCAGTCCTCATGACTGCATGCTACTAGAAGGCAAGTAAAAGTAGCATCATTAGGCTGAACACCGGCAACTAACATCTTCTCAAAACAAGCTAGTGCCTTGTGACCTTTATCACAAGCACCATACCCAGCAATCAGGACATTCCACGTCACCACATCCTTTGTGGCCATGCTGTCAAAAACCTTGCGTGCATCTTCCAGATCGCCACATTTCGCATACATGTCCACCAGGCAGTTGCCCACCACAACGTCATCCAGCAGTCCTCTTTCAACAATCTGTGAGTGCAGATGCATGCCCATCTGTAAGGCACCAGTGCTTGCACAGGCCTTCAGAAGGCAAGCAAAATGGTCAGCCAAAATCAGGCCTCCTGCTCCATTTGTCCATACACAGCAAGCGCCTCTGTCCGAGTCCTTGCTGTGCATACCAGCAATCAGGGCATTCCATGTCACCACATCTTTGTGTCCATGCTGTCAAGAACCTGGCGTGCATCTTTCATTTCACCACATTTTGCATACATGTCCACCAGGCAGGTGCCCACCACAACGTCATCCAGCAGTCCTCTTGACAATCAGAGTGCAGCTGCCTGCCCTTCTGTAAGGCACTAGTGCTTGCACAGGCCTTCAGAAGGCAAGCAAAAGTAACATGGTCAGCCAAAATGAGGCCAGCCTCCTCCATTTGTCCATATACAACAAGCGCCTCATGTCCAAGCCCTTGCTGGGAATAGCCAGCCATCAGCACCGTCCATGTCACCACATCCTTTGTGGGCATGCCATCAAAAACCTTGCGTGCATCTTCCAGTTCGCCACATTTCACATACATGTCCACCAGGCAGTTGCCCACCACTACATTATCCAGCAGTCCTCTGTCGACAATCTGTGAGTGCAGTTGCATGCCCTTCTGTAAGGCACCAGTGCTTGCACAGGCTTTCAGGAGGCAAGCAAAAGTAACATGGTCAGCCAAAATAAGGCCTGCCTCCTCCATTTGTCCATACACAACAAGCGCCTTTGTCCAGCCCAGCAATCAGTTCCATGTCACCACATCCTTTGCATGCTGTCAAAGACCTGTGCGTCTTTCAGTACCACAGCATGCAATCAGGCATTCCATGTCACCACATCCTTTGTGGTCATGCTGTCGAAAACCTGGCGTGCATCTTTCAGTTGGCCACATTTTGCATACATGTCCACCAGGCAGTTGCCAACAAACAAGTTAGTAGGAATGCCACTCTGCACCACATCACAGTGCACTTTTCTGCCAGAATCCAAGTCAGAGGCAAATGCACAAGCTTGAAGGGCAGCTACAAAGACGTGAGCATCCGCCTTCACTCCTGACCTACACATGTCATGGTACAGTTGTATGGCCTCATTAGGTTTCCCATGCTTAGCGTATGCGGAGATTATGGAAGACCACATGAAGGCATCCGGTTTCCCCACTCTGGTGAGCACATCCATGGCCTCCTCTAGCCTACCTCCACATGCATACATGCGCAAGATATGGTTCCCCAAGTATGCATTCGACTCGTACCCAAGTTTGACACTGAGATCATGAACCCGTCGCCCCACAACCAAATCCTTCTTAGCTGTACACAGTTTCAGCACAGTGCAAACCAGAGACGGAGAAATATCAGAGTCTGTCTGCGCCAGAGATTCCAGGGCTCCAACGGCCTCAGAAAGCTTCCCCTGCTGACATAACGTGCTCACGGTAACAGCAGTAGCGACGCCCATTTCCACCTGCATATCCAAGAAAACGAGCTTCTCATCAACCCAAGCTGGCTTGAACGTACTGTTTAACCACAGCACCTCACCGGACCCCTTACGCCGGAAGTCAGGCGAACGGGAGCTCTTCTTGTCTCGTCGGTTATCCCACCACACGGTAGGGTCCAGAAAATATTGTTGCCACAAGTGCTCCTGCTCCTGGCGACGACCATCGTTGGAAATCTCGTCCCCACCCACAAATTTCCTAGGATGTGGAAGTGCTGGGCTCCTTACAGTGCTGCACCTGGAGGCTTTGCTGGCCGGGGGTCGACTCCCTAAGATGAGGTTAGCAGGAGCTCCTGGTACAATCCCTGTACACACACCGATTTGTTGGGTCGACAACGGATCCGGCTGCCATACTGTGGCCATCGTTCAGGGACCGCTGTCGGAGGTGCATGAACAAGACAGGCCAATCACAAAGTCGTCCCCTCTACGCACACTAACCCACAGCCTTTTCAGCAGCCAGGCCAGGGTTGATGGACTGATTGACCAGTGACCTGGATAGTGAATGGCAGTGCCTACAAACCTGTTGAACAGCGGGCAGTTAAGCTGTGCTCAGGACCTGCTTCTAGTCGAGCTTCACTTTGTGTAGAGGGTATATTTTGTGTTTAGGGGATATTGAGTGTAAGGACCATTTTGAGTATGGGCTAGCATCAATAGCGGGCTTGACTAGGTAAGGATGCTGTATATGGTGAAAGGGAGAACGCTAGACACAAGAAAACTAACATAGCAGGCTTGATTAGGCAAGTTTGTTGTGCATGGAAGAAGGAGAATCATAGATAAAAGAAGACATTATGTGAGTACAAGAGAGTTCTTCCTAACGTATTAGGGACGGAAGTAATCAACAGCAGGTTCACAAGAGCTCTTACTCAGCTTATTGCGGACTTAAGTAAACAGAGAGCACAAAGAGAGCTCTTCCCCAACCTAGATTTCTTTCAGAAGTTAGGGATATGATAATAGAGTCAAGGCTTCACAAAGAGATTTTTTAGATTGCTAAGAGCAACAATCTAAGAAGGAATAATAATGATATAGTAAGTGTTTTACTGCAAAGAATTCAAAAATACTTGTGCAACTTCTCTACAACTTACATACTAATCTACGAAGTCATCGCATTTAAACAAGATGTTAGCCAATAATATCCACATAGCCCTTGTGTAAAACTTCTTGGATGAGAAATCTCCCACATCTACCTACCTACTGTACCTTGTTGGATCATACATCAAAAACACTCCTTTGCTATGAAAGCAAGATATAAGTATTGTCGCTTTGAATTTTTTCAAGACAATTAGCAAGATCAGGATTAGATTGAGCAAGACGTTGTTGTTTCTCATTTTATCTCTTTCATGTCTCTTTGGCAAGACCATTTTCTCTTAGAAAGAAAATGGCTAAGAGAAAATTTTCTTAGCCATTTTGTTGATATTTATAATTATAAATGATCAAATAATTGCTTATGTATAAAATCGTAAGACCTGGTCCCACAAACAACTAGAAGAAAGGAAAAATTGATGCTTAAACTATATACTACATACATTAAAATTGAAGAGATTAATAAATAGTTACAACTATATAAAAATGTTAAAATATTTAATATATGCATTCTATAGAATTGAGGAGATTGATAAAAGATTATAGGGGAAAGATGGATTGAAATTATAAATTTTAGTTACAATGAATTCTTTAAACAGTTCGTAGTATTCATTGAATAATACAATTTTGAATTTTGGTTATAACCTATTGAGTTCTAGTAGTGAGTTTCATCTCCAACTTGGCTTCCAAATATATATTGACACTTTTACTTGGACATTAATTGTAATATGGCATGCTTCTTGGATTAGTTCTTTTAGTTGGAGAAGGACATCACACAAGAAAATCTTTTACTAGTACTAAAATACTAAAACTATATGATCTACTCTAAACTCTAAAGATATCTTTTACTAATACTAATATAACATAACATATATAGGCTACTCTCAACTCTAATTATGGAGTCTAAAGAATTGGATTGAATTGAACGAAAGTACAACTGAGGAACCTCATCCAACAGAGAGGAACCCTCAATCCAACAAGGATGAAATCTTCATCCAGATGATGAAATCCTCAAAGGGCTCAGGTTCAGAAATCGTCAAGGGTTCCATCTCCTGGATCGGATAGTATAATTGTAAGGGTGAATAATTGTACACATGTTTGAACCTCAGGGCCTCACACTAACTAAGATATCAGAGTCTGGCGGTTTTCAGTCAGTGAGTGAGTTTCCGCTTCCTCTTCGACTTGATCAGTGAGAGGGGTTCCTGAAGAGGACCTTTCCGACGTTTCCAGGAATGACCCACGAGGACGAAAGATAATAGGCATCATCGTGTTCTGAATCTGACGACTCAGAAGAATCAGAGTCATAATAGTCACCAGTGTCTGACGGATTTTCAGCCGTACTAGTGAGTTCTCTAATTATTCCGCTACAATCTTCGACTCCATCATTGTGAGCGACAACATCATGGCCTGTCGGCGCCGGATTTTCAGTCGTACCATCGCGTCCTCTAATTCCGTCCCCTCTTCCTCTTCCTTCCTCAACCCCTTCGATATCGATATAGGAGTCGCATGCTCTTGTTGTTCCTCTTCCTCTTCCTCTTCCAGTTCCTCTTCCTCTTCCTCTTCCTCTTCCTCTTCCTCAACCCCTTCGATATCGATATTGAGTTGGTATCCTTTTCCTCTTCCTCAACCCCTTCGATATCGATATAGGAGTTGGTATCCTTTTCCTCTTCCTCAACCCCTTCGATATCGATATAGGAGTCCGTATCCTGGGCGGACATATGAGTGTCTGAAGAGGACTTTGATCCCGACGGCGAGATGTTAAAGCGAGCGAAGATATCAGAGTCTGTCGACGACCCTGAACTATGGTCGTCCGACATCACGGATTGAGAACGTCGTCGTTGTAATTCCTGTTCAGCTGCCTCTTGCAGTGCATACCAGCGCTTTAGGTCAGGCGGGCCAAACCGCAGGCAAATTGTAATAGATACAAGACAAGGATGAATAGATAATATTATAGGAGCAGAGCAACGGTGTTGAGCCCATCCCTGGTAGCAATAGGATGGCTGGTACGACAAAAGGCGACTCTGATTCATCCCTGCATCCTTCGATTCATCACCGGTTGCATGGAGGCCATATGGTCCCGAGTCTGCTCGATCGTGGAAAGTCTGCACCACAGTGGAATGATCTCCTATTGCTCGGATAAATCCTGCACAGGAAAGACAAGTAGATCTATCTGCAGAATCGATGATATCACATTGAAGCCTCGCTCAGACGAATCCATACTGTGGCCATCGTTCAGGGACCGCTGTCGGAGGTGCATGAACAAGACAGGCCAATCACAAAGTCGTCCCCTCTACGCACACTAACCCACAGCCTTTTCAGCAGCCAGGCCAGGGTTGATGGACTGATTGACCAGTGACCTGGATAGTGAATGGCAGTGCCTACAAACCTGTTGAACAGCGGGCAGTTAAGCTGTGCTCAGGACCTGCTTCTAGTCGAGCTTCACTTTGTGTAGAGGGTATATTTTGTGTTTAGGGGATATTGAGTGTAAGGACCATTTTGAGTATGGGCTAGCATCAATAGCGGGCTTGACTAGGTAAGGATGCTGTATATGGTGAAAGGGAGAACGCTAGACACAAGAAAACTAACATAGCAGGCTTGATTAGGCAAGTTTGTTGTGCATGGAAGAAGGGAGAATCATAGATAAAAAGAAGACATTAACAGTGAGTACAAGAGAGTTCTTCCTAACGTAGATTAGGGACGGAAGTAATCAACAGCAGGTTCACAAGAGCTCTTACTCAGCTTATTGCGGACTTAAGTAAACAGAGAGCACAAAGAGAGCTCTTCCCCAACCTAGATTTCTTTCAGAAGTTAGGGATATGATAATAGAGTCAAGGCTTCACAAAGAGATTTTTTAGATTGCTAAGAGCAACAATCTAAGAAGGAATAATAATGATATAGTAAGTGTTTTACGCAAAGAATTCAAAATACTTGTGCAACTTCTCTACAACTTACATACTAATCTACGAAGTCATCGCATTTAAACAAGATGTTAGCCAATAATATCCACATAGCCCTTGTGTAAAACTTCTTGGATGAGAAATCTCCCACATCTACCTACCTACTGTACCTTGTTGGATCATACATCAAAAACACTCCTTTGCTATGAAAGCAAGATATAAGTATTGTCGCTTTGAATTTTTTTCAAGACAATTAGCAAGCAGTATGCAGGGATTAGATTGAGCAGCACGTTGTTGTTTCTCATTTTATCTCTCTTTCATGTCTCTTTGGCAAGACCATTTTCTCTTAGCCAAAGAGAAAATGGCTAAGAGAAAATTTTCTCTTAGCCATTTTGTTGATATTTATAATTATAAATGATCAAATAATTGCTTATGTATAAAATCGTAAGACCTGGTCCCACAAACAACTAGAAGAAAGGAAAAATTGATGCTTAAACTATATACTACATACATTAAAATTGAAGAGATTAATAAATAGTTACAACTATATAAAAATGTTAAAAATATTTAATATATGCATTCTATAGAATTGAGGAGATTGATAAAAGATTATAGGGGAAAGATGGATTGAAATTATAAATTTTAGTTACAATGAATTCTTTAAACGGTTCCGTGGTCAGTCGCTTGAATAATACAATTTTGAATTTTGGTTATAACCTATTGAGTTCTAGTAGTGAGTTTCATCTCCAACTTGGCTTCCAAATATATATTGCACGTACCTTTACTTGGACATTAATTGTAATATGGCATGCTTCTTGGATTAGTTCTTTTAGTTGGAGAAGGACATCGTCACAAGAAAATCTTTTACTAGTACTAAAATACTAAAACTATATGATCTACTCTAAACTCTAACAGTATATCTTTTACTAATACTAATATAACATAACATATATAGGCTACTCTCAACTCTAATTATGGAGTCTAAAGAATTGGATTGAATGTTGAATGAAAGTACAACGGGATGTACTCTCAATTGAACTAGAAGGGAAGCACTTTCAATCCAACAAGGATAAACCTAGAGAGGAACCTCAAAAAAGCAGTCCTAGTTGGAACCTGAAGCCGAACTTCCATTCGGACTGGCTGATGAGGTACTCTTCATCCTTGGGCTATGAGCCAGACATATCAGAATCAGAATCTGTCGGCGTCAAGGGTTCCGTCTCAGATGACGTTAAGGGTTCCGCCTCAGTTGTGGAAAACCCACGAGGGAAGATAGTATAATTGTAAGTGAATAATGTACACTCTGAGATCATGTTCAAGAACCTCACGGGCCTCACACTAACTAAGATATCTGTAGAGTCTGGCAGCGGCAAGTTTTCAGTCGTACTAGTGAGTCCTGTGTTTCCGCTTCCCTCTTCGACTTGATCAGTGAGAGGGGAGGTTACAGAGTCTGAAGAGGACCTTTCCGACGTTTCCGACGTTATGGAGTCACAATATTGAGCGACGACTGATGAGTTTCCATTGTCCGAGGACGAAAGATAATAGGCATCATCGTGTTCTGAATCTGACGACTCAGAAGAATCAGAGTCATAATAGTCACCAGTGTCTGTCGACGGATTTTCAGCCGTACTAGTGAGTTCTCTAATTATTCCGCTACAATCTTCGACTCCATCATTGTGAGCGACAACATCATGGCCTGTCGGCGCCGGATTTTCAGTCGTACCATCGCGTCCTCTAATTCCGCGTCCCTCTTCCTCTTCCTCAACCCCTTCGATATCGATATAGGAGTCGGCATGCTCTTGTTGTTCCTCTTGCTGTTCCTCTTCCAGTTCCTCTTCCTTTTCCACTTCCTCTACCTCTTCCTCAACCCCTTCGATATCGATATTGGAGTTGGTATCCTTTTCCTCTTCCTCAACCCCTTCGATATCGATATAGGAGTTGGTATCCTTTTCCTCTTCCTCAACCCCTTCGATATCGATATAGGAGTCCGTATCCTGGGCGGACATATGAGTGTCTGAAGAGGACTTTGATCCCGACGGCGAGATGTTAAAGCGAGCGAAGATATCAGAGTCTGTCGACGACCCTGAACTATGGTCGTCCGACATCACGGATTGAGAACGTCGTCGTTGTAATTCCTGTTCAGCTGCCTCTTGCAGTGCATACCAGCGCTTTAGGTCAGGCGGGCCAAACCGCAGGCAAATTGTAATAGATACAAGACAAGGATGAATAGATAATATTATAGGGAGCAGAGCAACGGTGTTGAGCCTCCATCCCTGGTAGCAATAGGATGGCTGGTACGACAAATTGAAGGCGACTCTGATTCATCCCTGCATCCTTCGATTCATCACCGGTTGCATGGAGGCCATATGGTCCCGAGTCTGCTCGATCGTGGAAAGTCTGCACCACAGTGGAATGATCTCCTATTGCTCGGATAAATCCTGCACAGGAAAGACAAGTAGATCTATCTGCAGAATCGATGATATCACATTGAAGCCTCGCTCAGACGAATCCCGGCGCAGGTTAGCGGGTCGATGAATGGATGATAAGATTCCGCACCTTCTCCTTGGATCCTTGGGCAAGCAAGCGGAAACCCTAACCGACGTCTTAATACAAACAGTCGAAAATCTGATTTGACGCGGCGCTTCCGCTTCTTTCTTGGAGCTTGCACGTAATGTACACGAATGTAGGATCGAAGACCTTCCTTCAACGTTCAAGAAGCATTTAGTTTCTCAGGGACGTTCCATTGCTGGGTCTGTTCTATGTTACCGACTGTGTAATAGGCTACGGTGATTCGGCACAATGGGCCAACCCGAAATGTCCGAGAAGGTGGTAAAATGCTAAGCACGATCCCCATTTGTGTGACACGCACGCCACGCGGCCGTCGTTCCGGCCGGCAAAGGACCCGACTCGACCGGAAAAAGGAGCCGGCGGCCGGTCAGCCAACCGGTCAGTGATGACGGAGTTCCGGGAAAGCACTCGGACTCGGAGTCCTGCCGACCTGAATCCGATCCATTCAATCAGCAGTGGACAAGAAGGAAGAAGCAGAAAAAGAATCGAAGAACATGTTGCAGGCGCCGGATTCCTGAAGGTCACTCACTGGCAGAGGCCACTTGCCTGGCAGCAGGGTCGACATCGACAAGCTTGGCTTGCAACTCCATATATAAACAAGCACGGCCGGACTCTTACCAACACACCAAACAGTCGCAGCGGCCAGCAGGCGATCGAGATCGTCACATCAACGGAGCTGTGGGGCGGCAAACATTTCACTCAGCGCTGCCAAGACATTCAGTTTGGGTCCAGGAGCCGACGATCGGTTCTAGATCTGAGATCGACTTGTTCGAGTAGTGGAGGGTAGCAAAATGGCGGTGGTGGATGCACGCAAGCTTGCGATGGCTGTGCTGGTGGTGTGCGCCCTAGGCCTGGTGCTGGGCGGTGCCAAAGCGCAGCCTGACACCAGCTTCAAGTCGGGGCTGTGCAACACTCAGAAGCTTCCTCCTGGCGCCCCCTTCTTGAGGAACGTGGATGCCGCGCTCTTGGACTTGGAGAAGAACACAGCCTACAGCGGCTACGTCTACCGCACACAGTACCCCAGCGCTAGCGAGAACGATGCAAGCACAGCCTACGCCCAAGGCATCTGCAACCAGAAGCTCACCCAGTCGGACTGCACCGCCTGCATCAAGATTCTTCACCAGGACATCTGGGGCATTTGCGGATACGCTGTCGGAGCCAGAGTGCAGTTCGCCGACTGCTACATCCGCTACGAGAATGCCAATTTCTCCTAGAAATTTGTCATCGTTACAGTTTCTGCCATGGATCATGAGTCCGATTGCAACGCAAGTCGTCGGGAACCCCGCTTGTCGTAGTTTGAGCCTGTTCATGCTCTCCAGATTAAGGTTGCATGTATATAATCTGAAGTAAAGCATCAGGCGTCGACGTCGTGCCTGCTTGAAGATGTCCAGTGTCTACATTCAACTCGCATTTTTGAACTTCCACCGCCCAGATATGATCATTGTAGGTACCAGGCTGCCTGACATAAATTCACTGTTTCTATTCACTTAAGCCTGCGGACATTCTTACTTGAGCCAGTCAGCCACTCCGGTATCAACAGTCCCCGCCAGCCACACCGTCCATCTGAATCAAAACATTCTTGAGCCAGTGCATGCCACACATTAAGGTTAGCCGCAACCGCTTCCTCATTGTGTGCTGCTTGAGGTGGGGTCTGCCTTTGGGCTCTCGTTTGTTCTGCTTTCCTGAGATTCATCATTAAGAACTTAGTGGGTACCGGTGACAACGAGTATGGTGAAGGTGGAATTGCACAATCACAGGAATGTATGTACGTGTCCAGCAGGTTTCTTCTAATGAGGCCTTGTTCAGATACAGAGTGATGCAACATGTTTTTTTGTCCAGTGATGATCAACAGCAGGTTCCCTCATGAAAATTTTGTGACTTCATTCCTGGATGGGCAATACGGGGTTCTCACAAAATTTGTAGAGTACGTTTCAGGGTCCCAGGGATGACGAGCATATGAAGGTAGAGTCGCAAAGTTGGAGCAGGTGATTCCCACAAGATGCAGGAAAAAGGATCTGTTCGTAGAGTATCAAACACAACGATCTGGGCGGCTTAGGAGGGCTAAAATGCGAGATGCGAGAGGCCAATGTAGACACTAGGCGTCCTAAACCAGGCACCATGCCTGATGCTTGATTTCAGATTTCATAAATTTCATCCGAACTTGGATCTGGATTAATTTTCCACTATACACAGGCCACAGGCCTGCCCATCTCTCTCAAATTACTCACAAGCGGCGCTCCGGATCCCGATGAGTTGTGTTGCAACTAGGCAGACTCATAGGATCCCTGACAGCAACCTTCCCTCCCGGACGCTGATGATGGTTTTCTAGTAGAAATTGTAGCTCTCGTAGCGGATGAAGCAGTCAGCGAACTGCACTCTGGCTCCAACAGCGTTTCCGCAAATGCTCCAGATGTCCAAGTGAAGAGCCTTGAGGCAGGCGCTGCACTCCGACAGGGTGAGTTTCTGGTTGCAGATCCCTTGGGCGTAGGCTGTATCACTAGTACCGTGCTGGCTGGGGTTGCGGTACTGTGTGCGGTAGAAGTAGCCGCTGTAGGCTGTGTTCTGCTCCAAGTCCGAGAGCACGGCTTCCACTTCGGCCCAGAGGGGGTTGCCATGAGGAATCTTCTGCGTGTTGCACAGCCCCGACACCAATCTGGTGTCCTGGGCTTCGGCACCGCCGGGCATCAGGCCCGCGGCCACCACGGCGCACACCACCCACACAGCCATCACAAGCTTCCGTCCAGCTGCCACCGCCATTGCGTTTGCCTTGATTCCTTGAATCCTTGTTGCTGTCACGCTACAATCGCTCCTGAAGGTACCGTGTATCTCCAGAATGGATCGTCGGCTTCTGCACCACTTCACGAATTCCCAACTGAATGCTTGCTCAGCGAGTGAAATGAGAGCCTGTTTGCTGGATCTGGATTTTGCGAAGGCCTGTTTCATGTGTGAGAGTGGTGAGAGTGTGGCAGCGTTTATGTAGTCTTGCAAAGCCCACCTTGTCAAACTCGTTCTGCCGGTGCCAGGAAAGTGGGCCCTGCTGCTCACTTCAAACCTGGGTGTGAAAGTCCGTCCCAGCGTAACGCGCATTGGGATCATCTGCCGATGGAATGGGTCTAACAAATTGCAAGTTGCAATTTGAACGTTGTAATTTGCAACGCGCCGGAAGCGGAGGCTTTCTCAGAACTGTTTCACTTTGCTTCCGGGCCGGCCGCCGGCTCCGGTCCCTTCCCGACTCCCGACTCGGTTCTTGGCCGGCCCGTTGGACGGCCGCGTTGCGTGCAATTCACTGAAGGTATCGGTGCAGGCAAGTGGAAGGTCCCAAACATTTCAGCAGCGCACTGCGCTGGGAGGGAACAGCAGACATGCCACTCCCTGCTCTGCGAACTTCTTCTCCCGAGCAGTGCTTCGGAATGAATTCTGAGAGCGGGGGCTTGCTCAGACCCTAGCGATTTCATGCGTGCAGCTGGGGAGATGCATATGGCAGTGATCTTGCCAGAACTCCAGGCCTTCACTCCAGTTGTGGCTGTGACAGAGGCTGCAGATTGGATCCCTGAGATGCTACCATGCCCAGAGGGAAAGTATGTAGGACCCCGAGGGATACAAGCCTGCTAACAAACGGCAGCCTGTTGGATGTTGGATGGACAGCATCTTGCCTAGCCTGGATGCCCTCAGTAAGGTGCTGCCGATTTAGGTTGCCATCTACAGAGCTACACAAACCTAAGCCAGACAAGGTCAGGGCTACACAAACCTAAGCCAGATAAGGTAGGTTTTGAGAAGGTGGGAGGCGATGCAGACAGGTATCAACGCCGTCTCTTGGTGGGCTCTCTTAAAAACCATCTGAGCAAACATGCACTCCAAGGAGATGTCTTCGCTGGAGAGAGGGCTGCCATCAGGGCATAAGGCACACTCCTTTAGCCCTTTGTCCTCTCCTGCAGCAACCAACAGTCCATCCCGCCTGTCCGCGTTGGGATCGTCTGCTAGTCAGAAACACTAGTCCTTTCACTTTAGGGAGAATGCCTGGGTCCTTCCAAAGCAAACTGAATACACCTCGCTGAGTCCGACGGGAAAAGTCATCTTCGGGAGTTTTGAATCGTCATAGCACGCTGGATATGTTCCCTGTCATCCTGTGCATGACATGTTATTATAGTCTTCAATGTCATGTGTTACGTAACTGTCGCCGGGCGCAGACAAGGCCATTAGGTCGATAATCTGGTACCTCGTAACTGCAACCGAAGCTGAATAGGTCTTACGTCTGAAGGACAAGTGACATAAAAAATGGTCCATATAAGCTGCCAACATGAATTTTGAAGGCAAGCGGGTAGCTCTTCCCAGGCTACAATTGGAACACACTCGGCTAGAAAGGAGATGCCTGAACTGCACGATCTAGCGCAAACAATCTCGGGGTAGGGAAGAGTCAAAGCAGACCTGCAAATTCGGGGAAGCGAATTTCTCCAGCCAGGCAGACTCCAGGCTCTCGAACCTTCTTCGTGGCTGGTGACGAGAGCTTGGTCACTGGACGACAGGAACTCCGATGCAGAGTACGGTGGGATCGGCACCGGAGCCCCCACAGGGTGTAGGAACGGGGCTGGAGATGGCAATTCTCCTGGACCTCGCTTTCCCTGCAACCCCATCCGGGAGGGTCCTGGAGGTCCTGATGCGCGGGGGCTTGATACGCTGGCCAGGGGAGCATCGGAGGGCCGAGAGGGCCCAGACTGGTGCAGGGACGTGCTTGTGCAGCTGCTGCCTCTGAGACCTCCTGCCCGGGCCCAGGTGCTGCGAGCTGGGACTTGCCCTCCACCTCACGGCCGCCCGGTAGCATTGAGATGCCAACAACGACCGGTACCCCACGCTCTCTGCCCAGATCCTCTGCTGCGGAGCCGGGGTTGCAGTTGGGGGGCTTGTGGGTGTTTCGTTGCTGCCCTCGGGCTTGACCTGATCTGGGACAAAAACACTTTGCTGCTGCAGTCCAGGCTTAAGAATGGATTGCACCCTGGTCTTGACGCCTGCCAGGGTAGGGCCAAGGACCGAGTGGAATACAGGTCGGAATGCCACCTGCGAGAAAAGTTGGGGGAGCAAGGGTTAGTCCGGGTTGATGTGCTAGGCAAGAAGGTTGCATGCACATCAAGCACAGCCAGCAGACTGCAGTACCTGCGACAGCAGACTGAGGGAAGCGAATACAGTTGGGAATGGCGGGAGTTTTGGGGCGGCAGCATCTTGGCTGCTACGGCAAGTGGTTGGCTTGGCTCTCATCATGTCTGGGTCAATCATGGCCACCTTGCCAAAGCTCCTGGGCTTCTTGTCATCGTCGTCATCCTCGGCCTCTTCCTCATCAGCCTCCACATCTTTAACTTCGTCCCTGGGCGGTTTCTTGTCATCGCTGCTTGCCTCCTTGTCAGCCGACGATTCTTCGACACTCTCGGGCTGATCCACGGGACTCCCGTCCTCTACTTCGTTGACTGATGGTTCTTCGTCATCAAGAAGCATGAGCTCCAACTTCTCATCCTGAGCTAAAGCTTTCAGCCTATCCACTTCCATGTTCTCGTATACCTTCTGCAGGAACTCCGCGTCTTCACGAAGATATTTCCGAGCCCTCAATTCAGCCTGCTTTTTCCATTTCTCTCTTCGCTTCCTGTCTTCCTCCTCCCACTGTTTCTGTTTCTTTTCCTTTTCGGTGAGCTCCCGCTCAGGAGCCCCTTCACCGTCACCTTCTTCTTCCCCTTCCCCTTCTTCATCAAACCCAAGAGGCAGGGGAATTGCATCTTCTGGTATGACCTGGTTATCGTCTCTAATGGGCTGTAAGAAGAAGCGCAGATTACCGTCAGGGTCAGTCGCCCAATTGATAATCTGGCCGGTGGGAACATGAAGTAAAACCTCCCCTTGGAGGCTTTCCTTGGCCCTTTCAAGGTTTTCAGGATCGTACCCCAACGCAGATGAGGGTTCATTGGTAAGTACCACAAATTCATCATCTGGGTGAAAACACACACAAAGAAGATTGGCACTGTCAGAAGAATAGACCTGCAAAAAGTTTCTGATCTGCACCCAGACCAGCTGTGGTACTCACTCTTAGACCACTGGTGTTCAAGCTCAGCAGGCATAGGGATCCTCAGAGGGGACTTGATGAAAGAGTTCAGCCACATCTGCCGCTCCTGATCAACATCTTCCACATAAGTCTTCCACAGCTCAGGAATCTGCGTGAACACCAGATGCCGTTTTAGAGTTTTGTCACAGCTTGGCCTCCACTAGCAACGGCCCAGCATGTGTTTGCATCATCTGATGTAAAGCCAAAGAAGGTACCAACTTTGTAGTACTCATTAATAAAGCCTGGAGCCATCCAGAGATCCTCCTCTTCGTACATGTACGGATGCTGAGGGTCATTATACGGTCCCTTAACTTCCCTCACCACTACAAGCAACCACCCACACATTTTGTCAATTTTACTAACACAATTTCAGTTAGAGATTAACAGGAGTAGCCAGAAACAGTACGAAAGTACATACTTCCATCAGGCTTATTCACGAACATCCTAGCTTTTGCAGCCGCTACCTCAGCCAGTGATGCATGTATCTGAAAGAAAAACCATGAGCACACTATCCCAAAATCGTTCATAGAAACACGTGTGCTCCCCAGGTAAAAGAAAACAAAAGCAGCCAATCAAGAGAAAAAACTCACCGCTGACATCTCCGCTGTGCACTCTTCAACATCCGGAAGAAGATCCCCGAAATAAAATTTCCCCTGCAGGAAAGGATCAAAGTATGAACAACTAACTTTACAGTAACTCAGCAGGACTTGCCATAAATCGACAAGCGCAGCCGGTTCAACAAGTGCATAGGCCTAAAAACCTCAACCCATTATCTACTTCAGGGAACAGACCCAGATCTGTCGACTATTGAGTGTATAAACACCACATCCATGCATACGATTATGCTTCCACTGCCCTGCATACTTATAGTGGCCCTTCTCTCTGCACACAAACGCTTGTCTCAGCAGCCACACCAAAAACAAGTCTCACTGAACAATGAGTGGAGTAAGTTTGCACATATTGCTATATGATGTCAACACCAGCATGAAAATCTGACTTAAACCGAAACAACAATGTAAATTGCACAATCTAGTGCAGCTTTCGGCTGTGGAGGGAAACCTGCACAGAGCCCCTTCCCCAGGAACTCTTCTCACGCCACTCATAATCCAACAGAAATCCTGTCTCGAAAGGATAGGAAGATAGAGTACACTCACGGTTTCTGTCCATAGAGCTTCACCCAATTTTCATCTTCTTCCAATGGAGGGGTCTTCAGGACCTCCGGATAAATTTCAAATGTATCTTCAATGTCCATCTTCAACCACTCTCTGTCCTCAGGGGGCATAAAATCTGCTGCAAGAATGTAACCTTCCTCCCTCATCTTCTTCTCCAGTCTGAATCGAAAAGCCCAAACCCGTCAGTATATTCAGCAAATCGAAATTCCTAAAAAACTGGACAGAACACTTCCACGTCCTGAAAACGATGGATCAATATGACATTATTACTTACTCAGAGTCTGGAGGAGGATTCATTGTTGGAACATCCACTTGCAGCACACCATGACCTTGCATCATATTCTGAAACCACTCGCCTTCATATCTTTACATGCGACCCCTCACATTAATGCACAACGAGCTTTGCACAAAACAAACTACTTGACTGAAACAACAAACTGTCAGGCTGGCCACACACAGTTAAATGCAACATCACCACCACAAAAACAGCTTACTTGCAAAGCTCAAGTGGAGTTGTGTACACTCCTTTTCCGTGAGCAAGATCATCCCAAACTGTTCCTTCATATCTGCAAAAGAGCACGCACATCCATGGTTGTGAGAAACTGAGCACGGTGCTTCTGGTTATACTAACCTCCAGCATGTCACCCACATGTGGATAAGCTGCTGCATTTTAAAGGAGGAGGTCAACGAGGAACAACGAGGCTCTAAAAAACTTACGATGACCCATCCGCAAAGACGTAACTGACCCACACCAGGAACTCTTCCATTCTCTCCAGCTCCTCGACCACATCCTGAGGAGTTTCAATGTCCGGATGGTCCTCCGGGATAAGAGGATAAAACTTCCTGTACGGCACATAGTAGGGCCTTCTGACTGGAGCCCGACCTTCCTTTTCCAGCTTAGCAATCAACTCCTCATCTTCCTCCGCAAGTTCAGGATCACGACCCACAGTGTCATCTGCGGGGGAAGGATCAGCCCACTCTTCCCCGAGGTCTGCCTCCTGGAAACAGGAAATGCAACCCTCAGTCAGCAAGCAAAACCGTGCTCTTCCAACCAAAGGTCCTTCCTCTCAAGACAAGTCAACCCAAAACGACGAAAAACAGAGAATGCGCACTGCTACAGAAAGGAAAATCACCGCACCGTCCAGCCCTCCTCGTCCTTCGGGAAGTCCCATAGCTCTTCCTCTTCCACGACCTCGTGCTCACTCTCCTCCTCCACATTAGCCCGTTTCCTGTCCTTCTTCGCCTCTGCGGCAGCCTTCACACCGGCCACGTCTCCCTCCTCCTCCTCCTCCTCGTCATCCTCATCCTCGTCTTCATCCTCGTCGTCGTCGCCATCCTCTGTCCATTGCACCTGCAGAGGCCCCTTGTTCTCGGTGCCTTCGGCCTCGATCACCTTCCCCCTGAAATTAGGAATCTCGGTGCCGCCACTCTTCTTCGCCCGCTCCTGGCCATTCGCCTCCTGCTCATCATCATCGTCCAGGACGATGGGTTCCTCTTCCTTCGCCATGGCCCGGCCCTGACTGCTTCAGTCCTCAGAATCCTACTAGAGCATCACCAAGTCCGAGCAGGCTCTCAGCCCCTCATGACCCAGCTCCTCCCTCTGAATGCGCCCACCCCGCAGCTCAGCACTCTATTCACCGTCCTACTTAAGAATTCCTAGCAGGGCCAGGAAAGGCCCCTCACACTACTCCCGGTCCAGGACATCGCACAACCGATTTGTCAAAATTTGAGTGCTTGATCCCCCGAGGAGCAAAAGCCTCGCATTGAAAAGGTGATCGGATGGCCCCCCTACAGCCACAATGCGTGGCCACATTCGGTAGGGGATACCAGGAATTCGGCAGGGTTTTAGATGGGAAGGGTTTAAGGCTGCTGCGGCATGGGGCCGTTGGATAATGGATAGACGGTTTTTCTCCGACCGGCCACATCTAATCAGAATTATTAGGGGGCCTCCAAGTTGGATTATTATGTCCTCCTTCAGCATACCCCTTCGTTGCCTAGAGGACTCTTAGTGATCATTGGTTTATACAAATTCCCAGTGTTAGCAGCTGCCTTGTTGGAACCATCTCGCAGGATATATATGGGCTAGAGCAAGGGCTTAGAGGTATTATTCTACATTACATTCTACTCTATGCCTTGGGTTGGGAGAGATGTGAAGTTCTAGACTAGAGCCTAGCTAGAGAGTTTGTCATTGAGTCAAGTGCAAGAGCCGAAAGGGCATAGATAGCATACTGTGTATCAAGAGCATTGCATAACGCCTTTAGGAGATAGTTTGTGAGTTATTACTTGACCATTTTGATTTTTGATGTCAGAAATTGCGCATGCACTAGGACACGAGTGAATGTGTGCGCTAGGGCAGAAGGAAATCGGCGAAGTCTTAAGTCGCTGCGAAGCCTATTGCATTTGTCGCTTCTTTGCTGGTTGCATGATGAGGGGTATTACTTGAAAATTTCGAGGACTTTCGTGCTTCCAAGGGGCCTGCATGCTCATCTCTAATGCGATGGCTGCATGAGCGCAGGTGGAGTTATTCTAGCCAAGCCTTGGTGCAAAAGTGTTTTGTAATTTAAAAGATATGTACGCTCGAGGAGAAGTACAAGAATGGGAGGACAAATTCTTTGCTGGTGGATATGTCATATGTAGCAGGTCTACGGTAGGGAGTGAATTACAAATGGTTCCCTCCGGAAGGAGCTACCAAAATGAGCTATCGCTATGTTGAAGATCAGGGGTGATGGAAAGTTAGATGGAAGTGGGTGCCGGTGAACGAGATCAAAGATTTGAAGTAAGAGTCCTTCGCGATAATTATATTTGGGTTGTTTTCTGCATTGCGCAAAATCTACTTGAATACATCGGAATTATTATTATTCTTGTACCGATTGTCGCAGGAGAAGACCTACCCCAGATTGTGCGATAATCTCAAGTGCTTCAACAGTTTGTGAAAAAGGTGAACCAACTAGCAAGAACTCCAAGGATAAGTATAAGAAGAAGAAAACTATTATTATTTGGCACTCCGAATTTTCATCTCCCTTTCTAGCTAGTGCATTTGTATAAGGTAACAAGACTATTAAAGGCCGACGAGTTGTCCCATCGTGGTAAATTTGCCTTTGTGGTATGCACCAGCAACTAGCTCATGGTGAACAATGAGAAAATTAACTTGGACAAAATATAGGAAAGAAGACAAAAAAGGTTTGAACCCACCAGTGCCTCAAGAAAAAGCCCAGCAATGCTTCAAAAACGCTAGGAGGCTTGCAAAGTGCTAAAGGCAAAATTTCTACAAGAGGAGGAGAAGAGCAAACTAACTAATATCTATCCTATATAACTTTATAGCAAACGAAATACCTTTGCTATAGAGGTTCTCTTGTTTTATAGCAATTTTAACCTATAGCATTCTTTAATTCTAACTATAGTAAAATATCAACAACAAAGTTAAAAGAGAAGGAGGTGAAAAACTAAAAACCAAGAAACTTCCAAAGCAAGCTTGCCCCACAGTAAAAGAAGATAAAAATATTACAATCTTCACATCATAAGAACAATTACAGCGGCCTAGTCCTTGCGCGCCAGCATATAACTTTCCGCAGAACTGTAGACAGTCCAAGAAAAGGCTACACTCCTCCAACTTGCTTCAGCACACAACTTCCCCAACAAACATGATAATTTTTGAAGGGGGTGAATAATCTCGAAGGGGGTTTTCCGCAAATAATCTCTCAAGGGGGTTTTTGATGGGCCCTAAAATAGCGTTTTGAAGGCATTGCGAAAACATCCGAAAAAGGTGTCACCGGTAAAGTTACTACTTTCCATCCAAAGAATGTTGTGTCGAATGGTGGTATGACTCGAACCTAGGGAATAATGCAAAGTAGGAGCGGTGAGGAAGGTCGTTCTAGGAAGGGACGATCAAACTCAATTTTGGGAGGAAAATGTGGTTTTGGTATGACACCACAAAAGCCACAGACGGTATTTCCTAACACAATAACATCGACAACTGGACTTACAACATTAACTCGGGACCCGGAAAAACGAGATTTCGTTTCACTCATCCCGAGTTCAATCCTTCGTCATCACTTGGTCCACTTCTCCATATTGTCATCACTATCTTTAGCGGCACTTTGACTCGCGGGTTGTATGAAGCCACGCAACTCATGAGCTTATCCCTTATCGCTTTTTGTCCACCGCATACAGATGTTTCGGAGGTACCTCTACACTCTACCGACAGATCTTGGCTCGATTTGGACATTTGCTTCTAAGGTTAGCCTTCATTCCAAGGTTGCTTCTAAGGTTAGCCTCGAATTTTCGATGGAAGTGCCACGTGAAGTGCGTGGAAGGAGGGCCACAATGGGCATGCGGAGGGAGGCGCCGGCCGGTCGGCGCCCTCCTATCCGCCACCACCCGTCGGGCATACGGCTAGTGGTGCGAGGAGGCGCGGGCGGCGCGCCTCCACGCCACCCGTCGGTGGGCCCTACGGGTGGTGTTTGAGGCGCCGGCCGGCGGCGCCCTCGCTGGCGCGCACCACCGTTTGCCACCCTGTGGTTCACAGTAGGGAGGCGCCGGCCCACGCCTCCTCATATCTTTAAGAAAATGAATATTTAGCGGCTCAATTCATTTGCAACTTGGGACCATTGGTCAAGTGTTTGGGAATTGGTGTCAAGTGTTTGGGAATTGGTGTAGTAATGAATAGGTTCCATGTTCAAAACCCATGTCTTTGTGATAACTCAAATTTGTTGATTTTAAGGATGCTTGCATGGGCGCATGGGCAACTAACTTTGTTCATTTTAAGGATGGCATTGCCTTAAAGCCCAAGTGGTTGCATTGAGTGCCGAAGGTTGAAGACCACGGTGGCGACCTTGTGGATGAGGGTCGGCCACCTAGATGTTGTGTGGGTCGCCGTCGAGCTGGGCCCAAGAATGATACTATTGAAGACGAGCAAGCAATGGAGGAGCGACAACTTTGAGGCGGACGATATGGACCGCCTCGAATATGGCGATGGTACTTGACTCGGTTTGGCGCAAGGCATGGATGAGTCGCCAGCCGCACTCTTCAATGGCTATTATCGATCTTGATGACCACTTCCTCCTTTAGATTGTTTGTTGCAATGTTCTCACGACCGCGAGACTCCGCTAGTACATGATTGTTTTCATTGTGTTCCACCACTTGAAAGTAAAAGTTTTCGGTTGTAATAAACATATGAAAATAGCAGCCCTCTATGCATTCTACTAAAGCATAACGGGCCCACACCCCACCGTGCTCAGGGTGTAGACTTGAAAGTGCATCTTTTATCAAAGGTATGACCTCGGAGAAAGGGTGTGCGCATTATCAAAGTAGGCGGATATGTTGTTCTAGGAAAGGTGTTCTTCGTGACAAGGGTCTTTGTCTCGTAGGGGGTTACTATATTCCCCCTTCAAAAATTATCATGTTAGGAGCTATTGGTACACACAAGTAATAAGGCACATAACACGAGGCGACGCAAATGGTTTTGCCTTGGCATCCCATATGTGCAAATAAAACTAGATCACACCGCCATTGTGCACGAAACCTCCTTTCTCTCAATCCGGGCCCCTTGAGTCCATCCAGAGACGGGCGCTGCACCCAAGCACGGAAATGGATAGCAAGTAAGGGTCTTTGATGTTTGAAACAAAACTAATCCCGCATAAGTGTACCACGCACAACATAGGGACGGCGTGTAAGGGAGTGGGCGTCAACGAGCGCGATAAGTCATGCCCAACGGTAACGTGTGCGGGATGGTGTGGACATGCGCAGGTGCAGTGGGCACGGCCCATGACATATGGGATGCCAAGGCAAAACCATTTTGCGCCGCCTCGTGATATGTGCCTCATTACCGTGTGTACCAATAGCTCGGAAAAAGAGGTGGCCCGCTTGCATCCCGCTATATTTGCGGACCTTGAGAGCTCCCGGCAGTACCAACTGGACGGTTAGTGATGACTGAGGAGATGGTGTCTCGTGTAGGATCGGTAACCACCACATCTCGCCACAAACACGGTCGCCACGGACAGTGCCGATTGAGCGACCTATGAGAGTATACACCACTCCCCTAGGCCATGTATCCGCCGCGTGACGGCCGAACATGACATCGCGGATGGTGTCGTGAGTGGCAATGCGATGACCCGTGGGGACAACGAGCAAGGTGTACCCGAATCATCGAGGCGAGCCACACTGCAAGTAAGGAGCGAAGAAGCTACAGCCGGAGCAGCCAAGACGGAATCGCATCGCAGAGTGAAGGTGGTTGGTGCAATGTGAAACCCCATATGCGGTGGGCGGCCAAGAGCTGCCCTTCCCAAAACAAGAGCGGAGCCGCTCTTTGTGGACACAGGGATGGAGGGTCTTGAAGGAGACTAGAAAGCTCGCCGTTGCTTTGAGCGGGGATGCTTGCAACCCCGAAGAGATGCAACCCCGAAACCATTAGTAACCACTCTTTAGCAAATCCATCCAATTGGACAAAGAGATTGTTATCATTTCATATTACGAATGTGTTTCATGGGGTGGTAGCATGGTTTGGTGGTACACTTTAGTACCATATGGCTTGGTACACTTGGTTACTTTGAAAAGGATAGAGAGATGTGAGAGGGTGACTTTAAGTTTTCATTAAAATAATATTTCAATATATGTTAGTTTCACTTTTATATACTTTTACGTTTGCTATTATTTACTTTAACTTACTTTACTTTTACTTCAGATCTCTGTTTTATCCGGTGGTAAGTCAACCCGCCGCTTACCCCAATTTCGGCCTTACGCGTGGGTGCACTCTCGCTATTGCCATCGCGGGCTCAGTGTTGAGTTGATCCTTCGCCCGCCCTGAGACAGCCTGGATGCAATCTCCTGCACTTGCTCGCCCACATCCGGCCGACAGTCGCACACACTCCGCGGGCTCAGAAGTTCGCGTGCTCGAGCTCTGGTTGTTGTAATCAACCCTTTGTGCTGCATTGTGAGCTATGTGGGGCTTCTTATAGGAGCCCTCCCTTCCTTCTGCGAGCGGGCTCCCCACATGCAAGATCGAGCTGCGGCTGGAATCAGCAGTTTTGTTTGTGCGATTTTGAAGGTAATGTGCCTTGTGTGTGCAATGTTTTGCGGCTTCGAGGCTTGCTTTACGCTCTTGTGTGCACATGTGCAGTGCAGATGTGAGATGCGTGAGTGAGGTCTTGGCCTTGGAGTGGGTGGCGTGCGGCTTCTCATTGTCTGTGGTGTCATCAAGAACTTGAGCTTAACGGTCTTGTGTGGACATGTGCATGCTCTAGGGCGTGAGGTCCGGGCGTGTGAGGGTGCTCCGGTGGGTGCCGAGGTGCGCTCCTTTGATCATTCCTTGTGTTCAATGTCACGTGAAGGACTTGAGCCTAATGCTCTTGTGTGCACATGTGCGGTGTGAGATCTGTGTGAGGTGCTGGCCTTGGAGTGGGTGCGGCGCGGCTTCTCATTGTCTGTGGTGTCATCAAGAACTTGAGCCGGCTTAACGGTCTTGTGTGGACATGTGCATGCTCTAGGTGGTCTTTGGGCGTGTGAGGGTGCTCCATCTGTGCAGTGCGGCTCCTTTGATCATTCCGTGTGTTCAATGTCACGTGAAGGACTTGAGCTGAGTAATGCTCTTGTGTGCACATGTGCGTGATCCGGGCCGTGAGATGTTGTGCGTGAGGTGCTGGCCTTGGAGTGGGTGCCGAGGTGCGGCTTCTCCTTGTCTATGGTGTCCAAGAACTTGAGCCGCTTAACGGTCTTGTGTGGACATGTGCATGCTCTAGGGCTGTGAGGTCTTTGGGCGTGTGAGGGTGCTCTAGTGGGTGCAGTGCGGCTCCTTTGATCATTCCTTGTGTGCAATGTTACGTGAAGGACTTGAGCTAATGCTCTTGTGTGCACATGTGCAGTGCTAGGCTTGTGAGGTGGTGGCATTGTGATTTTGTTGGAGTGGGTGCCGAGGTGCGCTTCTCCTTGTGTCTTGATCTTTGGAGTGAAGAACTTGAGCCTGCTGCGGTCTTGTGTGCACATGTGCGGTTTGTGAGGTCTTTGGGCGTGTGAGGGTGCCTTGGAGTGGGTGCCGAGGTGCGGCTCCTTTGATCATTCCTTGTGTTCAATGTCACGAAGAACTTGAGCGCTTAATGCAAATGTGTGCACATGTGCGGTATCAGAGTGGTGGAGGTGCTCGGTGTTGGAGTGACATGGCTTCCTCGATGAGGAGGAGACATTAGGCATCTCAAGGAATCAAAAGCGTGCCCTCAAAAACATGTTGAGCCGCTCACGGTGTGAGTCGAGCCTTGGAGGCGGTGCCAAAGTGGAAGCGTTCACTGGTCTTGGCATGAAGGAGACTACAACTTGCGGGTGGAAGGAGTGGATGTTCGCCAAAGCAAGTTGCAGCAAGGTTTGAGGAGGCGTGGCCGGGACGTGCTTACCCTCGGTTTGGGGTAACAGAATGTAATGATGCTTATGGGTGGAAGGGATCGGATAAGTCGGACAAGGAGTGGAGAAACATCGACGACTTGGTTTTCAAGATATCTGACAAGCGAGTTAGTCTTGGGGAAGATCCCTAGGTTGATGGCCATTGGCATCCTTGTTGAGAAAAAGTTGCAGTGCTGGTTGGTGGCCTATGCAAAAACTAATGAGGTAAAGGCCTCCAAGCACAAGAAATGTGAGGACATGGAGAAGGATAAGAAAGTGCACAAGGAGAAGGAGACCCTGGATCACATGGCCCTATGGCGAGGTCACAGAGCAAGGGAAGGGCAAGAAGGCAGTTGGGCGTGTCCTCGGACTCGAGGACAGTGATGAGGTTAGACAGTGGCCGGTGGAGAGCAAGACCCAAATGAGGACTTGCATGCACGGGAGCGTGAGCAAGAATGTACTCCCGAAGAGGAGGTTGATGTCATAGCTGCGGCTGAGGAGGACAGAAACCATGAAGTTCCCGGAGCAGAGGATGTAGAATCAGAGACAGGTGCAATGTCACGTGGGTTTTTCTTTCGTTTTAGATTTCCTGCGGTTTAAGATTCACTGTGAGTGCTACCCTTAGGTTATGTGCTTTGCTTAGGACCTGCAGGACCTGCAGGACCTGCCTTGAGCCCAACTGCTCATTTGGAAGGGTTTGTTCCCTGGTTTTCGCATCCATCACGTTTAACAGGTTCGAGCTTGATTTATGTGATCTTGCTCTTATTGATTACATAGAGGGAGCAACAAGCTTGACAAGTTCTTTGCTGGTCTTGACTTAGCCTCGATCTTGTAAAGTTCACTTACTGCTAAGCGTATCTTTGTTTGTCGATTTGAAGGTAATGTGCCTTGTGTGTGGCAATCGGTGTTTTGCGGCTTCGAGGCTTGCTTTACGCTCTTGTGTGCACATGTCACGAATGCGTGAGATCTTGTCGCGTGAGGTCTTGGCCTTGGAGTGGGTGCCGGTGCGGCTTCTCATTGTCTGTGGTGTCCACGAAGAACTTGAGCCGCGGTCTTGTGTGGACATGTGCATGCTCTAGTGTGAGGTCTTTGGGCGTGTGAGGGTGCTCTAGTGGGTGCCGAGGTGCGGCTCCTTTGATCATTCCTTGTGTTCAATGTCACGTGAAGGACTTGAGCACGAATAATGCTCTTGTGTGCACATGTGCTAGGCTTGTGAGGTGGTGGCATTGTGATTTTGTTGGAGTGGGTGCGGCGTGCGGCTTCTCCTTGTGTCTTGTGTGAAGAACTTGAGCACCGCGGTCTTGTGTGGACATGTGCATGCTCTAGGGTGAGGTCTTTGGGCGTGTGAGGGTGCTCTAGTGGGTGCCGGTGCGGCTCCTTTGATCATTCCGTGTGTTCAATGTCACGGTGAAGGACTTGAGCACGAATAATGCTCTTGTGTGCACATGTGCGGATGCGTGAGATCTTGTCGCGTGAGGGTGCTGGCCTTGGAGTGGGTGCGTGCGGCTTCTCCTTGTCTATGGTGTCCACGAAGAACTTGAGCACGAATAATGCTCTTGTGTGGACATGTGCATGCTCTAGGGTGAGGTCTTTGGGCGTGTGAGGGTGCTCTAGTGGGTGCCGAGGTGCGGCTCCTTTGATCATTCCTTGTGTGCAATGTTACGTGAAGGACTTGAGCACGAATAATGCTCTTGTGTGCACATGTGCGTGCTAGGCTTGTGAGGTGGTGGCATTGTGATTTTGTTGGAGTGGGTGCCGATGTGCTTCTCCTTGTGTGCGGGGGCCGGAGTGAAGAACTTGAGCCGCGGTCTTGTGTGCACATGTGCAGGTTACTGTGGTCTTTGGGCGTGTGAGGTCTTGGCCTTGGAGTGGGTGCCGAGGTGCGGCTCCTTTGATCATTCCTTGTGTTCAATGTCACGTGAAGGACTTGAGCCGGCTTAATGCAAATGTGTGCACATGTGCGTGTACGGAGTGGGTCTTGAGGTGCTCGGTGTTGGAGTGACATGGCTTCCTCGATGAGGAGGAGACATTAGGCATCTCAAGGAATCAAAAGCGTGCCCTCAAAAACATGTTGAGTTGCCAGCGCGTGTGAGTCGAGCCTTGGAGGCGGTGCCAAAGTGGAAGCCCGCCTGGTCTTGGCATGAAGGAGACTACAACTTGCGGGTGGAAGGAGTGGATGTTCGCCAAAGCAAGTTGCAGCAAGGTTTGAGGGAGGCATGGCCAGACGTGCTTACCCTCCGGTTTGGGGTAACAGAATGCAATGATGCTTATGGGTGGAAGGGATCGATAAGTCGGACAAGGAGTGGAGAAACATCGGCGACTTGGTTTTCAAGATATCTGACAAGCGAGTTAGTCTGGCGAAGATCCCTAGGTTGATGGCCATTGGCATCCTTGTTGAGAAAAAGTTGCAGTCCAGTTGGTGGCCTATGCAAAAACTAATGAGGTAAAGGCCTCCAAGCACAAGAAATGTGAGGACATGGAGAAGGATAAGAAAGTGCACAAGGAGAAGGAGACCCTGGATCACATGGCCCTATGGCGAGGTCACAGAGCAAGGGAAGGGCAAGAAGGTCAAGAAGCCAGTGTCCTCGGACTCGAGGACAGTGATGAGGAGTGACGGTGGAGAGCAAGACCCAAATGAGGACTTGCATGCAGGCGTGAGCAAGAATGTATTCAAGAGGAGGTTGATGTCATAGCGGTGAGGAGGAGACAAGCAACCTTGCAGCAAGGTTTGAGGGAGGCGGAGGATGTAGAACCGAGACAGTGCAATGTCGGTGGGTTTTCCTTATAGTTTTAGATTCCTGCGGTTTAAGATTCACCGTGAGTGCTACCCTTAGGTCATGTGCTTTGCTTAGGACTGCAGGACTGCCTTGAGCCCAACTCATTTGGAAGGGTTTGTTCACGGTTTTCGCATCCATCACGTTTAAGGTTTGAGCTTGATTTATGTGAGCTTGCTCTTATTGATTGCATAGAGGGAGCAACAAGCTTGACAAGTTCTTTGCTGGTTTTGACTTAGCCTCGATCTTGTAAAGTTCACTTACATTTTGCTAATCAGTCGCTTTGTGTGAGCTTGGTGTTTTCGTGGATTCGAGATAGACTCTTGCGGTAGCTCAATTGTGAGGATTCTTCACGGGAGGGAGGGAGGGAGAGGGGCCTCATGGGCATTCCGACATCTATCGTGCGGTTTGGCGGGGGCCACTTTGGGCACATCAACACCTAGTGGTGTCTTGTCATCATGTCACTTTGTGCACTGTGGGCATTTGTTCATCTTGTCATGTCGTCGTCCTTGTCGATCCGTCATGCATGGCGGGTGGTGATACGGTGGCGTCTTGGAGTGTGGGTTTCTTGGCGTCGTGTATTCACGGTGGAAGTGACATTTGTTCATCGTCATCATGTCACGTTGTGCACTGTAGGCATCTGTTCATCGTCATCGTGTCACGTTGTGCACTGTAGGCATCTGTTCATCGTCATCGTGTCACGTTGTGCACTGTAGGCATCTGTTCATCGTCATCATGTCACGTTGTGCACTGTAGGCATCTGTTCATCGTCATCATGTCACGTTGTGCACCGTGGCAATTGTTCATCGTCATCATGTCACTTTGTGCACTTGTGGGCATTTGTTCATCGTCATCATGTCACGTTGTGCACACTGGGCATTTGTTCATCATCATCATGTCACGTTGTGCACTGTGGGCATTTCTCCTGCCGTCATGTTGTCATGGACATCTTTACAATTGATGCCATTGTTATTATGTGACATTGTGGACACATGTGCAGCTATTCATCTTGTCATCATGTCACGTTGTGCACTGTGGGCACTTTCTCATCTTGTCTTCTTGGGTGGCATGGTGGACATGTTAGCATTTCCTCAAGTTGTCGTGTGCACACTTGTTTTCGTGTGTAGGGATACGCTAGAGTTGCACACAAAGATCAAAAGCATCGGTGGAAGACCTCATCTCCTTGTCGAGCAAGAGACCGGTGTCGGTGATTGCAAGCGAGGAGACAAGCAACCTTGCAGCAGCAAAAATTGCTCTAGGGGAGCTCACAGAGCGCCCTTGGCGCAATCTGCTATAACAAGGAGGTGCGGTTATGTGGGCGGTCATCAACTTCATACTCACACGAGCGACCTAATTATGTTCCTTTGCGGTAGAAGATGCACATGTTGCTCGTGTCCGGGCACAATTGCGTGCGGTCACGCGGCGGACAATCGAGAGCCAACAACAAAAGCGTGGCCCTCCAACGGTGTCTGGCGGAGGATTTACATGATGCCTTTGGCGCATACATAGCTTGACGCTCAAGAAAGAAAGGACTCCTCAATGGATTCCAGCCCTTCTTACACTAGCGAATGTAGCCCTCCGGATCACGAAGTCTGCGTGTGCACAGTACTTGCCGTATGCATGCCTTGTTTTGTGTCGAGATCTATTCCCATGCATCTAAGCAATGGTTTTGTGGTGCTATGTAGGGATTCGGATGCTATGACTTTGTTTTCCTCCCTTGTGGGCACTTTCACGATGTATGCCTCTACCAACACATCTTTGGTCGGTGACTGCCCCAATCGCTTGTTCTCTTCAAGTCCGGCACAGTGGTTGCGGGCCAAGGGTTGGCCATTCACTAGTGGAGTCCAACGGATGCACAGGGCGTGACCGAGGAGCAGAGCATTATCATGGCTGCCTGCAAGAATTCCACATCATGGAGCACCGTTTGGAAGAATTGTTGGGGACTGGTGCTGCATAGGATAGTGCCCCTGGTGACTCACATAAGAAGGCAGTTCATGAGTCTCCTGGTTAGTAGTGCTCTAAGGTTGTTGCTTTGCATGGAAAAGCTATATACAGACCTTTGTGCTAACATCAATTCTGCTTGTCCCTAGGCACATATAGTAGGCTGCTGCCCTTGTCCTCGCTTGGCTTGAGGCGTTGATCACACCACCACGTGGGCAGCGGCCACCTATCCCAGCCCGATTCGATTCGCCCTGTTGGCCAATGCACAACTATGTCATGGAGTCGCCAGATCTGGTGGTCCCGGTCTCAAACCGATTGAGTCCTGGTGAGGCACGCACTCGGTGTGGTGTATTTGGCCCACTCATGTGGCGATCCAGATGTCATGTTTGGGGTTGGCTCCTTTGGTTGATGCAGATGCCTCTCACGTGGCGACTTCTTTGTTTGCTGGCCCCAGTTTTTCAGTTCCACTCACTGACATGGGTCAGATTGGTGGTGGGCCACAAGGTGGGCACCCATGTGTGGCTGTTCAGCTCCAACAAGGCCAGCCTACAACTCAGTGTGTTGAAGATCGCAATGCGGCAGTGGAAGAGGATACCCAGGCAGTGGAAGAGGATACCCAGGCAGTGCAGGAGGATACCCAGGTTTTCTACACCGAGACTCAGGTCGTGCATGTGGACACCCACCTTGTGCATGATGATGAAACTCGTCACAAGAATGACACACTTGTGCGACGAACACGCAACTGTAGAACTTGTGCCGTCGTGTGGAAGTGACCATGATGCGAACTAGAAGATGAGGTGGAGGTGCCCGGCAAGGATGGGGAGGACGTGACCACTATGGCGGTGGCTTTGCATCGGTATGGATGTGGCCACTTGTCTTTGGTGTTCCAATGGCCGATTCTCTGCTGGTGAAGCGGCCACTATGTGTCGAGCCACCAGGAAGTGGCTATTGTCATTCATAAGGATGCGGAGAAATCGCCACTTCGGCATCACAGAAGTGGTGGAGGTATCGGTGGACGTCGATCTTTGCGTAGAAAAGGCAAGCGGGCAGACTCGGAACTTTGAAAGCGGAAGGGTGCCTCAAGTCCGGAGACCAGGCGTCCCAAGAAAGCTTCACAAAGTGCCATGGTGGAACAACCGGGTTTGGAATTTGGTGCGTCACATGCGAGATAACTTCATGGTGCGTTCGAGGCACGGTAATAAAGAGAAAGTTCGTGGTATGTATTGCGTTGCAGAGCCCATGGTCACATTAAATGCAAGCGAAGATCCAGTGGGGTGGTGAGATTTTGCGGCGGTGAAAAGGTTGTGAAAAGGTTACTACTATGAGCGGTGCCCTCGACAAAAGTGCCTACCGACTCTGGATTCGAGGCCACGTGGTGACCCAATAATGCTTGGAGGCATCACGACCACGAAGTTTCCAATGGTAGCTATTCCGGGGCCAATGAGAAGAACAAGAACACTCCAGCTTTTCGGCTCTCTGCTGGATATAGAACATGGTTGGATCAAGTTGTGGCGACATAGCGTAAAGGGAGGGTCCTGCAAAATATACATGGGCTTGCTTTGTTCTTAGTCCAGTGGTCACTTTTTGTCAAGGCTTGGAGACGTGTGTAGGATCTTGTGGATGGACAGATTAATGTGCAAGCATCCATAATTGGCATAGATGTGAATCCTTGCACTTTTGACAATCATGTTACTTGTGGGAGAATGCACTGGTTTTGTGGGTCTGTGAAGCAATTCTCCGTTTGTAGTTCTTAACGCGTTGGGAGGAAGCTACCGGTTGTAATTGCTCAATTACGAGCAAACCCGATTGCGCGAGAAAAGAGGGCCTCGGATGGTCTCAGCGTCTGAGCCGATCCGATTCAGCTCGTGGCACGGACACATATGCAATTCCAATGACACAGTTAGTTTAATGACACACGGCCATGTAGACATTTTGTGGGAGAACACACAACAAAAGGCTGACTCTGCAGAACCAGCTTTAACATGAAACCAAAGATCCAAAATATGCCACACCACCGATTTCACGCCACCCTCGTGGCCCAAAGTCGATGTAATGTACAATGCCACAAAATAAGCATCAAGGGATCGCTCCGCCATCCACCCATTGTCACACAACCTATCTAGTGTCGTGGATGTGCGAGCTAGCCAGACGGAAGGAACTTGTTGCCCGACCTCGGGTGGCGCCCTCAATCTATCACATCGCTGTCCTCCTCGCTTGAGTCCCCACGGAAGCATGCGGTGTGCCGCCGCGTCAACCCGACCACCTCCATGATGTGCGGCGTGCAGCGTGGAAGGCTTGGCATATGGGGCCACACCGATCTCGGACCTTCTTCCAGAGGCGTGCGTGCCTTGGCCCGTTCCATTCGATGCAAGTAGTGTGCGGCCAAGGTGACTAGGTGACTTTCATCATTGACAAATGGTGATACTCACCTCCGGCCAAGAGGGTGCCGGCCAGCTTGCCTAATCCGGCTTGAAGATTCCATGTCCCTCCCCACACCAACCACTCCTCCAAGTGCGCTTCCATTGCATACAAGAGCGAAGTCCGATCTCCACAAAGGACAAAGGCGGGCTAGCTTGCGTGGTCTGAAGTGCTTGCCGGCTTTAAATTGCCAATGCGGAGGCCACTCGTGTGCATAAGGCCACGAAGGGTGGGTGACATGATTACTTTTGTAACATGCCCAAGTGTAAGGAAAGCAAGGCTGGATGGCCAATCAGCGATAGATTTTGAAAATTCGACCTCGATCCTTTCAACGACGCGAACCGGCATAGGGGACCAAAGATTTGAGGCCAACGTGACCAAGAGTCCGACACGGCAAGAGTGCATGGAGTCGCTTTGTTTGCAATGATTGAAAATGGGAAAACTAGGGCCATTTACCCGGAGATAAAGAATTTCACAACAAGCCGGTGACGATGAAGTCAGCGAGAAGCAATGTCAAACACATCCACAAAGTTCTTAACGCCGGCTTCATGCTTGCTATAGCCCACTACAACTTCTCGAAGCGTGTTGCGGTGTCTTCAAGGACAACACATGAACTTGAAACCACGGGGGTATGCTTACCACCCGCGCCTCTTTCGAGTTTTCAAACCTATTTGTTATTGCCGTTAGAACCTTCAACATGTGGACAACCAACCTCTTGCTGGTCGTGGTTGCCCAAGTCACCCAGCCTCCCGAGTCATAGGCATTGTCTGTTTAGCGGATGCGGCACCAATGTTTGAATTTTGTCCAGAACTCCTTTTGCACCTTGAACGCTCGAAGCTAGTAACCTTGAATGTCATGCTCCAACTTGAATTTGCACATAGGCGCTGCGGCTTATGCGTCACGACACCCACCTCGGCCTCAAGCATGCTCGATCCTGCGGCACGGCTGTGCCTTGCAGAAATTCTAACGTGCCTTCATTAGCATTCCTACAGTCCAGCAGATACCCCAACTCCCAAGTCTGGATCGGCTGCTTTGAAAGATCCAAAGGATACAAGCTTGACATTCCAACCGGAAGCGGAATCACAACATGCACAGCCTGCCCCGTGCCAGTCCTTACAGAACCACTGCGTTATCCTCATCAAGCACAAACGTAGACAGCGAATACCGAAAAGCATCCTCCTCACATTCAACGTCTTCAGAGGTCTGGGGCAGAAGGTGAGTAGACACTTCTGGCCAGCTGCTGTCACGTACGTCTCCCCTCCAGAACTCCCAGAAGTTTGGTTTGCCATGGACCCTCCACGCCCGCCCCGGTGTGAATGAAGAGTCCTCCGTAACACCGCCCGCACTAACAACGCCGCACTCACGGACTGTCCGTCAAAATAAGCCGGTAAGAAGGATTGTGAGAAAGCGTCTCGGGAGTAACCTAACAAGCGGGCGACCACATCACATCCCCATCCATCCCCATCCCCACATCCCCACATCCCCATCCCCACATCCCCACACATCCCCATCCCCACATCCCACATCCCATCCCACATCCCACATCCCCATCCCCACATCACATCCCCACATCCCACATCCCATCCACATCCCATCCCACATCCCCATCCCCACATCCCCACATCCCCACATCCCCATCCCCACATCCCCACATCCCCATCCCCACATCCCACATACCCACATCCCATCCCCATCACATCCCCATCCCACATCCCCATCCCCATCCATCCCCATCCCATCCCACATCCCACATCCCACATCCCACATACCCACATACCCACATACCCACATCCCCACATCCCACATCCCACATCCCCATCCCCACATCCCCACATCCCACATCCCACATCCCATCCCATCCCACATCCCCACATCCCCACATACCCACATACCCACATACCCACATACCCACATACCACATACCACATACCCCTGAGTTTTATCAAACTTGAGCTCCACTCCGACGCATCTATTAGGGCAGCGAACAGATATCGACAAAGCAGTTATAGCACGAATTTGGGTCACAAGTCTTTAGAGCCAAAACATTTTGTGAACACCTGCTTGCAAATCTGCGGTGACAACATAGTCTAGTAAACTCGGCACCCGAAGCAGGTGACAACATAGCAGATCACAAGCCGGAGCAATGTGAAAATAGAAACCTTGGGGCGACGCATTAATTCGTTGTCCTCCTCGCGATGCAGTGTTCATCCAATCGGGTTGTGCTCATCTCAAGACTGAGAATGAACATGATCTATCGAACGAAACATATATCGGAAAAGACGTTATAGCACGAATTTGGGTCACAAGTCTTGAGCCAAAACATGTTGTAACGGTACCGACCTTGCAAAGCCTAGTGACAACACGTCTAGTAAACTCGGCACCCGAAGCAGGTGACAACATAGATCGATAACGCGGCCCGAACAATGTGAAAATAAGCCGGGCACGGCGGCTGCATTAATTCGTTGTCCTCCTCGCGATGCAGTGTTCATCGAATCGGGTTGTGCTCATCTCAAGACCACGATTGATCATGAACCACCAGAACTACAGCTTCCCTGGTAAGAGTACTCACCTTCCTCAATTGCTTTCATAGACATAGGCAGTGACTTGTTCCTGGGCTTCGGTGGTTAGCCTATATAGCTGGACTTCTCCATCGTGCCCATGTGGTGCCATTGTGAACTTGCATGTCTGAACAATTTGAGCTGGCAAAATGCATTCCTCCAGATCCCAAGGCAAGCTATACACAGACTCGGGCAAATGCTTTTCCAACATATAGTATTGTCCGACAACCACCTCCTCCCACTGGAATTCTCTTTTACTCCAAGGGCAATACCGAGACTCCGATGCGTGTGCTTGGCCTTAGTGCAAGTCAGTAAAAATCCAGCCCTTCATCTGCGGGGTGCCAAGGAAGTTATCTCCAACTTCCAAGATATCGCCATCTCGAGACATCATCAACATCATCATCCTCACCGCTTCAATTGTTGGAAGTGCACGATCAGCAATCATCAGTGCAGGGACTTGCTGGTCAACCGCTTGTCGTGTTTGTCTGGGGCCAGCAGCCTGTCCATGAGGTGTGATTCGCACTGACCTCCAAAAGCCAGCATGAGGCACCATTTCACACGCTGAATGGTTGCTCTCCATACACTCTGCACAGAAACATGCAAGGCTCCGCATTCGCAATTGCGTGGGGTCATGCATGTCACAACCATACAGGCTGTGCATTTGCTTGGATCCAGGTATGGGGTCACAACCAAATTTGTTTCGGCGGTTTACCTCTGTCTTTCCAATGAGCCAAAACTTCGTGAACGCATGATCAGACTTGCATAAGAGCTGGCTGCAAGAGAGATGTTTTGCAGTACTCCACCACATCTGCAGCATTTTCCATCCCGCCAGCGGAGGGGGCGACTCTCGCGAGCACGCTTCAAGATGGCACTGCACCATCGTGCTCCCCTTCCGTGCCCACTTCCAAAATAAGACCAAAGCATGTTGCACCCACCGTGATGCTAGGATACCGAGCAATGAAGTAGCTAGGTCGACACGCTTTGAATTGGCTAGCCGCCCCATCCGACCAGCACCGTGTTCTCGAGGTTGAGGGAATCCGCATCCGCATCCCGCCGCTTTTGTAAGCAGTGTTGCACAAATAGAGTGTCATGGACCATGTCATCGCTAATATAAAAGTGATAGTACTTCTCAATTGATGCGCCAGGTCCTCTGCATCAACAGGCCATTGCGCTGTAAAACCAACACCAAAATAGTAACTGGTCGTTACGCTGCATGGATTGAATCTCATTCGGACCCCAAATGCATAGTTCGAGCAAAATCGAGCATGAACCACAACATCCTGGGAACCATTCGAGACAATGTCGAACTCTATCCCCGCCACACTGGATATAATCATGAAATGAAACTCCTTCAGCCTTACCTTGGATACTCCACAAACACGGAAGGATGTGTTTCCCTAAACACTAGTTTGATCCTTTTCTTGTCGTTGCCATGATCCTTTCCGACTACGATATTGAAAACAGGCCACTTAAGAACAACATTTGCACGAATATCCAAACATGTCTCGAAGGCGGAAGGAAGTGTGTTGACACCACACTGTCACATGTTCCTAGCAAGCATGCTGTGAATGCCAGATCCTCACCCTTTGCACAAAGAACACGCTCACATAGTGTCTGGTGAAGCCAAACAAGTGGAGGCGTTACAATGAAGCTCTTGAGCCAAAGGATGAGCACACACAGCAGAACAATGACACACACGGTGAACCACAGGCTGCCGGAGGTTATTGAAGGCATCTTTAAGGAACGCCATTTCCACATGGTAAAATAAAGAGATTGCGCTCTTGCAAGCTCTTAACAAAGAACGGCTTCAACTTCTCGAATGACCGTTGCCCAACTTGTATTTCCGGGTGTTCTTGGCGAAGGTAGAACTCTGCACATGTCACGAAGAACACACCAATCACCTAAGAAACCTCTGGTAAAAGCAACACCAAACCCACAATGGAGGCCACATGGAGTCGCAGATCATATGTGAGCATAGGACATTGGGGTCAAACATGCAAGCTTGGGTCCCGGTGGCGTAACCACACAAACATGTAACACACTCGGTTCATTTGTCTACATTTTGGCGGCATAGCGAGTCACCACTTAGTTGCCCAATAGGAAGACACCCTACGGTTGTATGAGGAAGGAAACACAAGCAGGTTAGAAGGACCCAAGACACGTCCTTCAGATCAGCAACAACCTAGACACAAATCTCGAAACCTAGCAAGTCAGACAATTCCACACATACCTGTGACATGTCCAGAAAGTGCATGATATGTTTGATGAACGTTTTCGGTGCTATTCGCAACCGCTTGGTATCTTTTGTGTTGGATGAAGGACGGGAAGCTGATTCCCAAAAGTGGACGATGGTGGCCTTAACATGTGGCGAAAGGATATCGATCTTGATCTCCTTCCATCACCCAACCAGATCTCACGAGGCATGCCCTCCCGCCTTGTGCTTAGAGCTCGATGGATCCGCCTCCGACTCCAATGTGGTGGGAAAGCGTAGCAACAAGGTGATTGTCTTGGAGATCTTGAGATAAAATGACGTTGAGCAGGTGTTCCTTGCTCAAATGGTCTCCAACTTGAATCGCCTTCAAGTTTGTGCAAGCCTCACGCACATTCTTCAACAACAATGCTCCTAGTTGGATCTCTTTTGCATCCTTTGTAGGGCCTATACAACTTGAGAAGTGGTAGGTGACTAAACACCTCCAAGATGTCTCTCGACTTTCTGCCGTGTATGCGTGAGGCATAAAAGCGATTGGCTAGTGTCGAGCCACTTCTTGTTCGGCCGAGCATTCCCTAATACGGTGGCTGCAAGAGCCGCCGCTCTCTATGTACACTGCAGGTTGATGTTTTGACGCCTCTCCTTCAACTCTCCCGGAAGGAGCATCCTCCCCTACTCTCCTTGGCGCTGCTGGAGGACGTGACTCCTCGTTTAACATCTGCTCCTGTCCACCTCCAGGATGTATCCCTGCCCTTCTTCTTCCCACACCCTGGACACCAGCTTCACGTGAAGCACCTTCAGCTGTTAGTGCTTCCGCCTGCCGTTCGCGCTGACGACGTTTGGCTGCTGCCCATCGACTCCGTTGTTGGGAAGGTGACCGAGCCATAGCACCGTCCCAAAAACAGCCAAGGGTTTGCAGGCACCACCTCCAACGCCACGGCACTATCCACCGTATTTGAAGCAGCACACCGCCCCCGCACTATCCACCAACCCAGCGCCGCGGACCTACTTGCAACTTGTAGCGCCGTCCGAACCTGATCCGCTCCTTCCACCACGTCCTGCACATGTAGCCACAGCTTGTCACGATTACCAGCCCTGAGTTCAAGTTTGAGCTCACGGAGCTTGTCACGATTACCACCTAGCCTCTGAGTTCAAGATGAGCTCTACTACCTAGGTCATTTGCCCCTGGTATACCACGTACTCGATCCACGCACACAATGATATTCTATGTTGATTATTAAACTCGGAGCATTTCGAAGGCAGCGCGTTGGCGGGCCCGTTCCTGGGCCACGAGTTCGTGAAATGAAGCGGCAAAAGGCCAGCTATGTGGGGACATTGTCCTTAAACCACCTGAATTTTTTTAAAGCATATTTTAATATACCATTCTTTATTAAATTTTAATCCTAGATAAAAATAGACATGACTATAACATGTAAAAAAAATCAGATAAATTGGAAAAGAAATGAATTTTTCATAATTGTAAACATTGCGTGAGGACAAATTAAGAGCGTTTCAACCGTTTCTAACTAAAGTGAGCACCCAACCATGCTTATACCCCATGATGACTTAGCTTATGTATATTTTACATGTCTCATCGTTTCATATTGCTCATTTGTTTCATGATGGCTTGTGTTATAAGTACTTTTACATATATGTCTCCAAGACGGCTAGGAATCAATGAGTGCTAGCACAACATTACATATGTAAGTTCAACTGCTTTCTTTTTTTATGTGAATAAATGGAGTATTTACATTCCACTCATGGCCCCAAAGAAGCTTACAAGGCGGAAATAATAGGCTAGAAGTCTCAAGAGACCTAACAACAGGCTAGAAGTCTCGGGGACCTTACAATAGAAGTATCGTGGAACTTTACGGGGAGGGCGCCGGCCGGCACCCTCACTAGCCCGTATGCCCTACGGGTGCGTGGATAGGAGGGGTCTGGTGGTGCGCACAGAGGGAGGGCGCCGGTGCCCTCCCTCCACACGCACCTCGGTGGGCCCACGGTGGTGTTTGAGGCGGCGCCCGGCCGGCCCGCCAGGCGAGCATCACCTGCTTGCCCACCCCACGGGTGGCAGGAGGCGCCGGCCGGCCGGCGCCTCCCTCCATGCGCCACTTGTCGATGGGCGACGGTGGTGCGCGGCGGCCGGCCGGCGCCTCCCTGCACCACCGTCGGTGTAGGCGGGTGGAGCTAGGGAGGCGGCGGCGCCTCCCAAGATGCCTGCTCATGGGCGCCGGCCGGCCGGCGCCTCCCCAAAGACACCGCCCATGGGCGCCGGCCGGCGCCTCCCCAAAGACACCGCCCATGGGCGCCGGCCGGCACCCTCCCCTAGCACACTGCCATGGGCCCACCCTCCCCTAGCACACTGCCATGGGCGCTGCCTACGCCTCCCCTAGCACACCGCCTACCCATGGGCGCCGGTCGGCCGGCGCCCTCCTCATAGGCTGTCTTTAAGAAAATGAATATTTAGCGGCTCAATACATTTGCAACTTGGGACCATTCGTCAAGTGTTTGGGAGAAAGGTGTAGTAATGAATAGGTTCCATGTTCAAAACCCATGTCTTTGTGATAACTCAAATTTGTTGATTTTAAGGATGCTTGCATGGGCGCATGGGCAACTAACTTTGTTCATTTTAAGAACGCTGGCATTGCCTTAAAGCCCAAGTGGTTGCATTGAGTGCCGGAAGGTTGAAGACCACGACTGGCGACCTTATGGATGAGGTCGTGAGACCCTAGATGTTGTGTGGCGATCGACACGGAGCCTAAGAATGATACTATTGAAGACGAGCAAGCAATGGAGGAGAACGACAACTTTGAGGCGGATGATATGGACCGCCTCCGGAGTATGGCGGTGGTACTTGACTCAGTTTTGGCGCAAGGCATGGATGAGTCGCCAGGCCGCACTCTTCAATGGCTATTGTCGATGCTAATGACCACTTCCTCCTTTAGCAGTTGTTTGTTGCAATGTTCTCACGACCACCGAAACGAGACTCCGCTAGTACATGATTGTTTTCATTGTGTTCCACCACTTGAAAGTAAAAGTTTTCGGTTGTAATAAACATATGAAAATAGCAGCCCTCTATGCATTCTACTAAAGCATAACGGGCCCACACCCTCATGCTCCAGTTCGGGTGTAGACTTGAAAGTGCATCTTTTATCAAAGGTATGACCTCAGAAAGGGTGTGCGCATTATCAAAGTAGGGCAGATATGCTGTTCTAGGAAAGGTATTCTTCGTGACAAGGGGGTGCTGTCTCGACCGAAGGAGGTTACTATATTCCTCCCCTTCAAAAATTATCATGTTAACAGCAATACCTCAAGATCGGTTCTTCTCCCCACTACAACGTGAGCTTGGTTTGCCACAATACTCTAGTAGCCTCTCGGCTCAACAAACAGCTAAGCTTCAGCAGACATCTGCAAAAATAAATTGAGCACCACGAACTCTCAATAGTATCGCACTTCCCTACAAAGTGAAAAAGAGCCTTTGAAGAAGAACCTTCTTCCTATTTAGAATTCTTGCATGTTATCATTTCTGCACAAGCGTGAACATGCCATGGCACTATCTAATTAACCATCCTCCCCACAAAGAAACTCTTCCTGTATGTCTAAAACTACTAAGCTTCTACCAAGTTCCTACTACCGATGCCTTAAATGTGTAGGTAGATAAAGTGAGGATTAAGAATAGTAAATCCTAGGTAGGAAATCCTACGATTACTTCCGACACACTTGTCCTATAATGCGACCGATCTTTTTCCTGTAGATAACTCAATTTTGCAGCCCATAAACTCCAATCTATCGTAGTTGCACACTCTATCTACGTTAGAATTCCTTGCAAAGTTCGGAAAGGCCTATGAAACTATTCTCGAGGCAAGAAACCAGATTCAATTGATCAAAATAGATTAGTTTACCGATATAATAAACTAGTTTTGATCTATTTGATGCTAACCTTTTTTTTAGCAGATTAGTTTACCGATACCATAAAGTAGTTTTGATTTATTTGATGCTAAATTTTTTTTCAGCATAAATCTACCAATTTATCATATTTCTTGCGATTGTTTTCCAAAGATGTAACAACCGGTGAAAGAAGAATGAGGTTAACTCTACGTACATTAATAAAGAGTTGACTACCGAACAAAAAAAAACCCTCAATCTAATTTTCATGTCATGTATTATGCCCCTAAAAATTTGACATATAATGTCTTAGGCTATATCACATTGGCCTACATTGTTAACAGCTCTTTTACATCCAAGTTTTTTTAATGCATAGGCCTTTCTTTATCATAAGAGATTTTTTACATATATTTTATCGTAAAAATTGCTATTTCAATTTTGGGAAGTGTAGCTCGAATTTGCTACAGTAATTGGAGCTTTAAGGAATTCTGTTATATTTTTGAAAGTGAACCTTGGTGCAGTAAATCCTTTCCCTGTCCACATGTGGTCAGCTATAATTTTATTCAATTTCTGGCTCGGGTGAACACGATCCCACCAGACAAAATCTTGGGTGTCGTCGCAAGCCATATTCACATTTGAGCATGGAAGCTCTCCTCCATATTTTCCTCCACCACAACAAGCTGCATTTTGTGTAAATCCGTACTCTTGAGGATTTAAAGAAACGTTTCGAGTTATGTTAAAAACAAACGCAAAGAAAATTTGGCCATGATGCAATCTGGTTTGTTGTTGATTCCCACTTTTTTCGGTACTATTATGCATCCCTAATCTCTTAAACGGATGACATTTCTTCGAATTCTGAGACTTATTCTTCCCTCCATAAAATAAATTACATAACCTAATTCTCAATTGGTTATTATAGAGATGAATACCCTTATTGACACCTTTAATACAATGACTGTTGCTACTGTTGTATAATTGCATAATATTTGGTGCACATCCAAGTGGTTGAACTTCTGTGACTACAAATCTGCGAGCTCCTTGTTGATACAAAGAAGTAATTCGGTTTGCCACACTATCAACCTCATTATTGATAAATTCATCTCTTGATGTTGACTGATGATTGTGTAGTGCATAATCGATCCAGTCATCAGTTCCTATCGATATATAAAATATAGATTGACCCAAAAACTCTGCGACTGCATGTGCTGATCCTCCAAGATAATTTGTTAAATCTTTTATAGTACTTCTTCGGAATAATTTTATTTGATCTGGAAAGTGTAAGCTTTCATCGTCGTCAGTCCCTATATCTAGAGGTATTACTGCTTTTGCTCCAGCAGATCCAAAATTAATGCCAGGTCCTAAGGCATTATTATCTGCACGATCACTATATGCTGAAGGATATCCATTAAGCCCAAGGTAATTTGTTAGATAATCTATTGACAACCGTCCATCACAAAATCTACCTGTTGCTGTGTGAGTATCAAAATTCTCTCCGTAAGGGGCAAAGTTTGCTTTGTTTGATGTATTTCGAAAATTATTGTTGCCAACATCCACAGTTGAATCTCCAAAAATAAATGTGGAAGTGATATTATAAGCCATTGTAGGTTTGCCAAAAAATACATCTATAGAATATAATATCAAAAATAATATAATGAGCCACCTGTTTTTTTCAAAGTACGTATGTTTCATCATCTTCAAAGCAAGCAGCACAAGCTTACCCAACCTTCTTGAAAAGTGAATAACTTCCTCCTAAGCGTGTGTACACAAAAGAAATAACTGATAGAGTAATCCAATAAAATAATTTTGAGACTGAAACTCGTGAAACTTTTGTGTTCTACAAACACCTCAAAACTTTTATGTTCCACGAACACCTCAAAGCTCTTCTATTCTATGAACACCTCCGGTACCCAACAACCATTCTAAGATACGCGATTTAGACACATCTTAGAAAACTTGCTTTGATATCATGTTAGAATAATGAGCATGTGCAAAACAAACTTAGGCATTATGATAGGACCTTTACAACAAGAGGTATGAGCATCGGGCAAGATGTAGTAAAGTACATGCACGATAAAAAATTAAAGTCTAGCTCTAGAGCCCTTATATTGGGAAATTCGAACAGACCTGCTTATTGAGAAAGCCTTCCTAACATAGTACCATACTTTATACCATTAATCCCTATAAAGCATTGAGAAAGCCTTCCTAACATAGTACCATACTTTATACCATTAATCCCTATAAAGTATTATGATCCAACACCAGTAAACCCTAAGATACTTTAAATATTATATGATCGTCTCCCTCGCCGCACCCCCTGCCCCTCCCCCCTTCAACCTAGCACTCATTTTTAACAATAAATGTTAAGAAGAGATGGCCATAAGCGGCATTGAAAAAACCTTCATAATAGTAAAAGCATGATAATTACCTATCATAATGGGAAAACCCATGTCTAAGAGGTTTTAATAGCAATATCTATAAACCTTCATCATCCTTCTTTGCATCCCCTCTTTCGCCACCCATAACACAAGCAATCCGCACAGTCTCACTACACTTGATAATGATTTCTTCACTTCTTTGGCATCTGTGCCGTCGTACTCATCGTGCTTTAGATTTCTAAATTTCTCGCAAATTTGCCATTACACCTTCAATTGCCGCAAGCTCTACGAGCTCGGAGTCCGACTCCAAGATATCGATCAAATGTTTGATGACATGGTGGGCAGCTTCCAGCAAAGGGACCCTCTATATGCGCAAAATGCCCATATCCAAGTATCCAACAGAAGAAAAAAAAAGAAGAATTTTATTTATTTCCACTACGGACGGATTTCCGTCATAGGACTACATAGCAGCTACATAGATTGTGGTTAAATGGTCTGGATGAATGCAAAGGTAAAAGTCAAATAAGACAAATAATCTTCAATCAATCAACAGTGTCATTAAAAATGCGTGAACGAGGGCTAAACACCACCAATTCATCCCCACAAAAGAAAGCCACTTGACCTGCAGTACGAGCAGCTCTGAAAGCGGGTAACTTCACCTTTTTAGTGTTCCATTGCAATGGTGTATAGATCCTCATTGATATATAAAAGAGTTGTCCGTAACATAGACCCTAGCCTTTATAACCTGGAGGCGATCATCTATAGAGTGATAAGTCATAATCAATATGCGCTCTCTACCAGGATCCTTTCCAAGCTAGAAGGCTCAAGGAACAACCACATCGACCTCTAGCCTATTGAAAACTCTTTTGCAGCCACAAGTGTTGCAACAATGTCATTACCAAGATTAGAAATTCTCAAGTTCAAAGCACGACGAGCATTGTCCGATATTGTGTTGCTACCAAGATAATAAGGAATAGGGGGATCATTAACCCCAAAGAGGTTTTTACCAATAAACTTCTCCAAATATGTAGGTAAAACTTGTTCCGTTGAAGTGAAATGATTTTCCAAATTTATGACTTTCTCCTCTATGGTTCGTGGAAAAACTTCATTTTGTAACCCTTGCTCCACCAACCTTTTCGAGAGTCTTCCAACCTGATCGTCCAAACCCTGCAACTTTTTGGCCACATAACTATGCATTTCTTACCTGTGTGCATAAATGAGCTCAAGAATAACCTTCTTGTAGTCTTCCAAACTAGGTACCATATCGGTCTTCGACAAGCAACCCACATAAGGAACAGGAATTTGCAAGGCATTGACCTTCAAAAGCAATGAATCAGACTTGACCTGGAAAGATACCTCAAAATATTTAGCCCATGAGCTTGCCAAATTAATATATGTTGCAATTTCCTAATGATAACATCCTAGGAGCCTACCAAATCTCTTATCTATAAGATCATCCATTACGGAATTGACCTCATCCTCCTCGTCCTCCTAGCCCTCCTCATCCCCTCGTCCTCCGAGTCCCATGCCAAAGATTGGTGAATACATATACCATGTTGTCTTCATATTTATCCTCAATACTCCGTAATCTAGTCTCCAATATTGATACCGTGTTATCTACATATTTAAATGTTTTACGCTTAATGACAATAGAAGTCATAACCTCCAAAAATCAACAAAAATAAAATGACCGTGACCTCCTCCATACCACCCACTACAGCCGCCGCACCAAAAATCCTAAATCATGTCCTTACCGCAACCTCCTCCATCTCATGCCCACCGCGATATCAACCCCAACATCCCATGCTCAGCTCGACAGAGCCACAGACGCCCCACCACAAAGCAAGTCCTCAACCCCTGGGACAGGCCCCACCGCAGACCGCACCGCGCACCCAAGGCCACTGCACTCGAATGGAATGTTGGAATCGACGACCAACAGCTTAGGTGCATATGGGCATGTTATGGATGACCATTAACAAATGAAATAAAGCTTGCAATCAAATTTCTTTTGAGAAAATTCTATGGTAAATTTATGTTCTATACAATTGAACACAACTGGCACCATCCCACGACTAAAGTTAAAAGCTGCCCAAGATTGCAAACTTATGACCCTTCGCCAAGTCTGGACAAGCTCCCAGCCTCTCATGATGAGGCTCCTCGCTTTGAATGCGCTCACCTCACAGCTTCAACATTCTATCTTCTGTCTCGCTTCATAATTCCTGGCAGGGTTAAAAAAGGCCTCATTAATCTATTATCCGCACCAAAAATTTAACATGTGACGTCTTAGGCTATGTCACATTAGCCTCCAATATTGTTAACAACTCTTTTTTGATTCCAAGTTTTCCAAAGTGACAAAGCCTAATGTGACATTTTAGGCTATGTTACATTGGCTTGCATTGTTAACAACTCTTTTCGGCCCCAGCCAGAAAAGATTAGGCTAGGGTAATCAGGAGGATATTTCTTTGGTTCTTAAATATGTAGTATTTTTTAAAGATCTAATCTAAAAGAATATTACACATAAAACGAATCAATGTACCTTTAACAGTCTGTTCCAACAACAGAAGTTAATAGCTTGTGTTTCGTCATTATCTTTTATCTTATCTTTTCATGGGAATGGATTGTTCTATTTGAATATGAAGCCTTCACCAAAATAAGAAGCACACAAATATAGGAACAATAACACACTATGGTGTACCAAACCGGATAGAGAGGACATTTGCATATTTGGGATCCGGATAGGTCGGGCTTGTGTAAGCAAGCATCGCGCTTGATAATAGAGACACACTTCAGGGCGTGCTAGGAAGCAAGGTCGAAGGCTTCATTTTCAACATCCATGCGCAAATTTGTTTACGGCTAATTGGGGCAATTTCCTACATGTGACACTAAGTGATCAGGGTAAGCCTTGAGTGCATCGCCACGCCAGATTTGTAGTGCATAGCCCGTGAAAATCCCTATGTAGGTATCTTGTTGGAATCATGGGCAAAATGGCGAGAGCATCGTCGAGGTGGTGTATGTGGTGCACCTCCACGTACCAAGTCCCATGATAAGAAAATTCCATCCAAGTGGACTATAATAGACTTCTTCTTCTTTTTCTTCTACCACTTTGACTCAGAGCGAACAAGCCTCAACATTATAGAAAACGAAGGTCCCATTTTGCAAAAAAAGTGTATACCATGCGGTTTATAAAAACGAAAAAGGGGTCTATCCTCTTTTGGTACACCATCACATAGACATATAGAAAAAGATATATTTATTAAATCTTTCTTATTTTAGAGATAATTAAAATTTAAAAAACTAAAATACTTTGTACGTGTACGAAAATATTCAAATTGTGTTGTACCAAAGTAGAAAAAGCTTCTAAACCAAAAATCTCCCATCCGTTATAGATATTTGGGATACTCGGTACCCTTGTTTCGCGATCCCTAGTTATAGGAGGAAGAGACATACTTTTTACTACATACAAACTAGATATATAATGATAAAATAAAATTAAAAGTTATACATTAGATTTAAAAAATCAAGTTACAATAGAGCTCTTTATTGACTCACTAGCAAATTATTGTAAGATTTTATTGAGGTGAAAAAACGATGGGAAAAGCCCATCCAGGAGGGGACAACCAAAGGGGACCAGGGGGTCGAGATGAAAGAGAGCAACTGAGCTCCCTACCTAAAGTCACCTACTGCACCCACAATGTCATTGCAGGAAGAATAAACGGCCTGCAAACCACGGAGGTAGAGGAAGATCGTCACCTCATCGCCTTGTGGAGGATCGTAGATTGAGCGCCGTTGAAGGGCAATTGAAACCCGTTGTCGGAAGTATCTTGTATGTCGAGAGGACAGCCGCATCGTCGCATGTAGCTTTGGCACAGGACTTGACAAATTTGTCAAAGTCCTCAGCCATTGCCCCATACGTTTCTAGTGCAAGTGGAAAAAAGCGCATGAAACATGATAATTTTTGAAGGGGGTGAATAATCTCGAAGGGTTTTCCAAATAATCTACGAAGGGGTTTTGATGGGCCCTAAAGCAGCGTTTGAAGGCATTCAAAAACTCGAAAAAAGGTGTCACCCGATAAAGTTACTACTTTCCATCCAAAGAATGTTTGTGTCGAATGGTGGTCGCAACTCGAACCTAGGGAATAATGCAAAGTAGGAGCGGTGAGGAAGGTCGTTCTGGGAAGGGACGATCAGAACTCAATTTTGGGAGGAAAATGTGGTTTTGGTATGACACCACAAAAGCCACAGACGAGGTATTTCCTAACACAATAACATCACAACGGACTTACAACATTAACTCGGGACCGGGAAAAACAGATTTCGGTTCACTCATCCCAGTTCAATCCTTCGTCATCACTTGGTCCGACTTCTCTGCATTGTCATCACTATCTTTAGCGGCACTTTGACTCGCGGTTGTATGAAGCCACGCAACTCATGAGCTTATCCCTTATCGCTTTTTGTCCATACGGATGTTTCGGAGGAGTACCCTCTACACTCTACGACCCGGATCTTGGCTCGATTTGGCATTTGCTTCTAAGGTTAGCCTTCATTCCAAGGTTGCTTCTAAGGTTAGCCCTCGAATTTTCGATGGAAGTGCCACGTACGAAGTGCGTGGAAGGGAGGCCACAATGGGCATGCGGAGGGCGCCGGGCGCCCTCCCTCCGCGCACCACCCGTCGGGCACTCTGGTGGTGGTGCAGGAGGAGGGGCGGTGGCGCCTCCCTGATCGGTGGGCCTACGGGTGGTGAGGCGGGCGGCCGGCGCGCGCCGCGCGCACCACCCGTTTGCCCACCCTCACGGTGGAGCGGCCCGGCCGCCCTCCACCCGTTTGCCCACCCTACGGGTGGTTCGCGTAGGCGCGGCCTGCCTCATCATCTTTAAGAAAATGAATATTTAGCGGCTCAATTCATTTGCAACTTGGGACCATTGGTCAAGTGTTTGGGAATTGGTGTCAAGTGTTTGGGAATTGGTGTAGTAATGAATAGGTTCCATGTTCAAAACCCATGTCTTTGTGATAACTCAAATTTGTTGATTTTAAGGATGCTTGCATGGGCGCATGGGCAACTAACTTTGTTCATTTTAAGGACACGGCATTGCCTTAAAGCCCAAGTGGTTGCATTGAGTGCGGAAGGTTGAAGACCACGATCGGCGACCTTGTGGATGAGGTCGGACCCTAGATGTTGTGTGGCGGTCGACAGGTCGAGCAGGCCAAGAATGATACTATTGAAGACGAGCAAGCAATGGAGGAGAGCGACAACTTTGAGGCGGACGATATGGACCGCCTCGAATATGGCGATGGTACTTGACTCGGTTTGGCGCAAGGCATGGATGAGTCGCCGCCGCACTCTTCAATGGCTATTGTCGATCTTGATGACCACTTCCTCCTTTAGCGATTGTTTGTTGCAATGTTCTCACGACCCAAAGAGACTCCGCTAGTACATGATTGTTTTCATTGTGTTCCACCACTTGAAAGTAAAAGTTTTCGGTTGTAATAAACATATGAAAATAGCAGCCCTCTATGCATTCTACTAAAGCATAAGCGGGCCCACACCCTCATGCTCCGGTTCTCGGTGTAGACTTGAAAGTGCATCTTTTATCAAAGGTATGACCTCGAGAAAGGGTGTGCGCATTATCAAAGTAGGGCGAGATATGTTCTAGGAAAGGTGTTCTTCGTGACAAGGGTCTTGTCTCGGCCAGAAGGGGTTACTATATTCCCCTTCAAAATTATCATGTTAGGAGCTATTGGTACACGAAGTAATAAGGCACATAACACGAGGCCACGCAAATGGTTTTGCCTTGGCATCCCATATGTGCATGCGCAAACTAGATCACACCGCCATTGTGCACGAAACCTCCTTTCTCTCAATCCGGGCCCCTTGAGTCCATCCCGGAGGCAGGCAAGCGGCAAGCTGAAATGGATAGCAAGTAAGGGTCTTTGATGTTTGAAACAAAACTAATCCCACAGCATAAGTGTACCGCACAACATAGGGACGGCGTAAGGGAGTGGGCGTCAAACGAGCGACAAGGCATCACGCCAACAATGCAGTGGGATGGTGTGGACATGCGCGGTGGGTGCGAGTGGGCACGGCCCCATGACATATGGGATGCCAAGGCAAAAACCATTTGCGCCGCCTCGTGATATGTGCCTCATTGTGTTCCACCACTTGAAAGTAAAAGTTTTCGGTTGTAATAAACATATGAAAATAGCAGCCCTCTATGCATTCTACTAAACGCAACGGGCCCACACCCTCTGCTCAGCTCGGTGTAGACTTGAAAGTGCATCTTTTATCAAAGGTATGACCTCGAAAGGGTGTGCGCAGTAGGGCGATATCTTCTAGGAAAGGTGTTCTTCGTGACAAGGGGTGTTGTCTCGGAAGGGGTTACTATATTCCCCTTCAAAAATTATCATGTTAGGAGCTATTGGTACAAGGCACATAACACGAGGCCGGCAAATGGTTTTGCCTTGGCATCCCATATGTGCAAAGCCGCAAACTAGATCACACGCCATTGTGCACGAAACCTCCTTTGCCTCAATCCGGGCCCCTTGAGTCCATCCGCGGAGACGGGCGCAAGCGGCACCCAAGCACGGAAATGGATAGCAAGTAAGGGTCTTTGATGTTTGAAACAAAACTAATCGCATAAGTGTACCGCACAACATAGGGACGGCGTGTAAGGGAGTGGGCGCCCAAACGAGCGACAAGCGCAAGGCCCAACGAACGCGTGGATGGTGTGGACATGCGCAGCGGTGGGCACGGCCCCATGACATATGGGATGCCAAGGCAAAAACCATTTGCGCCGCCTCGTGATATGTGCCTCATTACTGTGTGTACCAATAGCTCCTCGAAAAAGAGGTGGCCGCTTGCATCCTGCTATATTTGCGGACCTTGAGAGCTCCGGAGCCAACTGGGCGGTTAGTGATGACTGGCGGAGATGGTGTCTCGTGTAGGATCGGTAACCACCACATCCGCCACCAAACCGGTCGCCAGGACAAGGTACAGTGTCACCGATTGAACGACCTATCGGAGTATACACCCCACTCCCCTAGGCCATGTCGCTCGCGGCGGCGAACATGACATCGCGAATGGTGTCGTGAGTGGCAATGCGATGACCCCCGTGGGGACAACGAGCAAGGTGTACCCCGGAATCATCGAGGCGAGCCACACTGCAAGTAAGGAGGCGAAGAAGCTACAGTGGGCGGCCAAGACGGAATCGCATCGCGATGTGAAGGTGGTTGGTGCAATGTGAAAACCCCATATGCGGGCGGGCCGGTGGCCAAGCACTGCGCCTTCCCAAAACAAGAGCGGAGCCGCTCTTTGTGGACACAGGGATGGAGGGTCTTGAAGGATGACTAGAAAGCCCGCCAAGTCGCTTCTCGAGCGGGGATGCTTGCAACCCCGAAGAGATGCTTGCAACCCCCTGAAACCATTAGTAACCACTCTTTAGCAAATCCATCCAATTGGACAAAGAGATTGTTATCATTTCATATTACGAATGTGTTTCATGATGACTTAGCTTATGTATATTTTACATGTCTCATCGTTTCATATTGCTCATTTGTTTCATGATGGCTTGTGTTATAAGTACTTTTACATATATGTCTCCAAGACGGCTAGGAATCAATGAGTGCTAGCACAACATTACATATGTAAGTTCAATCTGCTTTTTTTTATGTGAATAAATGGAGTATTTACATTCCACTCATGGCCCCAAAGAAGCTTACAAGGCGGAAATAATAGGCTAGAAGTCTCAAGAGACCTAACAACAGGCTAGAAGTCTCGGGGGACCTTACAATAGAAGTATCGTGGAACTTTACAACATCACGGGCAAATATCACAAATGCGAGATCATATGTATATGTAGCTGAGATCATATGTATATGTAGCTGAGATCATACATCTTATATCTATGAGATCATATAGATTACATATTCGGGATTATATATAAGAAATAATATATCAAGAGAAACTCGATATCATACATTAGGTAGCTCGAAGGGCAACGGCGGCTAGCTCGAAGGGCAACGGCGGCCAACTCGAAGGGCAACGGCGGCCAACTCGAAGGGCAACGGCGGCCAACTCGAAGGGCAACGGCGGCCAACTCAGAAGGCAACGGCGTCCAGCTCGAAGGGCAACAGCGGCTCTCCTACGGATAAGACGTGAAATCATTAAAGCCTTACAAGAGGGCCAACAGGGCTACACAACAATCAGGCCAGTGGCCAAGCGTAATTGGGATGGATGTCACGCCATCCGGGGGCGTTCACTTCAGCGGGGAGTCCAGGTCACTACTCAACGGAGATTAGGTGGCCCCTACTCCCTACTCTTGATTTTGAAGAGTCGCATCACCCCACTTCGCAAAAAACCAATTGCGACGTCGAATACGTGTTGAAGCATTACAACATACCGTGTGGCAAGTTGCAACTGCTGACAATTATTGTCATTTTGTAGTACAGTTGACATGGACGAGGGAGGTGAAAAAAATAACTAAACACTTGGGAGTTCAGACAAAAGTAAATACCCGGACATTTTCAAGATAAGGTAAGACTCACTTCCTGCACTAGCGAAATACTAGTTGAAGACATTTGCGGACCAAAAGGGCAGAAGTGCAGTGCAGATCACAGGAGAGTCAACCTGGCTGGATTCGTGTTCTAAACTGCGAAAGAGCTGTACACAATTGCTAAGAGCCTTATCAGCGAAGAGACAAGCAAACCATCCTCAGGCCACATCCGGAGCGAGCAAGGACAGGAAGCCTATCATTCGGAAATTCTGTCAAATGAACTGCACCTTTTCCTCCAAACTTGCAGACTTCGATGATTGACTTTGCAAAGTACAGCAGATCAACTCGTCGACAGATCTGAAGGGACCGGACCGAGCACATGCCTCAGCTCATGACATGGCATATTTTTGAGTCCAACCTCTGGCAGTCTCCTCGTAGCGAGCCCTCTGGTTCTTGTAAATGTGCGCAATTTCAGGCACGAGAGGGTCATCCGGGTTGGGGTCGGTAAGCAATGAGCAAATCGACAGCAAAACCTTGGAAATGGTAAGAGCAGGACTCCACTGCTCTTTCAGAATATCCAGACAGATACTTCCATTCGAATTGATGTTAGGGTGGTAAACCTGCACACAGAGTCGGTTCCCAACTCATCAGCAACCTCAAATCAGCTCATGCACGCAACACCAGACCCCTTCACCACCTGGGAATACTGAACCCAACCTACCCCTGGTTCAACTGCGACCCTTCCTGTGCATCAAGGCACGAAATTCACTCAGCTGACAACAAGAGCACCTCAACAAACAACAGCTCCACAACCTCCAGGACAGGAAAGGAAAGTGCGATTAGGGCAACCACTCCAAGCCGGGGCCTTGGGGACCACCATGCAGCAGAAATCCGGGATCCAGCAACTCAATCACGCACGGCCACCGACACATGCTTTGACCATGCCACGGTGCTCCACACAACTCCATCTTATGCCACACAGCCGTGGCCAGGTACAGCACATGCACACACAGCGGCCAGATGACAATTCCACGCAGAACACAAGGCCCTGCCCCACGGAAGCACGCAAATTACCAACCTCAACCAAACCAGCCTACCCCGACAAGACCTCACAGCCTCAACGCCAGTTCAGAGCTATGCGCCGCCATGAAACACCACACGGGCAGCACACGGCCAAGCCGAGAAGTGCAAAGCAGAGCAGAGCAGCGCGAGCCTCACCTTCGTCTGGAAGTTGACCTTGGGCGGCTTGAAGGGGTAGTCGGGCGGGAAGTGGATCATGACAAAGAAGACGCCTCCGGCGTAGGGGCTCTCGCTGGGCCCCATGATGGTGGCCTGCCAGTGGAAGAGATCCTCCCCCACGGGGCCGGCGCTGCACGAGGTCGGCGGATCCTTTTGCAGGTCCTGCAGCTCCTTCTGGATGCGCTTCCCCGCCATGGGCGTCCCGTGCGCAAAACCTAGAGCGCTTCCCGGCCCGCCTGAGCCGCTCCAATCCGCAGCGCGGCCTGGGCGATGCGAGCGCACCGTCGGGGGAACGCGAGCAGAGATGCAAGCAGGCCGCCGCGAGGGCAGAAACAGCAGGGCGACGCAACGCGCACAGACACCGCGGAGAAGAGTGACCACCACGAGAAAGGATGCACCAGAGGCGCGCAGGGCGAGAGCTCGACGTATGCAGATGCAGGCCGATGACAGGCCAGGCCAGCAAGGAAAGGAAGAAGGGACAATGTCCGCGGGGAGAGAGAGAGAGTGGAAGCCACTACTTATTTATTTCCGTTACCTAATAGAAAAGCTATTTTTATACATTAAAGTAACTTCTAGAGAGAAACCACGAACTTCCCCGCAAGGAAACTCCCCCGTCAGGGAGGCTTTCCCCCAGGGAATCCTTCCGTTCGTCCCAGACTGCCTGCGTTGGAAATTTCGGGCTGGAGGCACTATGTGGAGTCAAAAGTTACCAAGAGTTAGCCTAGTGGGTTAGAAGTGAACGTAAGAGCGAGGAGCGAGCTGTGGGTTGGGGTGCCTTGCGGGACCAGAGGTCATTGCTGCGTGAGCAGACTCACATGTGGAGTGGTGACGCGTTCAGCCCGAGGAGCACCATGGTTCCATAACCTTGCCAAGCTGCACCAGAAAAGGTAAGAGACCACCCATCACCAACCACTTTGAAAGGATCTGAAGCTCCACACCATGACAAAAACGACCCTGCTGCAAGCCATGCTATGCTGCGCCATGTGCCAGCCAACAAAGTTCAAGTTTGATGAACAACAAATGGCTCAACCTCAAAACCTGAAGCCAGAATGACGGTTGGTCAGATCCAGCATCTGTGCAATGTGAAGTATCATCTCAACAATGCAGTGACAAGGCCCTCTACTGTGTTCTTGGTCTGAAATATGGGAGGCGGCGGGGATAGAGTACTTGACAAAGGGCGTTTGGAGACGTTCAGCCACTGAGAAGGAGAATTGTTTTGACGGGCAGATGCATTACGGTTTTTCAGGAATTGGCAAACAGCATGGGCACACAGGTACAGCATTGCATGAACAGGACCAAGGGGCCGTGGCACAAGGGTCAATAGAGAGACCATCCTCACACCTCTCTTCCCCAAGTATGTCTCACTCAACTGCATGAGACTGAAACCAAGCATACTGCACAACATCTGTGACCATGCCCCTCGGGGGCCTAGCATGCACACATGAATGAATTCAGTTGACAGAATCAAGAATCACACAGTTGTCACTACTGCATCATAGAGTGTTGTTGATCAGGTGGCTCTTTCTTAGGCTCATTGCAAACTCGTTGAAGCAGGTCCTGGATTTTGGACATCATAAGCATCTGTGAGGGACTACCCTCGGGTCGTGAGTTTTCCTGTAACTTTTCAAACAAAAAGCGGCGCTCCGCCTCAACTTCATTGAGACGAAGCTTCAGGTACCTGGTGGCGTACTCCTCTTCAACTTTCTCAGACTTCGCTAACACAATCCGCTGAAGCCCATCCGCCTCCCGCCTTGCCTCATCTGCACGCGTCTGAAACATATCGGCCTCCGCTTGCTTCAACTTTACAATACCCTCCAGCTCCTCAATCTGCTGCCTCTTCCGTTTCTTGTCAAACTGCAGCTCCTCCAACTCCTTCCTCTTGTCTTCTAACTCCCTATCGCACATCTCCAGCGCCAGACGGGCCTTCTTCTTATCCTGAGCCTTCTCCTCAGCAAAGGACTGCATCTTGGCCACGGCCTCCTGCACCACTTCAGCGATGCGGTTGCACGCCTCCCGAGGCTCCATATCCCTCCCTCCTTCACCATCCAAACCATCCCCGTCATCTGACTCCACCTCTGCAGCAGCATGTCCCCCACGGGAATAGGTCAACACAGCAACACAAAGCGAAGCAGGCGCATGCACAGCACTGGGGTTTCCATGCAACGACAGCAGCAAACCAAACAAACCTTTAAAGAAGTTGAGCATGTCCTGCGACGCAGCCTCAGTCCCGAGCCCCGTCTTGAGCCTGTCCAACACCTCCTCCGCCTTCCAGTAAAGCCGCTTGCCCCTGGAATCCTCGCTCCCGTGAAAAATCCTCCTCACACAGTCCACCTCCTTCATGAAAATGTCATGCTCCCACTGCGCCGCGCAGCTCCTGAACACATCCTTCACCCAGCCGAGCAGCTCGGACGTAGACCTACACGCCTTGCACCGGAAAATCATCTCCACAGCGGCGGCCTTGCCCCCGCCCTCCCCGGACCGCAGGCTGGGGCCCATGCAAATCTGGCCGTCCCGGATGGCGCAGTCGGTGTGCGACCAGTGGAGGCAGAAATCGCATCCCACCCAGCGGCAGGTATTCACATCGAAATCGAACTTGTTGCACACGATGCACATGCAGGCGTTGCAGAATCCCGTTTTGGCGGCGCACACTTGGCAGGAGCAGTTGTCGGAGGGGAGCTGGTTCTGGCACGCGATGTTGCGGCAGCGCGCGTGGAAGAAGACCTCCACCATGGCCGTGTGCGTGACGCTCACGGTGGGGTGCAGGAAGGCCTGAATTCCGGTCTTGACGGCCACCAGGATCTCCAGCTGCGCGCGGTGCGCCCGCATGAGCGCGTCCTGCGTCACGTCCTGCCGTGCCTGCAGAATTTCCTGCAGCATGACGAACTCCTCCCGGTTGTGCGGCCCCGCCACCCCGCCAAGAATGTCCCGCAGCTCCGCCTTGAGCTGCTCCAGAAACTCGTCCGCCTGCTCCTTCATCCGCTCGGCCATGGCGTCCACTGCCTCCCGCACCACATCCTGCAATCCTATCGTGTCGCTGATGGCCAGCCGGTGCACCACAGTCTGCTCGCCTTCCTCATGGTGCCGCGGCATCCGCGATTGCTCCACACGCTCCACCACGTGCATTCGGACCCGGAATTGCACCTCTACACTACCTCCCCTCCACCCTCCAGCCCCGCCGTGCCTTCTGCCTTGTGCCTTCTGCCTTGCGCGTTCCTTTCCTTACACAACACAAACCGCTCTCATTTACACTTCGCACTACGCACTAGCCTACTCTAACGTCCTCCTAGAGTCAACCCAAGCCCACGTCACTCCCGTTTTTAGGTTTCTTCTTCCTGTACGCCCTCTCTCCGCCCTCCCTCTTCGCAGAGAAGATGCCCTGTCTTCTTCTCCGACTTGCCACACTTTTTTTTAGCGAATTGCGAGACTTTATAGATGGATGTTCGGAGACTTTATATGTAGATGGATGTTCCAACACTACCGGTATATAGATGGAAGGTGTACTTGGTCATGCGCTAGTTAGAGGTCCCAATTCAGAACGAGTCCCTACCCGGACAGCGTATGCAAGCATGTTATCATCAATCCTCCGGGTTGGGCTGCAGAGGGATGTGTGAGAGCAAAGGTTCACAAGTACTCACTGCAAGAAGGCCATGCCTTTATGACCATCGGGCTGCGAGAGGGATGTGTGAGAAAAGGTTCACAAGTACTCACTGCAAGAAGGCCATGCCTTTATGACCCTTGCCATCACGGACTATGGGCAAAGATTTCTCCAAGTTCATCAAGGCTATACCAAGGCCTACCACATATGCAAGAATGAGGTTGGTCTCCCCTATCATATGTGGTGGCTATCTTCAGGCAACATGTGTCCATCGCTCTACAGAAGGCGTTGGTCAATGTAGTGTACAAGATGGCGCAGTCGGTGTGCGACCAGTGGAGGCAGAAATCGCATCCCACCCAGCGGCAGGTATTCACATCGAAATCGAACTTGTTGCACACGATGCACATGCAGGCGTTGCAGAATCCGTTTTGGCGGCGCACACTTGGCAGGAGCAGTTGTCGGAGGGAGCTGGTTCTGGCACGCGATGTTGCGGCAGCGCGCGTGGAAGAAGACCTCCACCATGGCCGTGTGCGTGACGCTCACGGTGGGGTGCAGGAAGGCCTGAATTCCGGTCTTGACGGCCACCAGGATCTCCAGCTGCGCGCGGTGCGCCCGCATGAGCGCGTCCTGCGTCACGTCCTGCCGTGCCTGCAGAATTTCCTGCAGCATGACGAACTCCTCCCGGTTGTGCGGCCCCGCCACCCGCCAAGAATGTCCCGCAGCTCCGCCTTGAGCTGCTCCAGAAACTCGTCCGCCTGCTCCTTCATCCGCTCGGCCATGGCGTCCACTGCCTCCCGCACCACATCCTGCAATCCTATCGTGTCGCTGATGGCCAGCCGGTGCACCACAGTCTGCTCGCCTTCCTCATGGTGCCGCGGCATCCGCGATTGCTCCACGCTCCACCACGTGCATTCGGACCCGGAATTGCACCTCTACACTACCTCCTCCACCCTCCAGCCCTGCCTTCTGCCTTGTGCCTTCTGCCTTGCGCGTTCCTTTCCTTACACAACACAAACCGCTCTCATTTACACTTCGCACTACGCACTAGCCTACTCTAACGTCCTCCTAGAGTCAACCCAAGCCCACGTCACTCCCGTTTTTAGGTTTCTTCTTCCTGTACGCCCTCTCTCCGCCCTCCCTCTTCGCAGAGAAGATGCCCTGTCTTCTTCTCCGACTTGCCACACTTTTTTTTAATAGCGAATTGCGAGACTTTATAGATGGATGTTCGGAGACTTTATATGTAGATGGATGTTCCAACACTACCGGTATATAGATGGAAGGTGTACTTGGTCATGCGCTAGTTAGAGGTCCCAATTCGAACGAGTCCCTACCCGGACAGCGTATGCAAGCATGTTATCATCAATCCTCCGGGTTGGGCTGCAGAGGGATGTGTGAGAGCAAAGGTTCACAAGTACTCACTCTGCAAGAAGGCCATGCCTTTATGACCCTGGCCATCGGGCTGCAGAGGGATGTGTGAGAGAAAAGGTTCACAAGTACTCACTCTGCAAGAAGGCCATGCCTTTATGACCCTTGCCATCGACGCTCACAGACTATGGGCAAAGATTTCTCCAAGTTCATCAAGGCCTATACCAAGGCCTACCACATATGCAAGAATGAGGTTGGTCTCCCCTATCATATGTGGTGGCTATCTTCAGGCAACATGTGTCCATCGCTCTACAGAAGGCTGGTCAATGTAGTGTACAAGATGGCAGCAAGCGTAGGGGATTCTAGCATGTTAGCATCAATCCTCCGGGTTGGACTACGGAGGGATGGGTGATAGCAAAGGTTCACAAGTACTCACTCTGCGAGGGATGGGTGATAGCAAAGGTTCACAAGTACTCACTCTGCAGGAAGGCCATGCTTTTATGCCCTTGCCATCGACACTCACAGGCTATGGGCAAGGATTTCTCCATGTTCATCAAGGCCTGTACCAAGGCCTACCACATTCGCAAGAATGGAGCTTTCGTATGTGGTGGCTGTCTTAAGGCAATGGTTGTCCATCACTTTGCATAGGGCGTTAGTCAATGCAGTGTACAAGAGGGCAGCAAGCATAGGGGATGCCAGCATATTATTATCAATCCTCCAGGTTGGGCTGCGGAGGGATGTGTGATAGCAAAGGTTCACAAGTACTCACTCTGCAGGAAGGCCATGCCTTTATGCCCCTTGCCATCGTCACTCACACACTATGGACAAGGATTTCTCCATGTTCATCAAGGTCTGTACTAAGGCCTACCACATTGGCTTGAATGGGTTTGGTCTCCCATTTCTTATGTGGTGGCTGTCTTCAGGCAACCCTCTAGGGCACTAACAACTCACAGCCCTGTAGTGTATAATGTTTTACAATGGGTGGCCCCTAGGGCCATGAAGTTGGGGGATGGATAACTCCCCATCCTAGACCTGATCCGTCCCCAAGGAGGTTTAACTGTTGAGTTCATTGATGTGTGGATATCACTCCTTGAAGGGAGGACCCTTGTATGCACCCTAGCAGACTCTCAAGCTTGCGGATGCATACAAACAAGTTTAAGTTCAAGTTTTATTGATAATGTCTCCCGGCGATGAACTCGCACGAGGGAGTCCTGCGCCCCTTTCCAAGGGACAACAAATTTGATTACAATGATACAGAACTTGAGGGGCCCATACTTCATGGATCAAAGTCTTGGGGCCATATTTCATAGCACAAAATTTCATGAGGGCCATGTTTCATGTCACCAAAGTTCATGAGGAGCCACATTTCATGACATAAAAGTTCTCAGGGGGCACTTTTTATGACATAAAAGTTCATGAGGGCCATATAAACAAAAAGTTTCAGAGGGGCCATATCACACACGAGAAAGGGAGAAAGAGAAAGGGGGAGGGAGCTGGAAGGGAGGGAGCAGGGAGGTAGGGGTAGAGGGGTAGGGAGGAGGCAGGGAGGTAGGGTTGAGGGGTAGGGAGGAGGCAGGGAAGGGGGAAAGGACTAGGGGTAGGGGGCACTGCTGAATGTCAAAAAAAGTCTTTGCACCAAGGACGAAACCAAGAACCATTAGCCATTTCAGTTCGGAGTATGAGACCCGATTTGGAACAGAGATATTGGGAAATTGTTCAAATATTCAATTCATATCAGAATAATATAAAATTCAATATACCTATTTGTATCTTACGCTTGATTGATCTCAGTATGAAACATCAGAGAAATACTCTTATCATATTGTTATTGAAACGGCTTACGAATTGTTCTGGCGCTACCGAGTGCGGTTCACTTGCTTTTCCTAATTGAAAGCATTCTCGGTCGGCTTACCAGAAACAGCGATGCTATCAAAGGACGTGTAAGATGCTCGCTGGTGGTGTGAGGAAGTCAAGAATGTGCCAGGACGGCTGTTCGGAGGTTGGGAACTGCCATCCCTTGCATGTCCGATCGTTCTGGCTATGGTTGAATGCAGATTTCGCAATCTAGGGTTTTGTCATCGGGGAAGAAGTACCAAGCTTGAGCCACTGCTCCCCCTGGCTCTTGTGCTTGGCCAGCATCTCTCTGCACAATTGACGGCGACACGCAGCTCGACTATGAAGCGACAGAAAGCAGACACTATGTTTCAGAGCAAACACCACAAGAGCCACTTGTTCCTTACCTTCGCTCCTCAAGCAGCTTTTCGTTCGCAGCCAACCTCTGTCTCTCTGCTTGGACACTCTGCAAGTTGGAGAACGTTGCTTGCTTTTAGGACAACCTATCTGAAGCAGAGGCAACCAAACTCCAACTACTGGCCATGTCCTCTGACGCAAAGAAAGGACAAAAGTACTCCACCGTAGACGTCAAGGAACTGGGAAAGTTGTTCAGAATCGTTTGGCACTTGTCAAAAGACAGAACAAATTCACTTAGCTGCGAGGGCAACACTTCCGAATCAGTCACAACACCCCCCTCCGTCCCCTGCCCTCCCCAGGACTCCGCAGCTGAGCATAAGCCTCTACAATTCAGACAGCGAAACCCACCAAGCTATCCAGCTGCTGGTCCCGAGCTCCCCTTTCCATAGCCTCAGCCACAGCCTCTGCGAGCTGCACACCACCACGCCACAGCAATCAGCATGCTGGATACCGGAATTCACGCTCCCGTTGCAGCATCAGGTCATCACAGAGCGCACCGGCAAGAGATTGAAGTGGGAAGCCAGATCCTCGTGCCCATCTTGCTGCTGCTGGAGCACCTGGAACTGCTGTTGCTGTTGCTGCTGCTGCTGCTGCGGTTGGAGCTGTTGCGCATTCTGCCCCGCCCAAGCCATGGGCAGGCAATCAGTTGCCCGATTACAGTGTTTCCCACCGCAAACCACGCTGTCAAGCAGGATGTTAGCGACGCGCTGAATCAGGCGACAAAACCGAACCGGTGGGTCCCGACGCCTTCGGACCGTAACCCTCAGCAGCCCGCTCCGAATGGTTGGAATTCGGGTGAGCCGCCTCCCCGTCCCCAGCGCTCAAATCTGCCTGGGCCCTGAAACTGCGCGGGGGTGTGGGATATATAGTGCGGCCACCGGTAGGAAGCTTTCCTTTCAGAAATTCTTGAGCCGGATTAGAGGCCAAGAGGTCTCCAGGGCAGCTGCTGTGGAAAGAATCAGAGAAACCGAATTGTCGAGGTGACTGAAGGCACAAGGCCCATTTCAGGATGTTGCCTCCCCTGAGCCTGGCTCCCGGGAACGTCAAGGCTCTGCTCTACTGCCAACGACGAGGCCCGCCTCAGGACTGCCAGGCAGGCCAGGGTGCGTCGGCTGCCGGTGCAGGATTTGGGAGCTGTAGAAGTTGGGCCTTGCACCATCAGTGGGTGGGTACATTGTCAGGGAAATTTTTCTATCGGTACCAGGATTTTGGAGGCTTGCTTACAGGGGATTTTCCTAGAGTGGTGCCCTTGAGGTGTCAAAGGTGGAGACAGCGGATACCTGGACGTCGTGAGACCAGGTGCTGCACGTCCATCTCGGACACTGTGGATTCCAAGGGAGATTTTGAAGGACCGGAAGGCAGTTTGGCTGTGGAGAATCCAAAGGTTGAAGGAGAGGAAGCTGGCAGCTTGGTTTTGGAGAACCCAGACCGTGAAGGACAAGTCGTTGGCAGCTTGACAGTGGAAGCGGGGGTGGATAGCTCACTGTCTGCAAGTGAGGAGGACACTGCTGCTTCGACTTCTGAGTTAGAGTTTCGAGGTCCCCTCCCTCCTGTGCGAGTCAGTATTGTTCGCAATATTCTGGAACAGTTGGGGTGGGGCGAGGAGACAGTAGGGGCCCTGGAGCTGCTGGGTGTTAGGTTGGGGCCGAGTCATGTCAGTGATATAGTTAAGGAATTGGCAAACTGTGACGTTGCTCTCAGCTTCTTTCAGTGGGCTGGTCGGCAAGATGGGTACCGTCATTCTGCTACATCGTGCAGGGAGATGATGGCCAAGCTTGCATCGGCTGGGAGATATGAGCAGATGTGGCAGCTGCTTGAGGATTTGAGAGCTGCCCGCTGTGAGTTGAGAGATGCTTTTAAAACCATGATTCTGAGCTTCAGGGGTCCAAGCAAGTGTGGGAACGTGATTGCTGCATTTCGGAGGATTAAGGAATTCGGGACTAAGGCAGATTTGTTAATCTACAACCGTGTGATAGACGTTCTTGTAGGATCATGTGACTATCGCTATGCCATTGAGGTTTATCGGGAAATGCTCCAGAGTGATTGTCTGCCAGATACCTTCACATGCAACCGCATTATCCTAAGTCATTTTAAGCTAGGTGAAGCTGATGCAGCTAGAGAGATCTATAGCCAGATGGGTGAGAATGGGTGTATCCCTAATATGCATACTTATGGAGCAATGGTTGACGGTCTTGTGAAAGCGGGACGAGTATCTGAGGCCCTAGAGCTGTTCTTGCAATCCAAGAAAGCAGGTTTTGACCATAGTCTCATCACGTACAATTCTTTGATCAGCGGTTTAGGAATAGTAGGTGATATGGAGCGGTCGTTGGAACTCCTAGAGGACATGAGAAAAGCAGGAGTAGCTCCCGATGTTGTGACGTATAACTCGGTGCTCAATGGCATGTCCAGAGCAGGTCAGATGGACCGAGCCTTCGAGATTCTTGAAGAACTGACAAAATCATGTAGTCCTAGTTTAGTCACTTACACCATACTCATCCGGGGGCTTTGCAAGGCGGGGTTCGTTGACCGGGCCTTCCATCTTGCGGATGAAATGAAGGGAAAGTTTGGTGCCTCTATTATCACTTACAACATTCTCATAGATGGGCTCAGTAGAATAGGTCATCTGGACAGAGCGTCTGCACTTCTGGAAGAGATCAAAGCAGAAGGAATTGCACCTGATGTTGTGACCTATGGTACTCTTATTGCGGGATTGTGCAAAGCAGGTAAAACAAGGGAGGCTTACCAGTTGTTTCACAAAATGACTCTAGAGGAGATTGTGCCCTCTGTCATCACGTACAACACCCTCTTTGATGGGCTGAGCAAAGCTGGCCAGGTAGATGTTGCCTTCAAGCTATTCCAGAAAATGAAACAGGCAGGCGCAGCTGCGGATTTGATCTCTTACAACACTCTGATTGGTGCATTGGGCAAGGCAGGCCAACTTGATGAAGCCCGCAAGCTGTTTGCAGAGGCTGTGCAGAAAGGGTTGAAACCAGATGCCTATACATACTGTGCTCTTCTTGACGGATTGGGGAAAGCCGGCAGAATCAGTGATGCTGTCAGGATGATGGAGGAAATGCAGGAGAACAATGTGCCACATAATGTGACGACGTATAATTGCTTCCTTGATGCCCAATGCAAAGTGGGGGCAGTGCGAGAGGCTTATGCTCTGTATAGGAAGATGCATGAGGTAGGAGTTAGCCCGGATGTGGTGACCTTCAATATCCTCATTGATGGTTTTGGCAAAACTGATCAAATAGATGAAGCCCGTGCCTTGCTGACGGAAATGGAAAGGATTAAAATTGCGCCAGACGTTATCTCGTACAGTACCTTGGTTGTTGGCTTGGTGAGAGCAGAGAGGACTGAGGATGCCTGGCAGGTGTTTAACACAGCAAAAAAAGCAGGAATCACCATTGATGCTGTCACGTACAGCTCCATGATTGATGGCCTTGTGAAGGCAAACCGAGTTGATGAAGCTTGTTCAATTTTTGATGAGATGAAGTCTGCAGGGATTCACAACATCAGTACTTGTAACTTCCTTGTAGATGGACTATGCAAAGCAGGTCGATGGGACGATGCCTTCAAGTTGTTTGAGGAAATGAAAACACATACACCACCGAATGTCATCACGTACAGCTGCCTGATTGATAGGCTTGGTAAGTCGGGAAGAGTGACGGAGGCTGTAAGCCTCTTTAAAGAGATGAAGGAGCAAGGGATTGTGACAAATAATGTCATTTATAACATTCTTATTGATGGGCTTCGGAAGGCTGGTATGTTAACTGATGCTTTCCAACTGTTCCATGAGATGAAGCAAACCGGGGTGCTTCCGGATCTTTTCACATACAGTGAGCTAATCGATGCTCTTGGGAAATCAGGCCAAGTAGACAAAGCTGTGGAGCTCTTTGACACCATGAAAGAGGAAGGACTGACCCCAGATCTTGTCACATACAATGCTCTTATCAACAGCCTAAGCAGGACTGGTCGCATGGATGGGGCACTGGCCCTGTTTGAGGAGATGAAGAAAAAGAGCTGTGTTCCAGATATTGCCACTTATCAAATGCTCATCAATGGACTTGGAAAAGTAGGTCGAATGGCTGAAGCCTGTGCTCTCTTTGACGAGATTGAAGAAAAGGGCTCCTATCCTGAGGTCAATTCTTCCATTGCACTAGCTGTCGAAGTGGCCCGTCAGAAAAAAGGAGCTAAAAGGTAGGCTGCTGCAAGATGACTTATCTGAGGCACCATTCACCTGGCACAGGACTTGCCTTATGCTCTGAACCCGTTAGTGCCAATGTAGAGGCCCTGCTCTTTGCAGGGTAATTGTCTTGGCCCCTTAACCAGGAGTCTTCGCATCGCGTTTCTAACCTGAGAATGTCGCCAATTGAGGGATAGCTTCCTGGCCAAGTTTTGATACGGACCTCTGCAGTGACCAGATCTGAAGTAAGAGGAGACATCCATGTGATGTAAGTTGCTTCTGATCCCCATCCTGATCTATGTTTGAACGCTGGTAAAGAGTCTTCCCCATTCCTGACATCCTGAACTGTCTCGCAGGTCTTCCTAGATAAGCCGTCGTTTCAACCGCATGACGGTTGTTCCCATCTGACTCTTGAGTGACTCTAGGTTTCTCGTATATGGAGCACAGTTTTGAGTTGAGCCTTTCCATCAATCCAATTGATGACGTTCTTCATCATTGACAAGCCTGGCATCCTTTGACCCATCCCCAAAGTTGGCCTAAATTGGAATCTTTCATTGCTGAGAAGTCTGTACTTCAAAATCAAGACAGTTGAACTGATCTTGGTGTATAATCGATCGAGCGGAGCACTACCCCTGTCACTGACCACAGATTTGGGCGCTTGAGTGTGCGCACGCAGAGCATAATAAGGCCCCCAAATGCCCAGCAGCTCATGTGACCTGAAATGTCTACTCACTCAGCAGTTCAGCTCACTGCATCCTTGTGACGTGATGAACAGGACAACTGTGACCCATCGCACCGTATGAAAGAACCATATCCATCTCGATGATTATACCATATTCCAACAAAGCAGTGAATCACATTTGCTCCACAACCTCGGCGCGGCTTCAATGCATGCTGTCCAAGGCATACCCATTGTGAATCTAAGGCTCAGAAATCTGTCGCAGAGCGATTTTCAACAGATGTGCAATGTCCTAAGTTGCAGCGGACGACTGTGGTAGTCCAGTGTTGTCCATGAACTTACATACTTCGAATCCTTCGACGGTCACAAGATTCTCGTCCCTTCTTCAGTATGTTGATGTGGTATAGGCACTGCGGTAGAGATGAAACTAACCTCCAGTTTGAAAATTTGAAGTGGTGTAATGACACCAAACTGGGCTGTGATGGATTAGGCTGACTGATTCCTGAAAGATCGCAGAAGATGAATGGCGATCCGGTGTCCACTTGTAACATACAGCCTGCACCAACAGTGTCTCGTCAGCACAGCGCAAACTCCGCATCCGCACTCGGATAGGAGTATGTGGCCTTCCTCCTGGGATCGCACTTCCCCCACCAGCTCAACCTAGCACTCCAATCTTGCCTGTGAGGAATCTGGGCTGCTCTGCACGATGTCGGCTGCGCAGGCGCTCTGGAATGGCAAGATCATTGCCGCCACCGACACCTTCGAGACCGTGGAAGGCAACGTCTACTTCCCGAAATCGGCTGTGAAGATGGAGTTCTTCAAGCCAAGCGCCACACATACCACGTGCCCCTGGAAGGGAGTCGCTTCGTACTACACTGTGGAAGTAGATGGCAAGCAGAACAAAGATGCCGCCTGGTACTACCCGGAGCCACTGCCTGCTGCCGCCAAAATCAAGGTCCGTTGAGGTCCCGACTCCCCTGCTCTCCATCTCACTGAACTCAAATCTGTCTTGTGGGTTCCCTGATTTGTGTCACCTACTGGCAGGATCATGTGGCGTTTTGGAAGGGAGTGGAGGTGAAGAAGAAGTGACCAGCTCACACAGTGACAGCCTAATACTTATCCCTGCAGCTGGTGAGGAATTGGACCTGAAATCAAGAACGCTTGACGTAGATTAGACAGCAGAAAACTTACATAGATTGGACCTGTAGCAAAACAGATATAGCCCTCAGCAGTCATCAGTGCTGCTGGCATCCTGCACTTTGCAGTTCGAAAGATATTGTGTACACTTCTTCACTGGCTTGAGGACCCGCTCGGTGTCAGTAATATCCCATGCTTTAACAGACTACCTACTCTCTAGCCTGCTCTGCTGTACAGTGTGGAGTCTTCACGGTAGCGGAAATTGATCGAACCACTTGATGGGCCATTCTGCTTGACTAGATCAAGCTTGGTGGGCTAGAGGAAGCCGTGGCTGATGGTCACTTTGCTTCCCTTGTGAGAGGAATTCTCTGACGATGTCCAGGTCAGTGCGATTCAGATAGACGCACGTAGGCCCCAGGAAGCAAGTTCGACTCAATAGTGCGCAGGGTAGCTACAGGTCTGTTGCAGTGTCCATGACTCCATATGCTGTGCACAACTCTGGGCCCTATTATTCATCGAAACAGTCCTTCCTGCTGCATACCCTACTCCTCACGGTGGGACGGTGCACAGCACAGCCCATATCATGGCTTCCATGTGGGCAGCACATGAAATCAAAGAACCACCACAAGGAAGGACGCTGGCTACCATGCCCTACTATCATAGCAACTGGTGCAATGGTAGCCCTTCATGACAAGGGGTAGCACCTAAAGAGTCTTCCATGTCCCACAGTTCGGAACAGACACCTTGCAAGGCACATCGAATCATGATAAGCAACATGGGCGGTACTGTGGAAGGCATTGCTAGGGAGTAGTCATAACAGGCACTAGAAGCAGATGGAGTGGTTGGGATGCCCGATGGAAAAGGAGTGAGTCGTGAGAAGAGGAAAGACGAGGGCTCAGCAGTGTACCTATGCATATATGAATGTAATGTGGAGTAGATGTAGCATGGATCATTTAAGGATGTTCCAAACGAAGCCATGTTCCAAAATGAAGCTATGTACCATAGCCTGGTGCCATATGAGGAGAGCCAAATTAGGAAGGGCCTATCCTTCGAATTCATAAGTCTTTGAGCGAGGGAAGTTCAGAGTCGCGATGATCTTAGCTGTTATGATTGGTGCAGGCAGCCGACGGTACACGGTGCTTGGAACTTCAACCTCAAACGCTACCCAACTCTGTGCAATAAAACCACACACCAGGGAGGAGACCACATCAACTCTTTGGAGTACTCGGACATGGCCCTTCACAGGAAACAACCTACACATCAGTTCGGATTCCTGCTGCTGTTGGCGATCTTGCTGTGTGGATCTTGTGCAAGGCCTGCAAGGAGTTTCCGCGAGCTCAAGCATGGTCCGCACGGTGCGGGGATCGGGAGAGGAACGAGGACGCCATCCCACTCATTCATCAAAAGAATGACCACTCTGGAAGCTGACACCTTGGATTCCGCACCTCCCGGCAGCCAACCAGCACAAGAGCCGTTGGATTCCCCACCTCCAGGCAGCCTACCAGCACAAGAGCGGCTGCAGGATGTGGTGGTGGATTCTTGCGCCAGTAACGTCAACATGTCTCCCGACGGCACAATATCTATCAGCCTCGATCAAAATTGCGGTGAACTTCGTGTTCACCCAAAGATTGATGCAAACAGAAGCTTCCCGTTCTTCTGAATATCGTTGTCGGATTCTGAACTGACGGTTAAGTTTTGCTCTTGCAGGCGGCAAGTTCCATTCCAGGGACAACTTTACTTCCGGCGTCTTCACTGCCTCGGTCCAAGCACCTTCCAACGCTGCCGGCGTCACCAGCCAATTCCTTGTACCTTCTATTCTTCTTCATTCTCAATTCCTCAAACTCAAAATAAGTTAGACATTGCTTTTCGAAGGTGATCGTTAACACGGCCCTCGTTTCGAATTTGATATCCTTCAATGCAGATCGCTTCTTCGGCCGACCAAACACCGCAAGAGGGTATTAGTTTTGCTTTTGATGGAGGTAATCCTCGGTGGCTTATAACAAGCTACTCGGTCACCGGGGATAGCATAACTCATGCACAAGTTATAGTGGTGTGGTTCGACACAACAGCTTCCCCTCATAAATATACTGTCAAATGGGATAGTCATTCCATAGTGTAAGTTTTATATTATTTTATTAAAATAACATAAAATAATATAAAATACTATAAGTTTTAATTGATTTTTATTTTTACTGATAGCTAAAATATGTCATTTGTTGCAGATGGTTAGTGGATGATACAGTAGTACGATCGGTTATAAATGATGGAAATCAAGCATTTCCAACTAAACCGGGAAGTCTTTATGTTTCAGTGTTTGCCAATGGGAATGAGAAGGCAGGTGGAGTAAATTGGAACAATGCACCATTTTATATGACTTTTAGCTCTATATCAATAACTTCTCCATTAGCTGAAGGGATATGGGTCCCTCCTGATATGCAATCGGAACCAACAAATTTATTGGATCCGGTTGTTCTTGAATATTGTAGTGACCATGTGGATGTAGACCAAAGTGCCACTTTATATATAGACTTTGACAAGAGTTGTGGTAGTCGTTTTCATTCTATTCATCATTTAAGGTATGGTACATTTTCGAGTCTCGTGAAATGTCCAGATGGTAATACAGCTGGTTTGGTAACAAGCTTATATCTTTCTTCTCAAGAAGGCGATCCTAATCGCGATGAGATTGACTTTGAGTGGCTTGGAAACCAAAAAAATGTTGTCCAAACTAATTTTTATGTTAGTGGCAAAGGGTCACTTGCTTATCAAGATGTGACCGATCTAGGATTTGATTGTTCTGAACGTTCGCATAGTTACATGATATCTTATACAGACGAACAAATACAGTAAGTGGGCTATGGTGCAATCGTTGCTTGTGCTAAGAATTGAGGTGATAAATATCTTTCCCATACTAATTGCTTTGTTGTTTCAGATGGTTTGTGGACGGCAAGGTCATACGAACTTTGTCAAAAGACCAACAATTATTAATACATGATATGTATCCAAGCCAACCTGTTTATATGTATGGTTCCATATGGGATGCATCTTCCATAGATAACGGAAGCTGGGTGGGCACTTGGAACGGACAAGGTGCACCTTACCAAGTACAATATAGCAATATCACCCTTAAAGGACAAGTTGTAAAACTTGATGTTTAAAATCAATTTGACAATTAAGTGTCATGGGGACGGATCACTGCTGGGATGGAGGTCTTACAAGCTAGTTCAAACAGAGCTATTTCTTGAGTATCGGCCTTGTCTTCGGTCACCGTCGCCAGTAACCGCATCGACACGAGGTCGTGAGTCTTGCAAGCTCCATTTAGGATATAGAATTTCTCATCTTGCAAGCTCCATTTAGGATACAACATTTCTCACCATCACCACACGGAATTTGATCTCTGGAAGTAGGACACTGACAAAAGATTCAGGGCTTTCAAAAGGGGATGATTTGTATCAGTATCCGAGATACATGTATCATTATGATTATTTGTTTGAAGAAGTCCCATGTATGATGTCTGCTGCCTAAGACTCTTAGGGATCCTGTAAATTACATATGATCTCTGATACCTCAGGCCCTTAGGGATCCTGTAAATTACATATGATCTCTGATGCCTAAGGCCCTTAGGGATCTGTAAATTATATAGAGCATAAATACCTCATCAAATTCACACAAAAAGAACGCCACAAAAAGAAAGCTTTGGTGGTGGGAGCTTGTGGGAGCTTTGTTTCTTGCGCTAGGGTTTGTCCTGGCTTCAGATCTCGGTCCGGTCTCCGGGGAGACTAGGACATGCGATACACATTTTGTTTTGTCTATGTGAAAAGATCGCTGGCGAAATCGAGGTAGATCGTTTTACTGATTTCCTTGTTTGCCTTGTAGACCACCTAAAGTCGTCCCTGTGAAGAAACGCCCGGACTCTCTCTTTGCGAGTTCATCGTGCGATGCTATAATTCACAATAAATCGTATAGGTAGTAATGCAGCACATTTCATGATACTCTGTGCAGTCTGCACGTAGAGGTAGGTACGTAGGTAGGTAGGTACATAACGCAATGTCCACAAGATCGTAAAACGAAAGAGGTTGCGGTCCGCAGCAGCTTTTGCCCGCCAAAACGTGTCCGTTCACACTTTTCTTCTCACGGCACGTCCCATGGCAGGTTCGCTATCCTGATCCGTCCGATCGGGACCTGCGTGGTGCGGAGTTCATCCCCTTGAGCTTATCGTCAGCAATCGTTGGAAGCTTTGGAGGGTCTGGATTCCTGAAGTTTGAAAGGTTGGGATACTCGACCAAGTCAGCAGGAGAGCTGTTGTGGTGAGCATCAGAAGGGTGGATCGGAGGAGGGAGTGACGGATCCGATGTTGTTTTGCGGATCTGCGCCTTGCCAGATTCGGTCTTCTTACCAATTCGGGACGTGGGTAATTTGGCAGTGAAGAAGAAGAAGATGAAGAGTGGAAGTGGCAGTAATGCCAGGTAGCTGTTGCAGTGGATGGCCTGGGTGGGTGCACAGGCAGGAGACTCGGTGGGAGGTAGCTCTCCTGAGTTAAGTAAGGCCTGTCAACTCCTCCCGGTAGCCTTGCTGCAATGTGGTCTTGGACATTTTGTGGGAACCAAATTCAATGGTCAGTGGTCAGTCAGTGGGAGTCTGTTTCCTCTCTGACATTGTGTCGTAGGAATCTGTGGGAATCTGTTCTCATTCGACGTACTCAGTTTGTTCCCAAGGGTGCATGTATAGAGTCCCCTGAATTTGGACTCCCTGTTGGTTTTTGAAGTTGAAAAGTCAGACTTTGCGGTTCAGGTTCAAGGCAGCTGTCGGTTAGTGATGAGAATGTGCTGATCCCAAGTTCGTTCACATGGTCTGTGTGGATCGCCACCGGTGGCGCAGTTCTTTGTGTGAGGAGCGTGAACAACACTGTTCGCTTGACATTATCTTCGCAGTTTGCAGGTTTTGGGAGATATTCTTTGGAAGCTTATCTATGGGCCACAATCTATTCACACAGTTGCTGAGAAGTGCAAGCCACGAGGCATAAGGGACATCCTTATGTGTGTGGTAGTAGATTAAGGCTGCAAGATGGAGTCATTGCTTGCCAAAGCACTCGAATCCAAGTTGAAATATTGGCTCAAGACATTCACCAGGGACCAATTCAAGTTACAGGGCCGAAGTGTCTTGTTGAGCAACCTTGGTGCCGCTCTCTATCTTTGTATTGGTGGTGTTCGTTTATGCTGACCCACTTGCCTCCCTAATCCCCATCAAGCTTTACTTAGGGTAAAATGCGTGCTTTGATGGCAGACCTCAATGGGGATGTTCTACATGCAAGCATCGGATTGCCAGCAGCCTTACGTGTTGAAAGAGCTAGTGTTAGCAGATTTGAGCTGAAGGTGCTTTGCGGTACACCGTTTCTCTGTGTATCAGCACTACTGTTCTCCCTGGTCTTCTTCCACTGATTGCATGCCTGCGACCCACATTTTCAGTAGATGCTCACGTCCATCGAACTAACAAGTGTCATTTCATGATGCATCGTACTTTTCAGCTTCCGTCCTTTTCAAATGTGAAGGCAGAGCCAACCGTGGTTGAAATTGATAGGCTAGACCTTGTACTTGTGGAAAAGTCTGCAAATGAGGGCACTACTGTTGCTGGGTACTTACTGTACTAAGTCCTGTTAGTGACTCTGTTCACGTGGGATTTTTTCTGAGTAATAGCTCAAGGCCCTTGAGCTGTTTAGATGGGGCTCTGAGTTGTCTTGCCTGGTTGCAGGAGCCAGCCATCAGCGCCAACAGTAAAAAGCACAGCCTATAGTCTTGCTGACAAGGTCTGTTATATTGGCCCTCCGAATCCCTTTTCTGTGTGACGTGACCCTTATGAATTTTGCTGTTTTGAGGAAGGTGCAGGCTGTCCCTTATTTGCTGAATGATTTTCTTCTTTTACAGATTGCTGATGGGATGACTATCAGAGTCGGTACGGTGAATTTAACTCTGGAGACGAGAGGTGGTAGTGCAGGGCATGGAGGTGCTGCTTGGTATGTAATTATGTAGCGCCTTCTGTAGACACACAAATCTCTCGACTTTCATTGAGTGGTTCATCAAATTCTGTTTTTTTCTTGTTCTTTTTTTTACAGGACTCCTCCTCTGGCTTCTGTCACAATCTGTAATCTGGTCCTTTACACAACGAATGAACGGTGGAAGGTGCCTAAGTCTTTGATCATCTGCTTGTTGCTATTTGACAAGTGATGTCTGTAGCTACATTGTTTGGTGAAAGGTACCACGTCAGATCCAAATGATCTCAAATTTTGTGTGGCAGGTCGTGTCTTTGAATGAAGCAAGAGACTACTCCAAAAATAAGAATTGTATCTACGTATTTAAGGTGAGTGGATAGAACTTCAAACTATCCTCATGAGATTCCAGCCTTTGAGACAAGCGGTTTTAATGCAACACGTTGGCATTCTGCAGAAACTGGAATGGGAGTCACTTTCAATTGATCTTCTGCCACATCCTGATATGTTCAAGGATGATCGAATAACAAGTCCAAATCTTGGGGACCCTACTCGAGATAATGATGGTGCAAGAAGGTTGTTCTTTGGGGGGGAGCGCTTCTTGGACAAAATATCTGGAGCAGCTAATGTAGGAAGTCTATATGCACAGCCTTCAAAATCAGTCAGCAGGCATCCCAGATGGTCATGTTCTATGGGTGTGGACTTAGGGGTCATCAGGGTGTGGCTGATTGTTTTCATAATTCACCACAGTCTGGGACACTGTCAAAGCAAGGTAGTACCTGCAAACTTAGCTGGTGTCATTTACCTCATTTCAGATCACCATGCAAAGGACAGAACAGAACAATCCATTAGCACTTGAGGTGCAGTTACATCTCCCTGAGGCTCTTTGCCCTTCTTTGAGTGAACCAGGTAGCCACCTCTATTTCTTTCTTTGTAATTCTTTCCGAGCTTTGTCATTCAGCATTTGACTGATCTTCCTGCCTGCAGGTTTGCGAGCATTGTTGCGTTTCATGACAGGCATTTATGTTTGCCTCAACCGAGGTGATGTAGATCCTAAGACCCAGCAGGTAAAGTTCACAAATTGGGTATAAACAATTAGAGCTTCTCCTCTTGTTATTTATCATTCCCCTGTGTAGATGACGACGACGGATGCAGCAGACAACGGTCTGCACTATTTTCACTTAAGGGATATGGTTTTCTTTAGAATATTCCTCAGTATTGATGAGGTGATGAATGCTGCTGTTTTCAGTCCGCAGATGCTGCAGGGCGCTCAATGGTGGCAGTACACGTGGAGCACATTTTCTTATGCATTAAAGAAGCAGGTCGTGTTGAGTAGTGGGCCTGCTGTTTGGCCTCTATGTTTTGTGAATCCTATAAGAAGTTCTGACTGTATCAGAGACGGGTGGGTGCAGAATTCCAGCTTGAGCTTCTCATGCAGTCATTGCATTATGTGCGGGTATTGCACTGGACCTAGGCTGTTGCATCAACAGCTCGTCATATCAATCACCATATGCCTTGGCTGCGAAGCATCCCTGATAGCCACCCTCTTTGATTGCTATCCTCTGCAGGCCACTGTTGGGATTGGAGATAACATTCAATCTATGGTTCGACTTGAATTAGGTGCCATGTTTTTGAGGTACAGGCTGACATTTATTGATGTCTTCCTGTCAATGCTGGAGCCTGGCCTTTTTACTGAGATTTATTTATGTCTTCCTGTCTTTGCTGGACCCTGGTCTTTTTATACCTAGTCCTGTCTTGTTTACGTGCACAGGGATGGTTTTTCTCGACCAACATGCACTCTCATCCAGCCAAGTATGCGGAATATCCCGACTGATTTTCCACCAGTTCCATCATTTGGTACATTAACACAACTTAGGTCTTCTTCTCTTCTTTAGTTTTTAGAGTAAATGTGAGCGATTTTTTGTTTGGAATTTGATGTTTCTGGTTATAATTCTTGGCAGCTAGTGAAAAGTCCTGGCCAAGGACTTATCCTCTTGAAAATCAGCTCATTCCAAGAGGAGGAGCACCACCAATGCTGTGCATGTACTCTTCACAAACGACGCCTACTCCCTTGCCTCCTGCACTTGCTTCTCAGATGGTTGTCCAGTGCCAGCCTTTAAAGGTACTTATGGGAGATTTCAATTGAAAGCCTTAGCAGGCCATGGCCAAGTAAGATGTGGTTTGAAGGAAAATGTGTGTTTGCAAGTGATGTACTTTGATTTGTGCAGATCAATCTCCAAGAGCAGTCCTGTAAACGTATTGCTTCCTTTATAGCAGATGGCATTGTTGTTGAGCCAGGCGTTGTTTTGCCTGATGCCTCCTTGAATGGTTTTTACTTCAATCTCAAGGAATTCGATGCAACTATCCCGTTAAACAATGAAAATGGTTCTGGTGAGGATAAACCCAGCCTGGAGAAAGGGTTCACAGGAGCTAGGCTTCATGTTGAAGGCTTTGTAGTTGCACAGAGTCCACTCTTAACCTACAGGTTGTTGCAGCTTGATAAAGATCCAGCATGCTTTGCTTTTTGGAAAGGTCAAGCTATTGATGCAAGCCAGCAGAGATGGGTTATGCGGGCATCTCGGATAAGTGTTGCCTTGGAGACAGAGAGCTGTGATGACCTAGCACAAAGTATGAACTCGGAGGACTGGGCTGCAGGGTTGTGGATTTGTGTTGAAATGCTTGACCCGTTGGTTGAGATTGCTATGGTCAGCAATGACGGGTCAGCCTTGGTGACCTTGCCTCCCCCAGGTGGGACAGTGAGAGTGGGTATAGCTTGCAAAAGATATGTATCCAACACGTCCACAGAACAGCTGCTGTTTGTGCTGAAGATGTATGCGTATATGGTGAAAGCCAGCGAGTCACTCTTGGGAGTCGGTTGTCCACCAAATGCAGGGGTAGCGGAAGGTGGAGCTGCCATGCAGGAGATCTCCACTGTTGACTCCTCAAGTTTGCTGGCTCTGGCCCCAGCTGACACAGCCGTGGCCCTCACATTAAATGTCGTTGAGCTGAAGCTTCTGGAATCGGTACCAGGCCAAATCACTGTGGAAGGCCCAGTCCTGGTGCACATCCTGAGCAGTGGAATCTGTCTAAGAGTATCGCACAGGGCATTTGGTGGAGCAGCTGAGGTGTCTTCTACACTTCGCTGGCAAGGCATTCATGTTGAATGCGTTGAGACGCACCTGGACAGTTCTATATTAGACCCTCTTCAGACTCCTCTGAGCCGGCATTCCAGCTTGCAACAGTCAGTGCCTGGAGAAGATGGGCTTCCAATTAAGTCCGCAATTCCCGACATGCGTGCTGTGTTTTGGGTTGGTGAAAAGATAGGTGACAAACTCCCAACTAAAGATTATGTTAACAATGGAGATGTGCCTCCGTTCCTCGATGTTAGCGTTACCAACTTCATTCCATACAAGGCAGATGGGGAGAGTCATACCCTTAAAGTATCTGCCAAAGTGGCTGGCATTCGGTTAGGAGGCGGAATGGTCTACAACGAGGCTCTCCTGCACCGTTTTGGTGTACTAGGACCCGACGGCGGGCCAGGGGAGGATGTGACAAAGTTACTGAAGACCTTGTCAAATGGCCCATTGGCGGATGTCTTCAAGCCTTCTCCAATGCCCGCAGCGACGAATGAGGGTAAGCAACTTCCTGTGGACAGCATTTCGTGATGTTGGCCAAATTGTGCACCAAAACTTGTTTCGGTGCGTCAAGTACGTCTCAGAATGCTCCTACTTTGTGCTTTTAGGGATCACCTCGAGTGTGAAAGAGGATGACGATTCTTGGGAGGTTAATATGCCAGACAACATTGATCTGGACCTACAACTCCAGGACTGGCTATTGGTTCTTGAAGGGCTGGATGGTCTGACGGATGGAGAGTCCTCATTATCAAAGATGAACACAACTCAAGCCTGGCAAGAGAATTGCTGGCATTCTACATTCAGATGTTTAAGGATTGTAGCCTGCTCTGATGACAAACCTGTTGCATTGGGCCAGCCTAATGGTGTTGGAAAGAGCACTGCTTCATTTCCAGTGTCCAAGATCACAGTAAGTGCTCTGCGATTGGGTATGGCTACGAAGTTTTAAGGAGGTGTAGTAATAGATTGGCGATGGACTAAAGCAACTTTCCAATTGAGCAGGTGTCGTCTCTGTGCAGATGCATATCGAGGGCCTTCAAGCCCTCAAACCTCGTTCTGTTGAGCACAGTCGAGATGCTGCCGATGAAATGTATCCTGGTAGACCGTCTGAGAAGTTGCCTGGTACAGAGGCAGGTGCACTCAGGGGCAACCCGAGTGCTGGAGTGAGTTCCAACGCGAGAAGCAGAGGTGGATTGGATCTCGAAGTGCGATTAGTTGCAAGAGCAGACCCAACTGACGCAGACTTGGGTATGGGGGAATGGACGGTGGACAGTGTCCGCTTAGCCGTGGAGGAACCGGTTAAGAATCCATCCTTGTTGTCTGTATGTGTAGCCCACAACAACCCGCTTCGAGCGACGTCAATAATTGACTATACGGATTGCCCTGCAGGTGGAAGTGGAAGCAACCAAAACTGAGGTGGAGTTTCTTATCGATCTTTGCAAGGCAGAGATCGAGTCGGCAAGTAGAATCGCCGCTGGAGGAATCAAGCTTCTGAACCTCCCGATCGGGCAGTCTGCCATTGAGCAGCTCAGTAACGTGGGTAAGTGCGAAGGGTGCTGCTGTTTTCGTGGAATCCTGTTACGCATCAAGTACCAAGCTGACCCACAGCAATGCAGGAAGCGGAAGTTTAGAGAAGCTGCTTACTCCCGAAAGGGCACGCAGGAGCACCAGCGAGTGTCTAACTCCAGATCGACACCGTAGGGACAGTGAGATCCTAACTCCCACCGCCCACAGGCGCTCCACTCTTGGAACAGGACTATCAGACGAGAAGTTAGGTGCACTGGAGGCAGCCGTGAGCAAGTCCCAGCTCCTGCTGACCACAATCCACCGACGTGCGACCGACGATGGGACTAAACCACAAGTCGACATTCCGCAACCCTCTCCCTCAGCACCAGAGCTGACTCAGCTGGGTGAGCAGCTTCGCCACATGCAAGCCCTGCTGTGTAGCCTTAGAAGTCCTCCCTTTCCGTGATCTTCTGTCCTCTTGCTACTGTCAGTCCCAGTGTATTTCCTGGTCACGCCTGCCGGCGGCCATTATCGGATATCCTGCTGAGCATCCAGTCGACATTCTGGGCACTTTTCCATCCCTTCTTTTTCTCCCTCCGTACTCTGGCAGGCTTGACAGAGCCGGCATGCGCACGATGAGCTGTCCAGGAAGTGAGTGTGGCACATGTGTCGCCCTGCCATCTCTTGCCTCTGTGGACGCTCACCTCAACATTCACGACCTGCAGCTCACGCATGACAGTCTCGAGTTCCTTTTCTTTTTTTTCTTTTTTTCTTTGAACACCAGTCTCCAGTCTTTTGTACTGTAGTGTGTGAATCTGCTGGCCGAGGGCCCGAGACGTGGACGCATGCTATGTAGCACTATGTAGCAAGCTGTTAAGAGGGTCGTACGGCCTCCGCTCGCTGCCGTTTGACAGTTACTGCGGGGCTCATGGGCCGTAGGGCGGGACCGGCTCGGGACAGGGCAGGCCTGCATGTTGTAACTTGTGGGCCCCTGCGCGTGCATTGTTTTTCGCGCGACCTGCTGCGGCCGTGAGATGAATCTCGTCTGGAAGCACGCGCGGAGGCTTGGGAGGCTCGACGGGCTTTTTTCTAAGCTCTGCTGATACGCGCAATTTGTACCTACACCTGAGGTACGACGGAGCGGAAAAGGGCGGGACGAGAGCGTTGTCCGCTGCGTCGGCGAGTTCGCTTCGCAATTTGCAGGCGCGGGCTCGACTCTCGGATCCGGCCTTCTTGCATTTCAGGTTCTTCGCGGGATCTGCGTTCTGCTTTCTGCCGGGGCGCGATGGCCAAGGCGGGAGCTTTCGATCTGGCCACAGGCACAGGAGGGTACATCGCGCGCGACCAGATGGTCTCGGCTGTCGACACGTACGTTCTTCGGCAGCTTGGGCTCGCGTTGGAACTCCTGGAACTTCTGGGAGTTTGGATCCTGATGGAATGCAAGTTTTTCTCATGCATGCTTGCTGCAGGTACGAGAAGTACCACACTGAGCACGGCGGGGATGAAGATGAGCGCAAGGCCAACTACACGGACATGGTAGGCACATTGCTGCCCTATCGTGCGTATCGGGTGCAGGATGTGGGCTGGATGGAAGGAGGGAAGGAAGGAAGTGTTTGCCAGGGATGGTGTAGTAAGGGGTGTGCGTGTTTCAGGTGAACAAGTACTACGATCTGGTTACCAGTTTCTACGAGTTTGGATGGGGTCAGTCGTTCCACTTCGCTCCCAGGTGCGCGTCCGTGCCGCTGCGCTGCAATGTATGTCTTCCAGTAAGGGCATCGGTCGTGGAGCCATCCTGATTGATCTGCCTGAATTGGAACTGGCAGATGGACCGGAGAATCTCTGCGGGAGAGCATCAAGAGACATGAACATTACCTTGCGCTTCACCTTGGTTTGAAGCCGGGCATGAAGGTAGAAGCGCGCGTTGGCTGTAGCTCTGGCGACTATCCGTTTGTCATTTGGAGGAGGGGGGGTAGTTCGGTTCTTTTTCACCAGTTTGTTTGGATGTTCTAGGTCTTGGATGTTGGCTGCGGAGTTGGTGGGCCGCTTAGGGAGATTGCCCAATTCAGGTGCGCTGTGGATTCTGTATGTTGTGCAACTTTTTGGTGACATGTTGAACATTTCTCACAAATTGTTTTTGGGAATGAGATCTGTGCACAAAACTGCGACCTTACTCTTTTCTGGGTCTTTCATGCAGCGGTGCGTACATAACGGGATTGAACAACAATGCATACCAAATATCCCGTGGGACGGTAAGTGCAAAGCCAGCAATCTTGTAGGCTTCCCTGGAGCAACTGTAACTGTTCTCAACAGATCTTTTCACTCTACTGTCTGTGTTTGTTGCAGGAACTGAACCGGAAGGTTGGCTTGGATCGCACGTGTGACTTTCTCAAAGTAAGCTGATTGAAACCTGGCTGTTATTGGGTCTATGTATAACTATGGTGCCACTGGCCCTCGTGAGGAGCTGCCTGGGTGATTTACTGCCCTTCTCCACGGCACATTGTCATTCAGGCAGACTTCATGAAGATGCCTGTGGAAGACAACACTTATGATGCCGTCTACACAATTGAGGCTACCTGTCACGCACCTGATCCGGTATGTTCCAAGATGCACCTTCAGCGGAATCATCTCCGGATTCTCAACCCATTCTGTTTCATCCCACCATTTCTTAACTGTCGAGTGCAGGTGGCATGCTACAAGGAAATCAAACGTGTGCTGAAGCCTGGCCAGCTTTTTGCTGGGTATGAGTGGTGCATGACTGATGCATTTGATCCAAAGAATGCAGAGCATCTGCGCATAAAGGTGAGACACGATCATGATTTTGAGATGGCAGCCCTACCCTACCCAAACCTGGATTTATTCTTCCTCCACCTGTCATAGATATCCTCAAGTTACAGCTTTCCTAAATGCCGGGCTGTCCATTGCAGGCAGATATTGAGATTGGAGATGGATTACCTGACATTCGGACAACTAAGCAGTGCCTTGCAGCTTTCCATGAAGCAGGATTTGAAGTATGATAACTTGTCTTATGTTTGGGCCGTTTCTATGGTTCAGAGAGAGTCTTGCAGGGTCTATTGTAGGTCTCTGAGCTGAGAACAGCTGTCCTCATGACACCCTTCGCTATGCTTTTCAGGTTCTCATAGAAGAGGACTTGGCAAAGACTGGGCAAATCCCGTGGTACTTACCGCTAGATCCCAATCACTTCTCTCTCAGCAGCTTCCGCCTCACAAAGATAGGCCGCCTGCTAACACACAACATGGTAGGGATCATTGAGCTGCTGAGGCTGATGGTGAAAGCAGTGTCTTATCAGTGTCCTTTCTAACTACAGTCGTCCTGTTTCAGGTTAGGGTAATGGAGGCCCTAAGAATAGCTCCTGAGGGAAGTGTAAGGGTTAGTACCTTTCTGTTGTCAGCTGCAAACGGGCTTGTGGAAGGTGGCAGGTATGTTGCGCTCTTTTCCCTGTAGGACTACAAATGTTTTGGTCATGATCACAGCACTCATCTGCAACTGTTGAACGTTTTCAGGAAGGAAATATTCACTCCAGCCTACTTCTTCTTAGTACGAAAGCCACTGGAGTGAGTGTCAGAAGCTAGTACCCCTGCAGCTTGGGCTTTCGTGCAAGGTCCAAGTCATTCTCTCTTGGAAACTTGCATTCGCCAAAGTGTCGGGGGCGAATTCGTGGCTTGCAATCTTCCACATTCGTCACCCGCACATCAGAACACTAGCAATAGGTGATGGCAGGGAGTGTGCCCCCTCAATTGGAGGCTATTTGTACTTCCCTTGCCGTCTTTGCTTTGATGAGGATCAGGTTTCTGCTTGAAATTGATGCTTTTTGTTTCTTCACATTGCTGTTTGCATCGAGCTTCTTTCTTCTGAGAATTATCAAACGTGTGATACGTCTTGGGCTGCCGATTGTAAGGACAGGCAGTGTGATAATGAGCGTCGTCCTCTCTTTCTTCCAAACGTCGTGAGTGGTAAACGAGACTTCGTACCCGGAACTAAGAAGCAAAAGTTGCGTAGTTGTAAATCGGTTGCCAAGGTTACAAACTCATCGTACAATCAGCTGTTGTCAATTCAGGAGACATGGTCATTCCCACTACCTTGCGATAGTAGGGCAACAAAACGACAACCAGGCAACGGGATGAGAGTCACCCTCCGCGAACTAGCTACTTCTGTCGGAGTCGTCTGCTGCGTACACCTCCAAATCATCATCTGAAGCTGATGCGGACTCTACCTCGTCACGATCTCTTGTGGACATATCCTGAGATTCCCCGTTGGCAAAGTCATCCTCCTTCCCAGGACTGTCACTTCTACTAGTAGTGAAGCCACTAATGTCTTCACTGGAGGACTGGATCGGCCTTTCCACACCTTGGTGATCCATGGCCTCCGGCTCTACCTCCTCTTCATATCCAGCGTCGTAAACCGGAAGACCATTCGAAGCCGGATCCCCGCCATATTCCTGGCCCTCGCTCTCTGCCTCTTCTTGATCACCAGGTGTAAGAGGCATGCTTTCACCACCAGCCTTTTCTGCTGCCCTAGTGCCAGCTTGAGAGTCTGATTGCCTTAGCAACCTTGCTTTTTTCCTGAGGAAGTTCACTTCAGCTTGAAGACGCTGTTTCGACTTTTTCAGCTCTTGCAACTGAGTAGACCTAGCAACAGTGTCCTTGAAGAGCTCATTGTACTCCCTGCGAATCGATGCAAGCCTAACCTTCGCAGATCGCGGATCCTTCTCTCTACTTTTACGATCCATTGGAACCCAAACTCCTCCAAATTCCAGCCCAGGGAGATGAGCCACTTAGCGTCCTTATCTCAGGATCCTTCACTACGAGATCTCAGTACGCTAACTTCCTTCATCGGGCTCCACTTCACCGCATACAGCTGCCAATAAGCGAGCCTCGACAGTGGAATCCTTCAAGGACCGTTTGATGAGGAAGCCGGAGGTTCAGAAATGTTGTTATCCTCTTGCGCAAGCTCCCCAGCCAAAGGTTCCGCTTGAGGGATAGTCTGCATCAGTTCAGAAACGGGAGGAATATCCCTCAGATGCAGGGGGAAAGCAGGATAACAAAACGCCGCAACCGGCGACGGTGTGCTCAGGAGCTAGAGCAAAAAAGAAAGAACACAATAATCTACTCACAAGGTCGGGCTTGGATATGTTGTGAACAAGGGAGGCGCCTGTCAACATTGACGTGAGAACAACAACGTAAGAGAGAACCATAGACGGCGTGCTTACCGTCCGCCCGGCCATCGCCCCGTAGCTGCCACCCCCGGAAAACCGAAAATGCCACTTCCGGAAAACCGAAAAGGCAAGAAAGGGAAAAACATGCGAAGAACGCTTCCTTATAATTTTGGATTTTATTACTATTTATTTATTTCTTGAAAGGTTCACAATGAAACAAAGGACATCGGGCCGAGGAGGGCGTGTGGATTCTAAAGGGGAGAAGGAAATGGGATCCACCTAGGTGGAACTCCATACTTGACCGCCGATGGTGGGGGATTCGAATTCCCTTAAACACCAGCGTTTCAAAAAAGCTAAATGACATGCAAAGCAGAAGCACGAAAGAGGAGTGAGGGGATAAGGGATGGAGAGGGACAAGGGGAGAAAGACAGTAGCGGGGCTAAGGCTGAGCTTCTAAGAAGATTGGGAATCTGTATTGAAGTTGAGCCAAACTAAATTGAACTGTAAGAAGATCTCGCGCTTTGGTTGAGAGTAAAGTTTATCGCTACAAAAAAAACAAATCTCGCGCTTGATAGTTTTACACAAGGAAAATCGGCAAAACGGCGCGCCCCAAAACACTTTGTGTTGAAGAGCAAAAGAAGAACAAAAGACAGGATGACTCTGGAGCAAAAAGGCACATGGGACAACGCGGAGAGATAGGATCAAACTTTGCAAGCTTCAACTTAATAAGGAGAGCATGGTGCCTCAACCTAGTAAAGAGAGTATGGTGCAGAAGTAGCCAGAGAAAAGATTGAACCTTAGCAAGCAGCATACTACGCCAAAGAGCTCCAAATATTTGCCTCCATTGCCGATCGGATAAGACAGAATGACTCACATAGTCGATCTTCCGCAACAGCCCTCAACACCTTCTCACCTATCAAACATGCCCAGCAGATGACACTTCTCGAGAAGCTCCCGGCTTCTCCCGCACAAGTCGTTCAAGCAGGGTTCCCGTGACAATGAGGACAACACTGTCGATGACATGACCATACCTGTGCACGATCGCCCGAGCCAACTTAGTAGCTGTTCCAGCCCTCCGTTTTCTGCGTTCAAGCAGGGTTCCCGTGACAATGAGGACAACATTGTCGATGATATATATGACCATACCTGTGCACGATCGCCCGAGCCAACTTAGTAGCTGTTCCAGCCCTCCGTTTTCTGCCTATTATTCCAGCCCTCCGTTTTCTGCCTATTATCACAGCTGTGCGGAAGGCGGTGCGGGCTTCCGCGCCCTCCTGGGCTTCCGGATAATCCATCACTCACGCCTGCCGCGCATCCTCCCTTCCTGCCTGCTCTCTCCCATCTCCAAATCACAGAAACACAATTTATGGAGGAATTCTCGTTTGAATTCTCGTTTGTAGTTGAAAAACTGCACAAGGAGGTTGCAGTAGAAAAGGATGTCAGAAGTGGGGTTTGAACCCACGCCCCCTTTCGGAGACCAGAACTTGAGTCTGGCGCCTTAGACCACTCGGCCATCCTGACTTGATGTCAACTCCTGAGAATATTATTTATATTATTAATGTTTTTTAATCTTGGATTTCCTACATCCTCCTGTTCTGCCCTGGTTGATGGGGCGCGCACGCAACGACGGGCGAAGTGCACCCGGCGAAGATTGAACAGCGTCTTGTCTTGAACAACTCCATGACAAAACCAGCTGCATGAAGAGCTAATCACAGCATGTCCTAATGACGTTGTCGATACTTTCTTGTGCCCACATGACGGTTTCTATGAACCACCTACTGGGATGGAATGCTTTACTCCAAGAATGAAGACTCTGGAAAGGGTGGTGGAGTAAGGGTTATAAAATGAAATTTTTTCACGGATCATAGAGGAGAAAGTTATAAATTTGGAAAATTATTTCAATTCATTGAAACAAGTTTTACCTATATAGTTGGAGAAGCTTACTAGTAAAAATCTCTTGGGGATTAATGATCCCCCTGCTCCTTCTTGTCCTGGTGGCAACACAGTATCAGAAGTTGTTTCCGAGACGACGGACCGTACTCGCCTCGCTTTGAACTTGAGAATTTCTGGTCTTGGTAATGATATTGTTGCAAAGGAGTTTCTCAAAAGGCTAGAGGTCGATGTGGTCGTTCTTCGAGCCTTCTGGCTTGGAAAGGATTCTGGTAGGGAGCGCATATTGATTATGACTTTTCACTCTACGGATGATCGCCCCAGGTTATGAAGGCTAGGTCTATGTTACGGACAACTCAATTATATATCAATGAGAATCCTACACCATTGCAATGGAAGACTAAGAAGGAGAAGTTACTCGCTTTCAGAGCAGCTTGTGCTGCAGGTCAAGTGGCTTTCTTCGTGGGAATGAATTGGTGGTGTTTGGGAATGAATTGGTGGTGTTTGGGAATGAATTGGTGGTGTTTGGGAATGAATTGGTGGTGTTTGGCCCTTGTTCACGCAATTTCATTGACACTGTTGATTGATTGAAGAGTATTTATCTTATTAAAATTTTACCTTTATATTAGTCCAGACTATTTTACCACAATTTATGTAGTTATCATATTTCAGTCCCATGATGGAAATCCGTCCTCATTGAACTTAAATAAAATTCTTCTTCTTCTAAACGTAAAAGAGTCGAGGACCTCTGTACCTCCGGGACATACTCACACAACGAGTTATTATAAATCCTTTCAAAAGAGTGCTGCATTTGGACCAGGAAAAAAAAATAAAAAAAACCTCACTACCTAATACCTATGTGTGTCCAAATGGCTAAGGCCAAATGGACACACATTTATAAGAACGTCCTGGTTAAGCATCCTAAGCATCCTATGATTAAGCATCCTGAGCTTAGATCCGTACTTAGATGGGGTGTCTAAAGGGAGTGAATGCCCTTGGTGCAAGTAGCTTAGGCACACTATGTACAAGTTGTTAAGTACTAAGTCCCAATGATGGCAATCCGTCCTTGCCTGAGTGAATGCGCTTGGTGCAAGTAGCTTAGGCACACCATGGTACAAGTTGTTAAGTACCAAGTCCCATGACGGAAATCCGTCCTTAGTCGACTTCAATGAAATGCTATTTCTTCTTCTATCTATGTACATGAAATATGTTAGGGCGAAATTCTGGTCCCTGGCCAGTTGCACAATTCCGAAGGCTCCTCGTGACAAATGGAGCACCGACGCTCGCAAGGATGGAAGACCGCGAGAATTCGAAGCTGCTCGAATGGGCATCCTCCAGAGGCATCACCGATGCTCCACTCGAACCCTCTTCATGCGCGTGCTCGATGTGTGTATGCGGCGGCCTGGGCTTCTCTTTGCGGATTGCTTCCTTTCCTCTAGCTGGCGGGTAACCTTGGCTCGTCATTTTCCTGGCTCTTGTGGGATTTGAGCTGTGACGTGTCAACGTCTGGTCTGATTATGTGATGAGCTGAAGTCTGGAATGAGCAGGAGGGGACTTGCGGCTGTTCGAGCCCTCCAAGATGGTGAATTGATTCTTCGGGTGCCGGATGCAGCTCTTATGAGCCTACGGAGTGCCAGGGAGGACACTGTCCTGGCTCAAGCACTAGGCAAATATCCGAGGTTGTCATCTGTACAGGTCTGTTGTTGCTTCCTTTGGTGTCTGCTTTTCATATGGGCTTGAGTGCTGAAACCTTCCTCAATTATGGCAAACTTATCTCAAACTGTTGGGCGCGTTCATGCCCAGGCTGTTGCAGATTCTCACAGTTCACCTTCTGCAAGAGACCTCCAAAAAAGAGGAGTCGAAATGGTACCCTTACCTGCTGCATCTTCCTAGAGTTCATCATACCCTGGCACATTTTTCTGATGATGAAGCCGAGGCGTTGCAGGTGATTTTCTGGTTCCCTCTTTGCACACTTTCTTCTCTCAGAAGCCTGCTGTAACTGCTGAAAGTTGATGTCCTCCCCAGGTGGAGGAGGCCGTGTGGGCGGCAAAGCAGGCTGCAATTCAAGTTCGACAATCATGGCTGGAAGCACTGGGTCTACTGAAGGAGTTGAAATTGCAATCCAAGTTTCTGAGTCTGAAAGCCTGGCTTTGGGCTGCTGCGACTGTGAGTGAAATGTAGTCTTGCATGTTCAGTGTAGCCCCAGCCTTGAGCATTTAGCTGCTTCAGCACAATATGAGATGGAATGACAGTGCAGGGAGTTTGTTTTATTTGATGCAGTTTGTTTTATTTGATGTGCTTAGATTTCTTCTCGCACACTTCACGTACCCTGGGATGAGGCAGGCACACTCTGCCCTGTGGGCGACTTGTTCAATTACGCTCCTCCTGGTGCTAGAGTTACGGGCAAAGCAAGACAAGGGGACGACAGTCTGACACAATGCTCAGGCTGTAAGTGCCAAAACCAAGCGGGAACGGACGTTTCCACTTGTAGCTGCATCGAAGATTATGAGTCTGGAGGCGAAGATGATGGCGATGGTTTGGAACTGAAAGAGAGGCTCAGAGATGGTGGGTACGAGGATGGATGTCATGCTTTCTGCTTCTATGCACGGCAGCATTACAAGGAAGGTGAACAGGTAAGCGATCAGCAATACCCGTTACCATTTCCTTTTTTAGTTCCTTCACCTCCTCATGTTCATCGTTGGGGGTGTCAGGTCCTCCTGTGCTATGGTCAGTACAACAACATCGAGCTTCTGGAGCACTACGGCTTTCTGCTGCCAGACAACCCAAACAACAATATTCACATTCCCTTGCCCTTGCCTTCAGAGTTTGGCAACGACAGGAACACATCCTGGCTTTCCCATGTGCAGCCTGGCGACATCTACCTTCGAGTCGATGGAAGGCCTTCATTTTCGTTACTTTCAGCTCTTCGCCTCCTGGCTGCCCCTCCCGTGCTGAGGAGGGCGCGCAGCCATTTGGCCATGTCAGGCATGCAGATCTCCCCCCAGTCCGACCTCGCGGTCTACCAGTGGCTCGAGAAGAGGTGTCAGTCACTGCTTGCGAACCTGCCGACAGATATACGTCAAGACAGAGAGCTTCTCAGTATGATCAATACCTGCGAGACAGGCGACACTCTCGGCTCTTGTGGCTGCCCAGCTGATCAGGACTTGAGTAAGCCATCTTTGCCATCACACAAGGGACGGTCCGAATTAGAGAGGTGGAAGCTTGCGGTTCTGTGGAGACTAGGGTACAAACAGGTTTTGCTTGGTTGCGTGGCGCATTGTGGCAGAAAAATCTGTGTGTTGCAAAGGCAGCCTGCGTAGTTCAGCAGTAACATGAACTGAAGTCAGACGTTGCCCTGTCTTTAGGTGCATGCATTCTATGAAATCCTTCTACACAGACTATACTTGTAGGCCGAGCTCTCCGTTTCGCTCGTTTGTTAGGGATGTACCTCATTGTTAGGGATGCACCTCATTGAAAGGGATGCACCTCATTGAAAGGGATGCACCAAGGGATGCACCTCATTGTCAGGGATGCACCTCATTGTCAGGGATGCACCTCATTGTAAGGGATGCACCTCATTGTAAGGGATGCACCTCATTGTAAGGGATGCACCTCATTGTAAGGGATGCACCTCATAGTCAGGGATGCACCTCCGATGTATTCACGTATGCACTCGTTCAAGGTAACGCTTATGTCAAAGGAGCTAACTCGGTCACTCATCCGACACCAGATTACCGTCCCCTCGCGTTACATCCTCCAGACTCCAAACCCACAATGGCATCCTCCCCTCGTTAAAATAAAGAGCTAGTCGGTGCCATATTTCTCAGGACCTATAGTATTCCGTCCTTCCGCTCATTCCTTGAGGACTGCAGTTCCGAAACTATGGCGTGCGAAGAAGAAGCACATTCTGCCTCAGCTTAGAAAATTTTCAGTGGGCAACTCCGAAATTGCATGCCAGTAAGAAGCACCCCGGCATCGAAGCACTTTCAAAGTGGCTCGGAAGCCGCTGCACGTAAGCAGCGTCTTCTGCTGCGGCCAGCATGCCAAAAACCAACTCGGCCATGTTGACTCTGTGTCACAGCTTGTCAGAGCTGTTGGCGACTTTCTGCTTGAGCGCCGAGGAAAAGAATTTCATATGCAAGATCAAGCTCTTCACATCAAAACGGTTTTGCCTACCTATCTCCTCTACATCAGGAAGCTACATCAAGGCACACGAGGAGGGAAGTGAAGGGAGTTCAGTGAATTCAGCCTGACGATGCAGGCTGCGCAGCGACTGAGGACCTGCGCAAGAGATGATCAACATTCAGCTCATTGATTTTGGCAGCCAGGATGAAGTCGTTCTCGGTCAAGCCTCCCACAGCATGCGTGCTGATGTCTATGCTGACCTTGTTCCAGCCAACAAGGTGAAGGTCAGGGTGATGCCCTTGCTCCTCCGCAACCTCAGCCACATGCTTGAACAGCTCCAGGCCTTTAAGAAAGGTTTTCGACTTCCAGGCCCGGTGCAAGCAGAGCGCGCTGTCTTTGGGATCCTCCACGAGCTCCCATCCGGGAACCTGCGGCAGCAGCAACTCCGCCAACTCCCGCCTCATCGGCCGCAACGATTTAGCCTCGCATGGCACGCACTTCTTCTTGCTCAGCGCAGGCAACGCCTGCTCCTCGGGCTGGCCTGCGCTGCTCCTAGCCTGCATCTTCGTTACCGGCACCTGCAATTTCCACACCGTCCGCGTTTGCCGCAGCTGCACGCTCAAGCCATTGCGATGCGCAGCAGACACCGAGGCCACGCACGGTGCGCAGCGTGCCAGCACGCCCCCGATCATCATCATCCCGCTCAGGCGCCTCAAGCACAACTGCTCAAATCGCTTGATCCACTCACCCTGCCAAGTGTGGAACTGATCTGGCTCAGCTGCCGTGTCACTCTTTGACAGTCTCACGGAATCCGTAATCTTTGTTTAATAAAGGAAAACGATGGGAAGAAGCCCATCCAACACGACAACAAGGAGGACCCCGAGGGTGAGGATGAAAAGGAGCAACTAAGGGACCTAAAGCTATAAGCGGATCCCAAAACATCATATGCAGAACGAACAAAATGCCTGCAAACCATGAGAAATGTCACCCGCGATCGCCGCCTTGTGAAGGATTACCGTCGAGAGAGCTCTTTGAAGGACAATGGAGACCCGCTGTCTCAAGTAAGTTGTGAAATATGAAAAGGATAGCCCCGCACCATGCTTACGGGCATGGTAGGATTTAGCACAGGACTTGAGAAATTTATCGAAGTTCTCAGCCATTGCCCCATACGTCTCAAGTGTGAGCGGAATAAAGAGGCGGCCTGCTTGCATTCCATTGTACTTTCTGACCTTGAGAGCTGCAGCTCCAGTGGCAGCCCAACCAGGACAGTTAGTGATGACCTGAGCGGAGATGTTGTATGAAGAGTGTAGCCTCGCTCCCTCTAGGCCATGTAGCTATGACATTTCCAGACTGCGTGTGGTGTGTCTTGACCCCATGGGGACAACGAGCAAGGTGTACCCCAGAGTCATCGAGGGCCGAGCCGCACTCGCAGGTAAGGAGGGAGGATGCCACAAGCTGGAGTAGGCCAAGACGGAATCGCATCACAGTGGTGAAGGTGGTGGGTGCAATGACAAAACCCCGAATACATGGACGAGCTAGAAGCCAAGCGCCTGCGTCCCTACCAGAACAAGAGCGAAGCCGAGCTCTCGTAGACCTGGGGATGGAGGAGTCCAAGAGGACAGACTTGAAAGCTTGGCTGAGCTGCTTCTCAAGCAAGGACGCCTGCTATGGGGCCACTTTTGCTAGCGGACTAGCAGGGTGCATACTTTTAACCCAATGTCATTATTGTACTGGGGTTCATTCCACAGGGAATGGACTCGTGCTTATTCTGCCGAAATTCCACAACTCGTCGCCTAAACGGACTTCATCATGTTAGGGCGAGAACCGCAGAGCCTAGGCGTGTGCCATACAGCAACTCAAAGGACCAGACACGCAACCCACCGGATCTTCCCATGAGGCTTCGCTTAGGATGTCTCAAAACACCGTTTAAGGTCCGGCGGACCAGAATAGGTTTAACGATGCGCTCCTTCATCGGTCTCCGTACGCACCCGTCACCGCGCACAAACCTCCTTATTCTCCAACTCACAACTCTATACTCAGCTCAACACTACTCCAACACGACGCCCATGCCCATAACGCCTTTCCTCCTTCTTCCACACTCCCACACAGCTAGTATCATAAACACCAACACGCCGACGTATTGACACCAGACCGCCTTTGCTCCTTCCGACTGCTTCACCTTCAGTGAGGTGGTGGCTTCCTAGCCTGTAACCCCACCGCCTCCGTTCTAGCAGCCTCTTGGGCTGGCTTCCACATGGAGGGATCACCTTGAAGCGCTCTTCGATCCTTTTGACAGTTTCACGTTCCGCGGAGTAGTGGCTTCGCAACCTTCAACCCCGAGGCCTCCGTTCTAACAGCCTCCAGGGATGGCCTCGCGCCAAGGGAGCACCCTCGAGTGCCACCTGAGCTCAAGACTGGTCCCAATTTGCATCCCCCAAGCATGTTAGTGGAGCTCGTCCTCAAAGCTCTCGACACATCCCGTTAGCACCAATCAATCCTGCAAGGTGACGCAAGAATACACTCAGCTCCTCGAGCGCAAGACGGCGAGAGCACACATAGCCCAAAATTGGCATAAGGGACAGTCTTCGGGTCTTGGGCGCCCAGGCCTCCTTATATACCCCCCCACATCCTAATCTAACCCGCCTATATATGTACCCTAGCCCTAGGCAGTTGCAACCGCCAGGCCATAACTCATCATTCCGCCGGCCTTCTTCCACCGGCCTGCACCCCATGCCGCCATCCGGATCTGGACTGCCTGACCGACCATCCCGCCAAGCCATTCCCTGTCGTACCAACTCCGTCGAGGCATACTTCAACGGACTTACTCTCGCAAGCCTCCCTTTATAAGCGGACCATATCTCCCCCTCGCCGGATCACCCCATCTCGAGAACAAATCCAGCACTTGCCAGACCTCTTCGGTCCCTAACAGATTGAAGGTCTAGGGATTGCACTCTAAGTACAATCTGGCCAAAAATGGCCTTATTGGCTGCCTCCCTATCCCTCTTAAAGAGTAACAACCCAAAAGAAACAAAACAAGCATAAAACAAGCCGCCGGGTTATGAACATCGAATTTGGCACTCTATACTTATAATCCCCTGAAACCGTTAGAGATGAAAGTTGAGAAAGGGCTCGCTTGCGGGCAAAATCACCCACACAGCACTTGTAAGCCCCTGGACACATGATGTCCCTAAGAGTGTCCAAAATCTTCCTGTCAAACCCTTACAGGCAAGACAGATGAACCTGAGATGGGAGCACAGGCGGATGAGAAAGACACGGCTCCTAGCGAAATAGGAAGAAAGAATTCCGAAGGCCACTTGAGCATCCTCCAGGAGAGGGAGGTCCTCAACATAGGACAGGTCTTCCTAGAGAGCCTGGTCCAAGAAGCTCCTAATGAAATTAGGGGAGCACAAACTTTCAGCCTCATCTACAGGGAACTCCCAAAATCCGTAAACCCGGGACCGGAGCAATCTCCCTAGCAGGAAACTGCAAAGTGGGAAGGATGCGCGACGGGGACTAGACAGGGCACTTGGAGAGCTTGACCTTCAACCGGCATTCAGCTCCGGCGTGAGGCATTCCGTATACGCTCCAGCTTTGTCACCGAAGGTTGATTCGTGGAGTTTCAGGGCTTATCTCAGCGCGAGCTGTTGTCTATAGTTTGTCGTTGTTACTCAGTAACATGCGTTGTTATAGTAAGCTGCTCCCTCATCTCGGTTTATACATTTGTCTTTGTTGATTTGAATTCATGGATGTATAGGGCACTTTTTGCTTCCAGGGTTTAGGGGCGGACTCAGAGCCGGATCACAGTTTCCATCCATGGTTGTGCCTCCACAGCACCTACTGACCACAACCATCCATGCTCCCAGATGCCGAAGAAGGAGAAGGAGGCGCCGGTGGCGAGATCATTGATGTTTCACGCTAAGCCAAACAGGGACACCAGGAAGCTTGCGACTACAAGGATTCTGTATGGGTAGGCCGCAGTTGATGCGGCTGTCGGCAATGAATCACCTCAGGGGGCAACGGTGGTTATGGAAAGTAGATATATGGCGGTTGCACAAGCCGTGTTGGGAGATGGAGCGGAGTCATTGCAGGAAAAGTGGAAAGGGGAGAAGAAGAAGAGGAAAGGGAAAGGGCTGGCCAGGTCTCCTCCTTCTTGGCCCTGGAAAGCTGGTAGAGGGAAGAAGAAGTCGGTAGCAGTGGATGACAAACCCGCGGCCCCAAGTGGAGACAAGTCGGTCAAGTCGAAGCTGACAATTGGGCGCTTCCACCATGAAGCCACACCCTTTTCCATCTTGGGTTGAGGAACTTGTACGCGCCTCTGATGGCAACAAGTTGGGAGCATCAGCAGCCAATACCATACCCATGGAAGCAGATTTTGATGAGCAAGAAACTGAGGCGCACTGTCAGTGAGTTCATGACACAGTAGCGGGAGGTGACTCGCCATGCCAATGAAGATGCAGTGCATCACTTGGAGGCTGCAACTCTCCCAGTGATGGCGGTGGCCATGAGCCTCAATTGCAGTGGCGGCTCATGGTACTCTTCCGGTGGTGACAAAGCCTGTCTCTTCTAAAATTGATGGGGGGCGATAAAGCGATTTTGGCAAGGTGCAAATTGAGCATCAGGGACTGCCGTCGTAGGGATAGGGACCCTGATTTCATACCTAGACCCCCAGTGTCTCCGTTTCAATTTGTGCAGATGAGAACCTTAGGGGAGACACCCTGCCAAGTTGCCACTTAGCATTAGTCTCCATTGGCGAGGTGGGGCCAGGAGTCTCTGGTCATTCATGGGAGGTGTTGGCCAAAGAGTCCTAGGGTCAAGGTGCTCCGTGCTTGCCCATCTAGTCCTCTACCTAACAATCCCACACCTTCCTTCATGGCAGATAGTTAAGTAGATGTTGCCACCAACCTTGGTCCTCCGCAAGACCCTGTCAACGAGTGATAGTCATGCTGTTCAGGCTGATCTAACATTGGAGGTTGACCAGACATTGGTTGATTCTAAGCCTGCCCTTGCAGAAGAGTCCGCTCATGAGCAAGACCCTGAAGTGCAGATTTGTGGCAATAAGAGAGTGCACGCGGTCGGGGTGCAAGTGTAGTTAATAACTTGAATGGGGACGGAGTGTCCGATAAGAATACGGAGCGTCGAAGCAAGTCCAAGGCTAACATGTCAACTTACTACGAAGTCCCGGTCTTGAATCTGGACGAGTCCACTGGTAAGTTCAAGGCTTTCTTGAAAACCCTAATCTCACTTTATTGTTCGGTAATCTAATCTTATAGTGATCTTTGCGTGCAGGTTGGGTAGTGGAGGAGTCACACTCGCACCGAAGACTGAAGAGGAGGTTGCACTGGGCCATGTGCAAATTTATGAACCCACTCATTGAGAATTTCTCGCTGGAACTCGAAGCCACTAAAAAGTTGGTTGAGTCATCCGTGAGAGTAGAAATTGGTGGGCCGTCGGACATGTGCAAAATTATTGATCAAATTATGTCTAAGATGGTTCGTCAATAGAAGTACAACACGGCTAGAAGTGCCAGGGAGTTCTTGGCTTTTAAAAAATCAGGCCAGTATGTGAACAAGACAATGGATTCCAAGTACTAGGAGTTAGTGTTGGAGGCTGAGCGGAGGAAGCTATCTGGGGAGGTACTGGAAAGCCAACAGATGAGGAGTGCTCAGGAGAGGAAGACAACTATGGTGCCCAAGCCACACTCCCATCTCGGAAATAGGGGCCTTGTGGCTTACAAGAGAAGATTCAAAGTTCAGTTCAAGCGAGAACCCATGCAGGAGGAGGAGGAGGTTGTGAGAACTCGGAAGGGAGGGTGGCACAAGAAACTTGATGATTATTGAAGAGGTAAGAACATGCTGGTGCCTAAGAAGGGTTCTCGGCAGGACAACGCTGGTAAGTTGATGAATGCTTCTGTTTTGTGGAGAGAGTACACCAGATCTGGTCTTGCAATGGATATTGCAGACATGAAGGTTATGGAAGCAATCCTTGATGAGAATCACGCACACACTTGCACAAAGCTTGTTTGTAGTATTGCTTGAATAATAGAAAGTACAAGAGAGTGTTATAAAGTGGAGGTAGTCGGTAGTTACAACCATAAGTTATTGTGACTACCATACGTGGTTGTAACTAATATAACAACTAACTACCAAAATAACTACCTAAGGAAACTATGTAGTGCCCTAGGCATATAATAATTATTAAGTAAAGGTGCCCTAGTGAATAGTGCTCTAAACCTAGCATATTTTATCACTCCCACTCACTATAAACTGAGGGTGATTAAATAAAGTATTTTCTTGGCTTCAAAATGAACCAAAATGGGACTAAAATCGAAAACTAGATCTTAGGTAAAAACTGACTTAAAAGCATAAAGCAAACTTAATCCTTTAATGATAAATAGAAATGGATAATAAATAAAAACTTAAAATGGGCGGGGGCCAAACGGTTGGCCCCCATGCGTCCCCTTCCACACATGCGGGGAGCCCGCGCGCGCCACGAGCTTAGTCATGACGTGGCTATAGTGGACGCCGAAGCCAGCGTGCGCGCCTGCCATCTCATATGCTGCCATCGGTAGGCAAGCTCCCGATGGACCGCCCTCCGAGACACACCTACCCCTCAGCCTTCCAGAGCAGAGATGAGTGGGGCAGATTTGGCTCAAGCGCGTCTGTGGGGAGGATGAAAACCAAACACTCATGCCTTGATGCAGGAAGAAATGCCGTTGGTGCTGCGCCTACTGCTGGAAATGGAGAGAAAAGGAACACATAGGGGGCGCCCCTGTCTTGTGAGGGAAAATGCTGTAGGAAGGAACCGCCAGATAAAGGATGTCCACTTGTGTCTGCAAGCTCATCACAGCCAAAAGGAAGAAGAAAACAACATGGAATATGTTGTGATTGTGACGTCCCTGCATCTGCAACCGCCTTGCCTGGTGTGGCACCCTAGAATCTGGAGAGGAGGAGGCTAGCGCATGCTGCTGGTGCTTCTGAGGTCGTGAGAAAAGACGAAAAGTCCACTTCTTCTGCACCCAATGAGATTGTAGATCTCTCCTCCTCATCCTCTCACTATAAGAATCACAGGTGTTTTACAACGTATTTTATAATGTAATTTACAACCTCACGTTGTAAAAACGGGCATTTACACGTTTGTAAACTGAGAGCTTAACTAGATTGTAAAATTGTTGACGTGGCAGGCAAGATTGTCACTCATCAAGTTGACGTGTCCGCCACGTCAGCTAACCGGACGGGTAAGGTGTCCGGGTAGCCGGTTTACAATATCATATACAATGTGGTTGCCTTGTAATATAGGTTGTAAAGTATGTTGTTAATAAGAGGTTGTAGTCTGACAGCTTAACTAGGTTGTAAAGTGGGTCTATTTACAACGTATTTTATAATATACATTACAACCTCATTTACAACCTTCCTACACCCTTACTTTACAACCTAGAGTACAACTTTAATTACAACGTCAAACCAAACCCAACCCAAGAAAATATTAGCCTTCCTCGTAGCAAACATCCTTTCCTGAGCTTCAAGCTGGCCTTATGCAAGGAAAGGGTACATAGACGTGGGAGAAGAAAACAATGCAAAGACATACTTATCTTTGAAGTAATCTCCGTAGATTTTCCGAGCGACCGACCTAGAGCTTTCTGGCACATCTCCCACCCTTCGTTAGTAAGAAATGTAGTGAGGGCATGAATTCCCTAGAGAAGTTTAATCACGAAGTAAATTCGGCCAGTGAGACGAGTGACTACTGCAGTATCCAGAATCTGGCCAAGGGTAACTAGATGATTAACAAACTATATGGAGGCATTAGAACTTCATATGGCCCACAAAAGGCGGAACCACCACCTTCCCATCAAAATCTAAACCCCCAATCTATTCACTAATATACACCGATTCTAATTTCCAAGACGCCTGAACGTATGGAAACTCGAATATGTACGATGAGGCGGGACTTGGACTATGAGCCCCTGTTCGAAAATACTCTCAACTTATTTGTACACCTTACAATGCCTTTGTCATTGTTGATCCAATTTCCTTAGGTACTTTTGCCAATGGTAGTAGCAGGTAACCATGCCAAGCTATAGCTTGTCTAGGCTTTCTCTGGACAAACAAAGATAATCAACCTTCCAGGATGAAACGTTAACCGTGCTTGCGCCCGACAAATATGACCGGCCATACAATGTCCCCCAGTGCCCGTCAATGGCTTGCCATACAATGGTGCCCAACGCCCGACAATGGCTTGTCATATAATGGCGCCCAACGCCCAACAATAATGGCGCCCAACGCCCAACAATAATGGCGCCCAACGCCCAACAATAATGGCGCCCAACGCCCAACAATAATGGCGCCCAACGCCCAACAATAATGGCGCCCAACGCCCAACAATAATGGCGCCCAATTAATGCCCAATTATGGCGCTCAACGCCCAATTATGGCGCCGCTCAACAATGGCGCCCAACGCCCAACAATAATGGCGCCTAATTAATGCCCAATTATGGCGCTCAACGCCCACCATGGCGCTCAACAATGGCCATACAATGGCGCTAACGCCCAACAATGGCGCCTAACGCCCGAAAATGGTTGGCCATACAATGGCGCCCAAATAACGTCTGACAATGGCGCCCAACGCCCAACTATGGCGCCCAATTAATGCCCAACAATGGCCCAACACCCAACAATGACACCCAACACCAACTATGGCGCCCAATTAATGCCCAATTAATTAACGTAACAATGGCAACGCCCAACAATTAACGGAACGCAACAATGGCGTAATTAACACCCAAAATGGCGCACCTTCAATAGTGCCCAACACCCAACAATGGCGCCCAACACTGGACAATGACTGGCCATACAATTGAAGGATCGTGTGGCAGCACATGATGGTGGAAAGAGGAGAGGAGAGGAGAGGAGGAGGCAAGTGTAACTCTCTCATATTGAGATGAGGCTTGGAGGGTATTTATACCCTCCAATAGGGCTCCCTAGGAAGCTCCACAAGAAACCCCTAGGAAGGAGCACAAGAAGCTTCCTAGTGATTAGCTTGACTAAACTAATGATATAGCTGACACCTAACTTAGACTAAGTGTATTAGTCTAAGTACATTGAGCTTTACACCTTACAACAATGGCTGCGAAGGTGGGCATGTACATGGCACATGCTTGTAAGCATGGGGTGGCACTGCTGCTAAAGAGCACTTAAGAAAATGCTAAAGAGCGAGATGTACTAGTATTAGAGCACCCTCATTCCCGACTTTTTCCCTCTCCAAGCCAGATTGTGCGTAAGGGCTAGGATTAATGGAGTGCGTGCTGCCGAGTGCCACGCCTTCACACTCTTGAATGGATGCGTTCATCATGCCCCCACAAAATAACCCCCACCAAATTTAAAATACCCTCCCGCCTCCATCCCCCACCAAAAACTCTCCCTCCATCCCCCTGCCCACCGACTTTCCCCCCCCCCAAAAGACCAGCATGTTCCCATGGAAAACTTAATAGGAATGGTATACTTCATATGCCTTGGTGGTGTTGAAGACTCTAAGCCCCCTCATGAATACTGGTCTTCATATGGTGTGGCTTAGTAGTGTCCCATGTAAGGAGTACAAGGGACACGCCGTGCATTCATACAGTAAGTGCCCTGGATGCTAGGGTTTAATTAAGATGATATTAATTATGTATGTTATTATTAAGTCTAAACCTAGTTCTTCTAAGGATCCGTGTAGGCACTCGACATGGAATCTATGGAGTACTACGAAAAGCAATTAGAAATAGAAGAAGAACTACATTATCTAGACAAAATGTGTGGACTAAAGTGTTAAGGTTAACCTTTAATTTGCCCACTTAACTACTGATCTTAACTTATGGACTTAAGGAGATTTGGACTTAATATCCAATATACTTAAGTTCCTCATATATTTGATATGTAATTCCCGACTAAGGGATTTGGTTGATAAATCAGCTGAATGATCCTGTGTTGGAATATAATTAATACCTATTGTCTTGTTTTCTAACAATTCTCTTATGTAATGATATTCTACGGATATGTGCTTGGTCTAGCCACGGCCCCCATCTCATGATCAAGTAAGAGACAAACTACCATTGCCCTTTCTAGCACTGAGTCAGAATAGGGTACTAACCTCAGTTGCAAAAGATATCATCTAGAGTAGGTTAGCTTTAGATGAGCTTAATCATTCTCAAAATGATCCTACACCATTGTTCAGCGATAGCCAAGGGGCTATAGCCTTAGCTAGAAACCCCGTTTTTCACTTAAAACCACATAACCTGATACAGATCTCCTAGTGTCGGAGTCACCAGCATAGTTAACATCAACGTAAGCCGTCAATCTTAGCTTGTCGATGCCGGGTGTATGTCAATATATAAGTCCAGTACGCATGGTGCCCTTAAGGTATGTAAGAATACGCTTTACTGACATCCAGTGTTTTCGTCCAGGTTTTTTCAAAAATTGTGAGCAAGCACTGACTTCAAATGATATGTCAAGCCTTGTAAAATTGCTCAAATATATAAGGGTGCCAATAACATGTCGATATGGGATTGGTGACATTGCCAACTTGTCTGCATCAATTTTAGGACTCATATCTGATGTAAGTTGTATCCCACTAGCAAAAGTAATGGAAGCAGGCTTAGCATCCTCTAGTCCAAACTTAGCCAAGCTTTTCTTAATGTACTTAGTTTGAACTATGCTTAAGATTCTATTGCTTCGATCTCGCATAATATTAACACCTAATGCATAAGTCATCTCTCCCCAATCAGTCATTTCAAAATGACTTCTTAACTAACCTACTACAGAGAGGGACTGCGGTACTCTTCAGATGATGGTCTCTATAGATTGTCAGCCCAAGTGGGTACTCCCCATTTTATCAACATTGCCTCTCAAGATGAAAGTGATACCCACAAATACTATGCTATGGCATTGTCGCTTAGATCATCCAAAAAGCTCAAAGCTTCCTCAGATGTCGAAGGATAGTCTCTATAGAACTCCCTGTCTTTCCAAAATACAATACCTGCCATGGTGTGAAGCTTGCATCGTTACCAAAAGGCACCAAGCTTTGAAGAACGTTTCTCCACAGAGGGCCATGTCTCCTCTAGAACTTGTTCACACCAACATTTGTGAACCTATCTCTACCCCATCCTTTAGTGGTAGATATTTTTTGACCTTCATCGATGACTACTCTCGTTTTACTCTTATGTATATCCTTAATCATAAGGATGATACTTATCATTTCTTCAAGGATTATATGGCATGTGCGGAGAGATTAACAGATAAGAAACTCAAGACCTTATGTTCCGACAATGGTGGTGAGTTTACATCTAAACAATTTGAGGATTTCTGATGAGCTCAAGGTATAGCTCAACAACTCACTTTTGTATATACTCCTCAACAAAATGGCGTAGCTGAAAATAAGAATATGTGCCTTCAAGAGATCACTGGCTGCTTGTTAACACAAGCTCATTTACCCAAAATATTTTCGGTGGAGGCCCTCCTCACAACCATATATCTTATGAATCGACTACCTACTTCAACAATCCAAGGTATGACACCTTATGAAGCCTTTACTGGCAAGAAGCCCTCTATTGATCATCTCCGCATTTTTGGAACTCCGGCATTTGTCTTTATCCCTAAAGCATTGCGTAAGAAGCTAGATCCAAAGCGGCCAAATATACCTTTATTGGTTATACGGAAGGTATCAAGGGCTATAAATTATTTGATCCTTTCACAAAAAAGCTTCTTTATGCTCACAGTGTCACTTTTCATGAACATCATTTATTTTCTTCTTCAGTGGGAGATATTCCACATCCTCGTCACACTTCTTCCGATGAGGAGCCTGCCTCTTCTTCTCTTGATGATAGTGACTATATTACGCACTTCCCTGTTCCTGCTTTACGTGTTCCTTCAGATGACCTATTAGGCATGAGGAGGAGGAGTTAGCACCTATACCATGCTTGAAATCACCTCCATTGGATACAGAAAAACCTCAATATCTTGAGGATATTCATGATGATCCGCATGAGTTACTTTATGATATACCTGAGTATGCAGTCGAGCCTTATTCTCCCCCTTAGGAGTCAACACCCATTGACGATGTGGAAGATGCACAACCTGCACCAAGGTACAATCTGCGTTCACGACCTACTATTCCAGACCCTGCAGGATGGAGAGAACCTCCCTTAGGAGGATACCTAGGTGTTTTTGATAATCCTATTCCCCTTGTAACACCTTATTCACAAACTGTATACAAGGGCACAACTGATCCAGAAGAACCTCTCACCTTAAACCAAGCTTTCTCATCACCTAAAAAAGACTTATGGAACGTAGTTGTAGATACTGAATATAAATCATTAGTTAAGAACTCTGCATGGGCATTAGTTAAGCCACCTAGGTGGCACTAGTTAAGCCACCTAGGTGGCACTAGTTAAGCCACCTAGGTGGCACTAGTTAAGCCACCTAGGTGGCACTAGTTAAGCCACCTAGGTGGCACTGGTTAAGCCACCTAGGTGGCACTGTTAAGCCACCTGGGTGGCACTGGTTGCCACCGTGGCGCGACTTTCGATGGTAGGAGGCGTGCAATCAAGTGTCGTTGTAGGAAGAAGTCCGTTCCCAAGGAATGATGAGCTCAAGGTATAGCTCAACAACTCACTTTTGTATATACTCCTCAACAAAATGGCGTAGCTGAAAATAAGAATATGTGCCTTCAAGAGATCACTGGCTGCTTGTTAACACAAGCTCATTTACCCAAAATATTTTGGTGGAGGCCCTCCTCACAACCATATATCTTATGAATCGACTACCTACTTCAACAATCCAAGGTATGACACCTTATGAAGCCTTCTTGGCAAGAAGCCCTCTATTGATCATCTCGCATTTTTGGAACTCCGTCTTTATCCCTAAAGCATTGCGTAAGAAGCTAGATCCAAAGCGGCCAAATATACCTTTATTGGTTATACGGAAGGTATCAAGGGCTATAAATTATTTGATCCTTTCACAAAAAAGCTTCTTTATGCTCACAGTGTCACTTTTCATGAACATCATTTATTTTCTTCTTCAGTGGGAGATATTCCACATCCTCGTCACACTTCTTCCGATGAGGAGCCTGCCTCTTCTTCTCTTGATGATAGTGACTATATTACGCACTTCCACATTCTTTACGTGTTCCTTGGGATGACCTATTAGGCATGAGGAGGAGTTAGCACCTATACCATGCTTGAAATCACCTCCATTGGATACGGAAAAACCTCAATATCTTGAGGATATTCATGATGATCCGCGAGTTACTTTATGATATACACGAGTATGCGATGAGCCTTATTCTCCCTTAGGAGTCAACACCCATTGACGATGTGGAAGATGCACAACTGCACCAAGGTACAATCTGCGTTCACGACCTACTATTCCGGACCTGCGGGATGGAGAACCTCCCTTAGGAGGATACCTAGGTGTTTTTGATAATCCTATTCCCTTGTAACACCTTATTCACCGGTATACAAGGGCACAACCGATCCGGAAAGAACCTCTCACCTTAAACCAAGCTTTCTCATCACCTAAAAAGACTTATGGAACGTAGTTGTAGATACTGAATATAAATCATTAGTTAAGAACTCTGCATGGGCATTAGTTAAGCCACCTAGGTGGCACTGGTTAAACCACCTAGGTGGCACTGGTTGCCACCTGGGTGGCACTAGTTAAACCACCTGGGTGGCACTGGTTAAGCCACCTGGGTGGCACTGGTTACCACCTGGGTGGCACTGTTAAGCCACCTAGGTGGCACTAGTTAAACCAGCGTGGCGCGACTTTCGGTGATGGCCCGGCGGTAGCGCCACAATCCCGTGTCGTTGTAGGAAGAAGTCCGTTCCCAAGGGAATGATAGGCTCCGTTTACGCGTTTGGTGATTCCTACCGCAGCGCTCGTTCGGCCTCAACACACACATACTCCTAACTACTCTAGCGTTCACCGTCAGGCCGGTATGGCCAAGCGTTTGAGACCCGTTCGCGTCCGTATCGTTCACATCCGTCCTCACACATCGGTCCTTTCCTCTCTCCCCTCACGCTACACTCCTCGGTCTTAGAAAAGGCGGGTTACAGTCGGACCTCCTCCGTCGTTCGCGGGCCTCTCGTCCGGGCTCTGCCGCCCTCCGGAGTTCCTCCGGCTCACACGTTCGATCCGTTCGGTCTTGGGCGCGGCTCGGGGCGAGATCACCGATCACCCTTCCACACGCACACACCACGTTGGGTCGTCACGGGACCTTGATCAATCTCCCGGGTATCGTGCACCTTTCGGTGACTCGGGACTCACGTTAGCAAGAAGACACACAAAGGTGCAGAGCGGCATCAACACCAAGAAAGATGATTTATTGGGCGGCCTTGGCCCTCTTATACTACGCCAAGGTCGGCGCCTTTATTACACCTCTATTACGGTGAGGCCATTTCGGGGTACCTAACCGCCTACTACCTGTTCACCTATCGCCGTCGGTGGTGGGATAGCCTCATTCCTTCTTGGCACGGCCCAAAGAGCCATTTTGCGCGCAATCGGATGATCCGGTAGACCCTTCCTCTTCAGGGTGCAGCCATGCGCCCGTGGCGGCAGCAGCTCACCACCAAGTCCTCCTCGTCCTCCCTCTTCTCTCTCGGGGCCCCTGCGATGGGCCCTCAAGTTGGATCTGGGGTTGGTGGGTGGCTCTCCCCACTCCCGAGTTTGGACCTCGGGACCTGTCTCGACTCGGTCCGGACCTCTAGGTCGGTCTTCCCCTCAGTCCGGTCTCCACGGCCTTCTTTGAGTCCGGTCCTCGGGGCCGGGCCTCAGGTCGGTCTTGGACCCAACCCTTCCACAGGGTCGGACCTCGGGGCCGGACTCGTCACTGAGTCTGGATCCCTAAGTCGGACTTCCTTGAGGGGCGGACCTCGGGATCGGCCTCGAGTCAGGACAAAGTCCGGACCTCGACTCTGGGCATGCCTCCTCGGGGGCACAGGTTCATCCAGGCCCTCCCTTGGTTCCCGAATGCCCGGTTGCCCCTTTCCCTTCAAGATCCTCCCTCGTCCTTCCATGCGAGGGGTCAGCTTACCTCGGTGTGGCGCCTTCCTCCTCCGGTTCCTCCGGCGTTTTCCTTCTCGCCCTGCTGCCGTCGTCAAGCAGGCGCTCCTAGGACTCCAGCGGTTGTCTTGTCCCGGGTCCGTCCTCCCTCGCTCCTCCTTCCATCCCTTGAGTCCACCTCCTGGGGTGGCGCGGGACCTCAGAGCCTTGAGGAGCTCTGCGTGGTAGTAAGTCGGACTTCTTGAATCGCCTCCTCCATGAGCCGGGCACGGTACTCCCTCCTCCAAGGTGCTCCGTGGCAGGCGGATCGCCCTTTTCTTGGCTGTCTCCGTGGCCAAGCTCACGGTATGGCGGGCGGACTCCCTTGAGGCCGTCAAGGCTGCCTCGTTACCTCTTGCAACCTTGGCTGCTCGGCGTTCTCCTCCTCCGTTGTTGCTTGACTCGCCATTTTGCGGGCCATGGTGAGCTCCACTTCACCTGGCCGGACGAGCAGCTGTACCTTTCCTCGGTGCCTTCCTCCCTTCTTCTATTCTTTCCGGAGGTCCTCCACTTCCTTCTCCAGGCGGGCGGTATCCCGTCAGGCTCACGGCTTCCGCCACGTCCTGCTGCAACCTTGCGGCGTCGAACTCCTTGCGCCCTTTGTTCTCCTCCGTCTTCAAGCGGGCTGGGCGTTCACCTCTCGCTCGAAGTCTTGGATTCTCTCGTTGAGAACCCCTGCTCCGTGCATCTTGGGTTGCAACTCCAAGGTGTCCTTGTTGTCCTCCGGCTCACGCCTCGCCCTTCCTCCTGGTGCACCACAGGGTCCCCAATCTCCCGGGTCTTGGCCTCAGCGCCTCCTCACGGCTCGGCCCGTGCTTGCTCCTTGACCACTTGCTCGGCCCAGTTGGCGCGGCTCTCTCGGCCGCCTCTCTCCACGGTTCGATCACGCCGATAGTGATCGCGATCGGCCGCCGTGGCCTCCGCCTCCTTGGCCACCTTCACAGCCTCTCGGCTTGGCTCTGGTCGGTCAGCTGCCTCCGCGAGATCCGCGCCCGTTCCTTGCGCCGGGCGTCCTCGCTTCTGCTGCGCTCGCCCCTCACTGCGAGGTCCTCCCGCGCTTGGGCCTCCTTGGCTGCCGGTATTCCTCGGTGAAGGAATTTGGTCCGGTCCTTGCGGATGGACCAAACCTCCCTCTCCGCCTCCGGCGTTTTCCTTCCTCAATCCGAGCTTGCCTTCCTTCTCGCCTCTGGGCTCCCTCAGCTGCTCACGGAGGAGCACCATGCGCCTCGGGTGGCTTCCACCTCACAGGCCTTCTCGGCCATCCCGCCTTGAGACCCAGGCATACCGTCCATGGCGGTAGCAGGACCGTGTTTCCTCCACGGCGCTGGTGAGGCTCCCACAAAGTCCGTGGGGGGCATCGGCATGATCGTCAGGACCTCCACCGCGATCGGGCAAGTCGGGGGGGTTCTCGGACAATCGGGACCCTTAGGTCACGAGTCTGACTCGAGCTTCCCCTCCTTGGCCCTTTTGGCGCGAGCTCCTTCTCCCTTTTCTCACAGGGCTCGGCGGAGGTGATGGAGTCGGGAGCACGCCCTTTGCCCCTTCACAGCCGGACCCGGCTCTGGATCTGCTGCGGTGTCCTCCGCTCACAGGCGGCGTCCTCGCTTCCTCCTTCGCTTCCTCGCTTCTTGCCACTCAGTGGCGGGGAAGAATCTTGGCCGGCCCAGGGGTCGCGTTGGTAGCCGTGGTCTTGCGTCTCTTGGCTCTCTCACAGTCGGGGCTCCTCGGTAGGAGTGATGGCCGGTGGCGCTGGGGCAGTGCTTCTGGGTGGTGCTGGTTGGGGCACGGAAGGAGGAGGCGGGTGCTTCCCATACTTCCACAGGTGGTGAGGGGTCCGTTCAGGTATGGAGTCCGGAATCCTCGATCGTCCTCCTCCAGTCCGTTTGGTTTTCGTGGCCTCCTCCCTCGGCGCCCTTGCCGCTCCACTTGGAGGCCTCGGTCCTTTCGGGCGCTCGCTCAAGCTCTCCTTCCTTGAGGAGTTGAAATGCCCCCATACATGGATCGGTATGGGGCGGCCCAGATAAGGCTTCTCGCTCACAGGCTTGCGAGCCTCACAGCTAAGCCGGATAATCCTTCCCAGTCGCCCTCTTCCCCCAGCGCGTGCGGGAACACCAATAGATTATCACCAAGGTGATCCACCTTGGTAGTAGGTTCGATGGGCGATGATCGACGCCCACGACTCATTGTCAGCGGTCGGATATCGACCAACCGTTGGTGGTGTCGTTCGTCGAGCCTTAGCATCTGGCTGGACCTATCTTCCCCGCCGCCTTGAGGGGCTCGGCACCCTCCCCTCTTCCTCCTTGGGCGGTTGTAGGCGCCTTGGGACCTCAAGGTCCATCGCCTTGGGTCCTCGGAGGTTCTTGGACCGCACCTCCTTGTTGACCGCCGCCAAGATCTTCCGGGCAAACTCCGGACGTGTGGCCATCAAATGTCGGACCATTTGGAACACATCCAAATGCCACTCCTGCACCAATTCTCCGCTTCCTGGGCGAGCCCAAAGTCCGGATAGCGCGGGTCACAATGTTGCGCTCCACAAGGTTCCATGGCTCCCAAACTTCCGGGCTTTTGGGTGCCATCGCCTTCTTCTCCCTTGGTTGCATGCCGCTTGTCGAGGCTGGCAGCGTTGAGCCTCCCGCGCGTTCGCTTCTCGACCTCAGCGGTGAGCGCGCGAGCGTCCGAGTGTCCACGAGATACCGCCAGAGCCGATCATGGAGCGCAAGAGATCGCGAGGGTGTCTCGAGGCGCGGAGGACCTTCTTCCGCGACCACGCCGAATGTGCCAGGCGGGGCGCCTCTTCCTGTCCGTAGCGCCAGTGCAACACTGCGGCGCTGCAGCTACCGCGTGCCTACGGCCTTACTCGCGCTACGCCACGCTGCACTGGCCTTACTCACAGCCCGCTGGGCGTGAATACCGCTATAACGGCCTCGCAAGGTTACGGTCTGACCTGCATGCCGTCCTCCACTCGAGTGTCCGTGGCGTCGCCCGGTCGTCCTTCGCTCCAACTTCTAAGTTACTTCCACAGGTGGTGAGGGGTCCGTTCAGGCGTATGGAGTCAGGAATCCTCGGTCGTCCTCCTCCAGTCCGTTTGGTTTTCGGTGGCCTCCTCCCCTCGGCGCCCTTGCCGCTCCACTTGGAGGCCTCCGGTCCTTTTCGGGCGCTCGCTCAAGCTCTCCTTCCTTGAGGAGTTGAAATGCCCCCCATGGATCGGTATGGGGCGGCCCAGATGGCGAGGCTTCGCTCCACAGGCTTGCGAGCCTCACAGCTAAATAATCCTTCCCAGTCCGCCCTCTTCCCCCTGCAGCGTGCGGGAACACTAATAGATTATCACCAAGGTGATCCACCTTGGTAGTAGGTTCGATGGGCGATGATCCGGGCCGCCACGACTTTGTCAGCAGGTCGGATATCGACCAACCGTTGGTGGTCCGTTGCGTCGAGCCTTAGCGTGGCTGGCAGCCTGGACCTATCTTCCCCGCCTTGAGGGGCTCGGCACCCTCCCCTCTTCCTCCTTGGGGCGGTTGTAGGCGCCGGGACCTCAAGGTCCATCGCCTTGGGTCCTCGGAGGTTCTTGGACCGCACCTCCTTGTTGACCGCCGCCCGGCATCTTCCGGGCAAACTCCGGACGGTGTACCGTCAAATGTCCGGACCATTTGGAACACGTCCAAATGCCACTCCTGCACCAATTCTCCGCTTCCTGGGCGAGCCCAAAGTCCGGATAGCGCGGGTCACAATGTTGCGCTCCACAAGGTTCCATGGCTCCCAAACTTCGCGGGCTTTTGGGTGCCATCGCCTTCTCCCTTGGTTCTGCCGCTTGTCGAGGCTGGCAGCGTTGAGCCTCCGCGTTCGCTTCTCACCTCAGCGGTGAGCGCAGGCGTCAGTGTCCACGAGATACCGCGGGCGGGGCGGGGCGCGAGATCGCGAGAATTGTCTCGGTGCTGTGGCGGACCTTCTTCGCGACCACGCCGGAGTAACAGGCGAGGCGCCTCTTCCTGTCCGTGGCCGAGTGATGGCGGGGCTTCGCCCCGAGCTTGGCCTTCCTTCTCGCGCGGCCCAGGCGTGAATACTGCTATAACGGCCTCGCAAGGTTACGGTCTGACCCATGCCGTCCTCCACTCGGGGTCGTCCACGTGGCGTCGCCGTCAGTCCCGGCTCCAACTTCTAAGTTACTTTCCTGGCGTACTTATCTGCGGTCACAGGTGGGTCGGACTTACCGTCGCACCGCCATCGTAGGTCTCGTTCCTCACTCGGTCGGAGTATACTCAGTGCCGTCCGAGTGCTAGCATGCTTATTTCCTCCTTTTCGCCTCATTTTATCCTTCGCTCCAAAAACAAAACCTACCTAATTTCTAACCCCGAGAAGTCCGTAGTCCACATACTCCCTTCTCACTGTTGGCGTCTCGCCAACACTAAGCGTGTACTTTTCACCATCCGTTCACCAGTGGGCGGTTCACCATCCAAGCGCGGTGAGCGGACCCATTGGGGTATACCTGCGACTTGGTAAGGCCCCATCCATCGTAGGTGGAGTTTACAGGAAGTGCATATGTCGGTCATCGTAAAGGAGGCGGATCTCCCTCCTTCACATACTCCTGATTCCTAAGGCGCCTATCATGCCACAGCTTGCGTTGATTACATACGATTGCATTATTTGTTGCGCCTCTTCCGGTCCTCCGTATCTTTGTACAAACCCTAGCAACGCTCCGGTTGGCTCTCTTCATCCGTTAAGCGCCTTTCCATCATGACCGGGTGTTGGCACCTCAAACTCGGCCGGCATAACGGGTGAGTGCCCATAGGTCGAATAATCTGGAGTTCGTTGCGTGGTTACCTTCTGCCGTTACGAGCGCCCATAGCCGATGGCGGCTTTGTATCGATCGTGCGCATAGTTAACCGTCGGCTTATTGAGGATCGGCGAGATAAGTCCATTGGTCTTCTCGTCGGTCGTTGGCCTTGGATTGTAGGGGCGTTTCGATGTGTGATGCGAAATAGTCCGTCATTGCGTTATCACATCATTGAGGAAATGGGTTCCCCTATCGCTTACCGGTACAGCGGACACCCATACCTTGTGATGATGTTTTCGTAGGAATTTGGCCACCGTGCTCATGATCCGTTAGTAGCGGCCGCTTCAACCCACAGTGCGATGGTCGTTGCCACCAAGATGTACCGCTTGTGTGCACGGTGGTTGGGCGTATGGGTCCAGCGAAGTCGATGCCCCATTTCTCAAAAGGCGCTAGTGCTAGTATGGGCACTAACGGCCATTGAGTTGTGGCGTCGGCTTCCCGATCGGCAAGCATCACACTTCTTCACAATTGGTGTGTTTCCCCATACATGGTGGGCCACGATTACCCGACCTCAAGATTTTCTTGGTGGTGACTGCTTGCATAATGTCCACCACCTAGTCCTTGTGCATCCCTTTATTACCACCTCCGTTTTACTTTGTTGGAGTACCTTCGTTCCACACCGTCGGTCCTACCTTAAAGATGCACGTTATACTGATAGGAAAGGCGGCGTAGTGCACAAAGGCTGCTGGACCCGGTTCGATTCGTTGGGTAGCTCCATCTCCCATAGGTACCGTTCCAACTCCGTAAGAGGGCCGCCCTGCGTCCGCTCCCTTCTCCGCCGTGGGTCCCATGTCCACGGCTTGCGTTGATTACATACGATTGCATTATTTGTTGCGCCTCTTCCGGTCCTCCGTATCTTTGTACAAACCCTAGCAACGCTCCGGTTGGCTCTCTTCATCCGTTAAGCGCCTTTCCATCATGACCCGGGTGTTGGCACCTCAAACTCGACCGGCATAACGGGTGAGTGCCCATAGGTCGAATGTCTGGAGTTCGTTGCGTGGTTACCTTCTGCCGTTACGAGCGCCCGCCGCGATGGCGGCTTTGTATCGATCGTGCGCATAGTTAACCGTCGAAAAGGATCGGCGATAAGTCCATTGGTCTTCTCATCCGTTGGCCTTGGATTGTAGGGGCGTTTCGATGTGTGATGCGAAATAGTCCGTCATTGCGTTATCACATCATTGAGGAAATGGGTTCCCCTATCGCTTACCGGTACCAGCGGACACCCATACCTTGTGATGATGTTTAGAGGAATTTGGCCACCGTGCTCGCAGAGTCCGCTCGTAGCGACCGCCCAACCCACCCACAGTGCGATGGTCGTTGCCACCAAGATGTACCGCTTGTGTGCACGGTGGGTTGGTATGGGTCCAAGTCGATGCCCCATTTCTCAAAAGGCGCTAGTGCTAGTATGGGCACTAACGGCCATTGAGTTGTGGCGTCGGCTTCCGATCCGACAAGCATCACACTTCTTCATTGGTGTGTTTCCCCATACATGGTGGGCCACGATTACCCGACCTCAAGATTTTCTTGGTGGTGACTGCTGTTGCATAATGTCCACCACCTAGTCCTTCGTGCATCCCTTTATTACCACCTCCGTTTTACTTTGTTGGGTACCTTCGTTCCACACCGTCTGGTCCTGCACCTTAGATGAGGCGGAGGCGTAGTGCACAAAGGCCTGCCGCTGAACCCGGTTCAGTTCGTTGGGTAGCTCCATCTCCCATAGGTACCGTTCCAACTCCGCGTAAGAGGGCCGCCCCCTGCGTCCGCTCCCCTTCTCCGCTTCTGCCGTGGGTCCGCTGTTCACCAGCTTCGGGTTTGTCCGGCTGTGCTCCTCTACCTCCTCCTCTATCGCTGCCACCAATTCCTCATCCGGGAAGGCGTCCTCTTGATCCTGCAGGACAGGCTCCGTTTTAATCTGGATAAGAAGTCAGCGTTCTGGTGTTGCCGTCCTTGCCTAGTCTCCACCTCAAATGTGAACTCCACAGGCAGAATCCACCTGCAATTCGTCCAGGACAAGTGCCTTGTTCACCAAATGCTTGGCGGTGATCAACATAGAACACAAACTCATTGGCGGAAGGTAGTGTGAATTTCTTAGCGTATACCATTCCAATGCCTCTCGCTCCGTAGTAGTGTACCTCCGTTCGCGTCGTGTTGTCTTCCGTAGTAGATTGGGTGATCCCTCCGTTTATCATCTTTTGGCACTACCGATGGCGGTGACATCCACGTACACATGGAATCGCTTCCAGTCCGGTCCTTTGAGTCTTGGGGCCGGCAGTGGTGCAGGTCTCGAATCGCCTCCCTTTGGCGTCCGGTCCTTTGAGTCTTGGGGCGGCAGTGGTGCAGGTCTCGAATGCCGCCTCCCTTTCTGCGTCGGTCCATTCCTCCTCCTTCTGAGTAGCTCAGTTGGCACAGGCCCGCTTTGCAAAATCTTGTAGCGCCTATAGTAACCTACCATGCCCGGAATCCCGTAACTCCTTCAAGTTCGTTGGTGGCTGCAGGGACTGGATGACTTTCACCTTGTCTTGGTCCACCTCTATCCCTCTTACCGACACTCGGTGCCCCAACAAGATTCCCTCTGTCATGCCGAAGTAGCATTTCTCGGGATGCGAGCAGTTGAGTCTCCTACATCGTTCCAAACACTTAAATGTCACGTGTTTGTCCTCCTCTCGTGCACAAGTCGTCCAAGAACACCTCCATGAAGTCCCTCGGGAATTCCGGAAGACATTGGTCACCATCCGCATAAATGATCCGGGTGCTCTGTCATCCGAAGGCACTCCGTTTGTAGGCAAGCGTCCCCACTCCGTGGTGAATGTTGTCTTATCGGTCAGGCTCCCTTAGGTATGGGTTGTGGCCGGAGTAGCCGTCGAAGGAGTAGGTACTCGCACCACCTTGTCGATATGTTCCACAAAGGGCATGGGAAATGGTCCTTTTCGTGGCGGCGTTAAGCTTTCTCCGATCTGGCGGACCGAATCGCCCTGCTTCTTGACACGACCACAATGGGCGCCACCCACTCCTTTGTTCGATTGGGAAGATGATGTCGCTTCCGGATACTTATCCGGGACTTCCTTGACCTTGGCGAGTGCTTGGGATTGATTTATCTTGCCTAATCCGAGCACCGCTCACGGCTTCAGATCTATCCGGTGTTAGCCTTTGTTTGAATGCCTTTCATATCCGTGACCTTGAAAGCAAACACCCTGAATTCCCCAACAAGCGTGAGGTCTCGTTTAACCCTCGGCATGCCCTTGCGAATTTGAGGAATTTCCACAGGCGAACCTCCACGTCTTCCACATCGTCGGGTTGAGTCTCCCTTTCCCTTGCCGCTCGTCCAGCCGTCGTCCTCCATCAGGTTCATCTTCACGCATTCCCCACTCCGAAGAGCTCGTCAAGTGAAACGGGTTACTTCTCGGTTCTACTTCCGTCCTCTGGACCCTCCTCTTGATTGCCTTCCCGGCTCTTGTTCGCGAGTCCACCCTAAAACAATCGATGACCTCCTCGTCACCTCGCTCCAAAGGCGTCCCTCCATAATCCATCTCCTCCTCGACCCCGTGATTTTGGGAAAGGGTAGTCCTCATTCGTATCCTCGCGTTCATCGTCCCCTTGTCTTGACGGAGGTGTACCCTACGTGGTCTTGTGGTTTCTCCGATCGTGTCCTTACTCCGGTGTCGCTACGTCCTTCCCTCACCTTGGATCCCAGTCCGGCTTGAAGTGTATCTCCTTCCGTCCAAGTGTAGTTTTGTCAGCGAGGCCCGGCCAAGGCCGCTAGCGGACCTCATAGAGGTCGGGTCGATGCGACAAAATCTAATGTATAGGGGCTCCGCTATGGTGGCTTGGACTCGGACAACTCCCTGCTGGCGCTCGCGCGACATGTCGCCATCCACGGGGTTTTGGTGGATGGCTCGAAGGTGGTGAACCCGGCCGTCTTGCGGTGGCCTCGGTGATGAGGTTCACTCGACCCGTGTCTAGAGCACGTTTTAATTACACACCCGCAATTTCCACCAGCGTCCGTATGAGATCGACCCTTACCTCCACGTTCTTGCCCTTGGGACCAAGGGTTCCGGCGTGGTTGCGTTTCCACGATGGCCTTAGGACCAAGGAGTTCCGTGGTTGCGTTTCCACGATGGCCTTCGGACTTCACACAGCCGCCGGGTTGTCCTTTAACAAGCCTAAGGGACACCAAGTGTTGTTGGTCCATCATCAAGTCGGCCACCTTGAAAGGGCGGGTGGTTCTCTGCCCGCGTCCGCCTTGTCTCCTCCGGTTTGGCTCTTGCTGTGGTGGCGGACTATACAGGTCTGTCGGAGTTCTTCTTGAAGCATCTCGGTCACTTCGAACCACATCCGGTGGAAGCTGCGGTGGGGTGAGTCGCTTCTCGGAGACTCCGGTGGCTTTTGGGGTTCTTCTCTGGCGGGCTGCCGGTTTAACTCGTCCTCTTTGGCGGGTTCGGCTTCCTTCAGGGTGTTCCGTCCTCCGTGTCCGTGGGACTATCCTCATTTTCTTCCTCTTGTCTCTCCTTCCGCTCCTTTCGGCGACTCGGGTTGACACTTCCGGTACCTCGGTCCGCCTTCTTCTCCTTGGCGAACTTGCCCGTACCACCTCGTTCGAGCTCCTCGGTGCCTCCTCCTCCGCCCGGTTGTCGTCTTCAATTTGTACAGGCGCCTTAGGGAGGGCGTCGGTGGTCTTGGCTCCCCGGAGTTGCGTGGCGTACCGTCCTCGGCGAGGATTCGGACCAGTCTTGCAGCATGTGCCCGCACCTTACAATCTCCACGGTAGTTCAAAGTCTCCGTTACCTTGCGGTGGGGTATGGGACAGGCGTTGGAGTAGTGTCCGGGTTCCCAGTTCCAGAGACCACGCCGCCGAGAATTCACGGAGGGGCTCCCATGCGGTCAGATCGGAGGTCGATGCAGACGGACCACTGCCGGGGTACATCGTCACAGGATCTGGTGGTCCCGGTTGTGCTTCTTGCATATGCATCCTCCTTTGTTCCTCGGACTCTTCCCGTAGTCGTACTCCACAGTTCCACGGGTGGAGGCGTTGGCCATGCCCATGTTGGTGACACACCGCACACCAATGAGTCGGACCGTGGTGGCCGCCTTCGCGTTCTTTATCCTTCACGGTTGATCGTCAACTCCTCCACCTCTTCATTACCGTTCTAGATCTTCCCTCGGCCCTACTTCCTTCAAAGGAGTGGTCGAGACCTCTCGTCGTGCGGGCATCATGACCTCCTTCTTTTCCACCCTCCGTCGACTACGGGCTTCTTCTTCTTTATTTTTTTGAGGTTCTTCTTCTTCCATGGCCTCCTCAGTTCTTCGAGTCCTCTTCCTCTTCCTCCGACCTCGGTCTCATCATCCTCCTCGTCAGGGTTCTTCATCTTGATTCCGTTTCTTTTTTCTTCTTTCCTCCTGGAGAGTCCTCGGCCGTCGTTGGTGCATCGATTCTTCATAGTTCTCCGCCCGGACCGCCTTGCTCACATCTTTCTGCAAGCGGCCGTGCTTAGCCATTGGCTTGGATAAGCCATTGCGAACCAACGTACTTTGCATGGTAGTGTGGTGGGGTCGGTCCGCGGAGCGTCGATGTCGATCCCAACTTCTCCGTCTTTCCTCGCTTGTTCTCGAGTTTGGACAAGACATAGCCTTCTTGATCGATTCGAATCTTTCTAAGAAGGCATCCTTCAATGCTCAAGGTTGCGGTGCGTTACGGGCGGTCGGTATTTCCTCGGTACCCTTTGGCAGACCCGGGACCCTTGGAGCAATTTGAATGAGCATCCGAACCTTCTCGTTGAAGTTTGCGGACACAAAATCCTCCACGAAGGTTTCGTCTCTCTTCTTCCTCCAAAGAGAATCGCTTGCTTGGTCGGCGTTGTTGCCATCGCGCGCGTGTAAGGGATGAGGAACCGCCCCCACCGCGCGACTTGTCTGCGTCCTCCTCTCGATCCGACAACTCCACCACACCTGTTGGTGGTGTCCTCGCCTCGAGCTCGTCGTCTCTCACGTGCTGCGCTCGGGCGCTCGGGCGATCTGGCGTCCGACTCTCTCGATTCTTCCTCGAGTCCTCTTCCTCTTCCTCCGACGTGCCTCGGTCTCATCCTCCTCGTCCGAGGGTTCTTCATCTTCGAGTCCGACGCTTCTTTTTTCTTCTTTCCTCCTGGAGGAGTCCTCGGCCGTCGTTGGTGCATCGATTCTTCATAGTTCTCCGCCCGACCGCCTTGCTCACATCTTTCGCCAACAAGAAGACGTGCTTAGCCATGGCTTGGATAAGCCACCGCGAACCAACGCATCACCGCATGGTAGTGTGAGTGGGGTGCCGCCCCCACAGTAGAACCGCTCGATGTACGATCCCAACTTCTCCGTCTTTCCTCGCTTGATTCTCGAGTTTGGACAAGACATAGCCTTCTTGATCGATTCCATGAATCTTTCTAAGAAGGCATCCTTCAATGCTCAAGGTTGCGGTGCGTTACGGGCGGTCGGTATTTCCTCCGATACCACCGAGCAGGCCGTAGACCCTTGGAGCAATTTGAATGAGCATCCGAACCTTCTCCGTTGAAGTTTGCCCGAGACACAAAATCCTCCACGAAGGTTTCGCTCTCCTTCTTACCTCCAAAGAGAGAATACGCTTGCTTGGTCGACGTTGTCGCCATGGCGGGATGAGGAACCGCCTTACCACCGCCCGACGGTGCCTCCTCCTCTCGATCCGACAACCCACCACACTTACTGGTGTCCCTCGAGCTCGTCGTCTCTCACGTGCCCGCCGAGCGCCGCGACAACGTCCGACTCTCAAGAACTCTTCCTTAACTACCTCCGTCCTCACGCATCCGCGGCTCGGGCGATTTCATTCCCGGCAGCGCCAAAATGTGGCGCGACTTTCTTTTGATGGTAGCGCGCAATCCGTGTCGTTGTAGGAAGAAGTCCGTTCCCAAAGGAATGATAGGCTCCGTTCGCGTTTGGTGATTCCTACCGCCTTGCGCTCGTTCGGCCTCACACACATACTCTAACTACTCTGCGTTCACCGTCGGGCCGGTATGGCCAAGCGTTTGAGACCGTTCGCGTCCGTATCGTTCACATCGTCCTCACACATCGGTCCTTTCCTCTCTCCCTCACGCTACACTCCTCGGTCTTAGAAAAGGCCAGCGGGTTACGTCGGACCTCCTCCGTCGTTCGCGGGCCTCTCCGTCCGGGCTCTGCCGCCCTCCGGAGTTCCTCCGGCTCACCGCGTTCCGGTCCGTTCGGTCTTTGGGCGCGGCTCGGGGCGAGCACGGGTCACCAGTCACCCTTCCACACACCACACACGTTAGGTCGTCACGGGACCAGATCAATCTCCCGGGTATGACCGCTCGGTGACTCGGGACTCACGTTAGCAGAAGACACACAAAGGTGCAGAGCGGCATCAACACCAAGAAAGATGATTTATTGGGCCTTAGCCCTCTTATACTCGCCGAAGGTCGGCGCCTTTATTACACCTCTATTACGGTGAGGCCATTTCGGTACTAACCGCCTACTACCACCTATTCACCTATCGCCGTCGGTGGTGGGATAGCCTCATTCCTTCTTGGCACGGTGGCCGGCCACAGCCATTGCGGGCGCAATCGGATGATCGCGGTAGGACCCCTTCCTCTTCAGTCAGTTGCGCCACCGTGGCGGCGGCGGCGATCACCACCAAGTCTTCCTCGTCCTCCCTCTTCTCTCGGCGGGCCCTGCGATGGGCCCTCAAGGTTGGATCTGCTGGGGTTGGTGGTGGTGGCTCTCCCCACTCCCGAGTTTGGACCTCGGGACCTGTCCTCAGGACCTCTAGGTCCGGTCTTCCCTCAGTCCGGTCTCAGCCCGGCCTTCTTTCGAGTCAGGTCCTCGGGGCCGGACCTCTGGTCGGTCTTGGACCCAACCCTTCCCAGGGTCGGACCTCGGGGCCGGACTCGTCACTGAGTCTGGATCCCTAAGTCGGACTTCCTTGAGGCGGACCTCGGGGTCGGCCTTCCTCAGTCGGGACAAAGTCAGGACCTCAGTCTGGGCATGCCTCCTCGCCGGGCTAGCCAGGTTCATCCATGAGCCCTCCCTTGGTTCCCGAATGCCGGTTGCCCCTTTCCCCTTCAAGATCCTCCCTCGTCCTTCCATGCGGTCTTGGGGCTTACCTCGGTGTGGCGCCCCTTCCTCCTCCGGTTCCTCCTGCTCTCCCGCCGCTGCTGCTGCCGTCGTCAAGCAGGCGCTCCTAGGACTCCAGCGGTTGTCCGTCCGGGTCCGTCCTCCTCGCTCCTCCTTCCATCCCTTGAGTCCACCCACTGCCTGGGGTGGCGCGGGACCTCGAGCCTTGAGGGCTCTGCGTGGTAGTAGGCGGTCGGAATCGACTTGAATCGCCTCCTCCACATGAGCCGGGCACCCGTACTCCCTCCTCCAGGTGCTCGTGGCCAGGCGGATCGCCCCCTTTCTTGGCGTCTCCGTGGCCAAGCTTACGGTATGGGGCGGCGGACTCCCTTGAGGCCGTCAAGCTGCCTCAGTTACCTCTTGCAACCTTGGCTGCTCGGCGTTCTCCTCCTCCCGTTGTTGCTTGACTCACCTGCGGGCCATGGGAGCTCTACACTTCCTGGCCGGACGAGCTGTACCTTTTCCTCCGTGCCTTCCTCCCTTCTTCTATTCTTTCCGGAGGTCCTCCACTTCCTTCTCCAGGCGGGCGGTATCCCGTCAGGCTCACGGCTTCACGTCTGCTGCGCAACGGCGTCGAACTCCTTGCGCCTTTGTTCTCCTCCGTCTTCAAGCGGGCTGGGCGTTCACCTCGCTCGAAGTCTTGGATTCTCGTTGAGAACCCCTGCTCCGTCGTCTTGGGTTGCAACTCCAAGGTGTCCTTGTTGTCCTCCGGCTCCTCGCCCTTCTACCTCCTGCAGTGCACCACAGGGTCCCCAATCTCCCGGGTCTTGGCCTCAGCCTCCTCACGGCTCGGCCGTGCTTGCTCCCTTGACCACTTGCTCGGCCTTGATTGGCGCGGCTCTCTCGGCCGCCTCCCCTCCGGTTCGATCACGCGATAGTGATCGCGATCGGCCGTGGCCTCCGCCTCCTTGGCCACCTTCACAGCCTCTCGGCTTGGCTCGGTCAGCTGCCTCCGCGAGATCCGCGCCCGTTCCTTGCGCCCGGGCGTCCTCGCTTCTGCTGCGCTCGCCTCTGCTGCGGAGGTCCTCCCCGCGCTTGGGCCTCCTTGCTGCTTGTCCTCCTGAAGGAATTTAGTCCGGTCCTTGCGGATGGACCAAACCTCCCTCTCCGCCTCCGGCGTTTTCCTTCCTCAATCCGCCGAGAGCTTGGCCTTCCTTCGCCTCACAGGCTCCCTCAGCTGCTCTGGAGGCACCATGCGCCTCGGGTGGCTTCCACCTCACAGGCCTTCTCGGCCATCCCATAGACCCAGGCATACCGTCCATGGCGGTAGCAGGACCCGCCGTGTTTCCTCCACGGCTGAGTGAGGCTCCCACAAAGTCCGTGGCGGGGCGGCATCTCCGTCGTCAAGGACCTCCATACCGGTCGGAGCAAGTCGGGGGGTTCTCGGACAATCGGGACCCTTAGGTCACGAGTCTTTCGACTTCCCCTCCTTGGCCCTTTTGGCGAGCTCCTTCTCGCCCTTTTCCTCCACGGGGCTCGGCGGAGGTGATGGAGTCAGGAGCCGCCCTTTGCCCCTTCACAGCCGGCAGGACCCGGCTCGGATCGGTGCGCAGTGTCCTCCAGCTGCTCTGGAGGCACCATGCCTCGGGTGGCTTCCACCTCACAGGCCTTCTCGGCCATCCCTTGAGACCCAGGCATACCGTCCATGGCGGTAGCAGGACCCGCCGTGTTTCCTCCGGCGCTGAGTGAGGCTCCCACAAAGTCCGTGCGGGGCGGCATCTCCAGTCCGTCAAGGACCTCCATACCTGATCGGAGCAAGTCGGGGGTTCTCGGACAATCGGGACCCTTAGGTCACGAGTCTGGCTCGGCTTCCCCTCCTTGGCCCTTTTGGCGAGCTCCTTCTCGCCCTTTTCTCCACAGGGCTCGGCGGAGGTGATGGAGTCAGGGAGCACGCCCTTTTGCCCCTTCACATCGGCGGCAGGACCCGGCTCGGATCTGTGCCGCGGTGTCCTCCGCTCCACAGGCGTCCTTTACGCCCTCCTTGCTTCCTCACTTCTTGCCACTCGTCGGCGGGGAAGAATCTTGGCACCGGCCCAGGGTCAGCGTTGGTAGCCGTGGTCTTCTTCTTGGCTCTCTCACAGTCGGGGCTCCTCGGTAGGAGTGGGTGGCGGCTGGGGCAGGCTTCTGTGGTGGGCTGGTTGGGGCACGGAAGGAGGCGGGTGCTTCCCATACTTCCACAGGTGGTGAGGGGTCCGTTCAGGCGTATGGAGTCAGGAATCCTCAGTCGTCCTCCTCCGTCCGTTTGGTTTTGTCGAGCCTCCTCCTCCGGCGCCCTTGCCGCTCCACTTGGAGGCCTCGGTCCTTTCGGGCGCTCGCTCAAGCTCTCCTTCCACGGGAGTTGAAATGCCCCATACATGGATCGGGTATGGGGCGGCCCAGATGGCGAGGCTTCGCTCCCAGGCTTGCGAGCTTCACAGCTAAGCCGGGCGAAGATAATCCTTCCCGGTCGCCCCTCTTCCCCCAGCAGCGTGCGGGAACACTAATAGATTATCACCAAGGTGATCCACCTTGGTGAGTAGGTTCGATGGGCGATGATCGGCCCGCCACGGCTCAGCAGGTCGGATATCGACCAGCGTTGGTAGCCGTGGTCTTGCGTCTCTTGGCTCTCTCACAGTCGGCGGGGCTCCTCGGTAGGAGTGATGGCCGTGGCGGGGCTGTTCTCTTGGTGGTGATGGTTGGGGCACGGAAGGAGGAGGTGCTTCCCATACTTCCACAGGTGGTGAGGGGTCCGTTCAGGCGTATGGAGTCAGGAATCCTCGGTCATCCTCCTCCAGTCCGTTTGGTTTTGTCGGCCTCCTCCCTCCGGCGCCCTTGCCGCTCCACTTCGGGAGGCCTCGGTCCTTTCGGGCGCTCGCTCAAGCTCTCCTTCCTTGAGGAGTTGAAATGCCCCCATGGATCGGTATGGGGCGGCCCAGATGGCGAGGCTTCTCGGCTCACGAGCTTGCGAGCTGGCTAAAGGGAAGATAATCCTTCCCGTCGCCCCTCTTCCCCTTGCAGCGTGCGGGAACACTAATAGATTATCACCAAGGTGATCCACCTTGGTGAGTAGGTTCGATGGGCGATGATCGGGCCCGCCACGGCTCAGCAGGTCGGATATCGACCAGCGTTGGTAGCCGTGGTCTTGCGTCTCTTGGCTCTCTCACAGTCGGCGGGGCTCCTCGGTAGGAGTGATGGCCGTGGCGGGGCTGTTCTCTTGGTGGTGATGGTTGGGGCACGGAAGGAGGAGGTGCTTCCCATACTTCCACAGGTGGTGAGGGGTCCGTTCAGGCGTATGGAGTCAGGAATCCTCGGTCATCCTCCTCCAGTCCGTTTGGTTTTGTCGGCCTCCTCCCTCCGGCGCCCTTGCCGCTCCACTTCGGGAGGCCTCGGTCCTTTTCGGGCGCTCGCTCAAGCTCTCCTTCCTTGAGGAGTTGAAATGCCCCCACATGGATCGGTATGGGGCGGCCCAGATGGCGAGGCTTCTCGGCTCACGAGCTTGCGAGCTGGCTAAAGGGAAGATAATCCTTCCCCGTCGCCCTCTTCCCCTTGCAGCGTGCGGGAACACTAATAGATTATCACCAAGGTGATCCACCTTGGTGAGTAGGTTCGATGGGCGATGATCGGGCCACCGCCGACTCATCCAGCGGTCGGATATCGACCAACCGTTGGTGGTCGTTGCGTCGAGCCTTAGCATCGGCTGGCATGTGGACCTATCTTCCCTTCGCCTTGAGGGGCTCGGCACCACTCCCCTCTTCCTCCTTGGGCGGTTGTAGGCCGCCGGGACCTCAAGGTCCATCGCCTTGGGTCCTCTCGGAGGTTCTTGGACCGCACCTCCTTGTTGACCGCCTTGAGGGGCTCGGCACCCTCCCCTCTTCCTCCTTGGGCGGTTGTAGGCCGCCGGGACCTCAAGGTCCATCGCCTTGGTCCTCGGAGGTTCTTGGACCGCACCTCCTTGTTGACCGCCCGGCATCTTGGGCAAACTCCGGACGGTGTTGTCAAAGGTCAGACCATTTGGAACACATCCAAATGCCACTCCTGCACCAATTCTCCTTCCACGGGCGAGCCCAAAGTCCGGATAGCGCGGGTCACAATGTTGCGCTCCACAAGGTTCCATGGCTCCCAAACTTCGCGGGCTTTTGGGTGCCATCGCCTTCTTCTCCCTTGGTTCTTTGCGCTTGCTGGCAGCGCGTTGAGCCTCTTCGCGCGTTCGCTTCCGACCTCAGCGGTGAGCGCGCGAGCGTCAGTGTCCACGAGATACCGCGAGCGGTTGCGGGCGCGAGATCGCGAATTGTCTCGAGGCGGCGCGGTGACCTTCTTCGCGACCACGCCGGAGTAACGGCGGGCGGGCGCCTCTTCCCCGTGGCCGAAGTGCATGGCCTGCGCTTCTGCTGCCAGCGTACTCGGCCCACTTGCGCGCCGCGGCGTGAATACTGCTATAACGGCCTCAGCAGGTTACGGTCACGACCCTGCATGCCGTCCTCCACTCGATTAGTCACGTGGCGTCGCCCGTCCGTCTCCAACTTCTAAGTTACCTTCCGTGCTTATCACCTGGTCACAGGTGGGTCGGTCTTACCCCGCGCCATCGTAGGTCTAATCGTTCCTCACTCGGTCGGGGGTATACTCGGTCGTCCGAGTGCTAAGGGCTTATTTCCTCCTTTTCGCCTCATTTATCCTTCGCTCCACAAAAACAAAATCCTACCTAATTTCTAACCCCCCAGGGAAGTCCGTAGTCCACAGCCACCTAGGTGGCACTAGTTAAGCCACCTAGGTGGCACTAGTTAAGCCACCTAGGTGGCACTAGTTAAGCCACCTAGGTGGCACTAGTTAAGCCACCTAGGTGGCACTAGTTAAGCCACCTAGGTGGCACTAGTTAAGCCACCTAGGTGGCACTAGTTAAGCCACCTAGGTGGCATTAGTTAAGCCCCCTAGGTGGTTTCTATTTTAATGCAAGTGGCTTACTATTTTTCTCCCCTTAGGTAAGGGAAGGAAAATAGTAACCAGCAAGTGGGTATTTAAAATTAAGAGAAAGAGAGATGGCTTTATTGAGCGATATAAGGCATGTCTAGTGGTAAGAGGGTTTACCCAAATTTCGGGTTTAGATTATTTACCTTATGCCACATATGCACCTGTAGCCAAGTTTGCTTCTCTTAATATGATCTTTGCCCTCACCACACAACATGATCTTGAACTCCATATGATGGATGTTAAGTGAGCTTACTTATATGGCCGTCTTGAAGAAGAAATCTACATGAGACAACCAGAGGGATATGAGGTAAAGGGCAAGGAGGACTGGGTATGCAAACTCATCAAATGGATTTATGGCCTGAAACAGTTAGGCAAACGATGGAATGTCACAGTACATGTCAAGCTAGTTAAGCGAGGCTTTAGGCAAAGCAAGGCTGATGCTAGCATGTTCATATTATTATCAGGGAATGATATTCTCTACCTGTTACTTTATGTTGATGATGTATTCATGGCTTCATCCTCATCTTCTCTCCTCGCCGAAATTAAGGTTGATACAATTGGTATCTAGATAGTGCACTACAAGAAAATGAGGGTTTTTACAACGGGTATTACAATGCGGCGGCGTAAAACTGCGCAACAATGCCGTTGTAAATCGAGAGCTTCATGACGTTGTAAAATTGCTGACATAGCTAGTTTCAGTGCCATATCATTAAAGTGGTGATGTGGTGCCACATCACTGCCACGTCACCAAGTGATGACATGGCACGTGGAGCAACCTCACACATATGTTATCACCAGGACTCTTTTGAGTTATATTCCCCAACAATACAGGTCAGACTCTTTACCTCCACCAAGTCCTTCATGTTCTTGCAATGTGCAAAAATTTAGTATTAGGTGCAAGTCTCTGTAGAGAACACACTATGCAGGTGATCCTAAATGCAGATAGCTATCTCATTTCTTACACAAGTAATAAAAAATTAGTCATTTGCACATGCATTTTAGATTGGAAGGCTGTGCTGAAGCCAAACGAACAGTGAGAGTTGAGGGGGTTGCCGAAGATTGTTTCTTAGCAACGTATGCTCCAGATGGGGCCTCTTTCCTAGGCTCGCCATTCTTCTTTTTTCTGCAATCCTTCTCCATATGATTTGGTATCCTGCACCTATTGCAAATAATTCCACTCTTCTTGTTACCTCTTCCAGATGTATAAGAAGATAAAGTTTCTCCAATGAGAGTAGGATCAGTAGGATTGGCGAAATGTGTGGGAACTGGTCCTTTGCCACGACCTCGGCCTCGCCCTCTGGCGTCTCTGCCTCGTCTTGTATACATCACCTGCTGTCCACTTGATTGGGAATCTTGCTGTCTGCTTGACTCCTCTTGAAGGAGTGCTCCTATCAACTTGGTTAGATTGATGTCCAAATCTAATTGGTCGTCGTCTTCGCTCATTTTCTTTTGAGTACTTGAAGCATAATAAAGTTGCTGCCAAATGCAAGGCCTCCTTGGAGCAAATGCTCCATATAAGTGATCTAGAATAGAAAATGCATAGTATGAATGATGCTTTAGAAGGTGGCAAGAAATATGCTTGAGAATCTAAAACCAAAGCTCTGATACCATGATGGGAATCACGCACACACTCGTACAAAGCTTGTTTGTAGTATTGCTTGAATAATAGAAAGTACAAGAGAGTGTTATATAGTGGAGGTAGTCGATAGTTACGACTATAAGTTGTTGTAACTACCATACGTGGTTGTAACTAATATAACAACTAACCACCAAAATAACTACCTTAGGAAACTATGTAGTACCCTAGGCATATAATAATTATTAAGTAAAGGTGCCCTAATGAATAGTGCTCTAAACCTAGTATATTTTATCAATCCTCCATAAACGAGTTGTGGATGATGGCTTCCTTATAAACCATAGGCTGTCACGTTGCTTGACACATGATTGGCTAGAGAATCTCTTGTGACCACAACAAAAGTGGAGGATATGACTGGGATGATGCAAGCCGATGCTGGTGGAGACTGTCTTGCGGGTGGGAATCTGTCCTTTGTTGGCATATTTTTCTCCTGAGGGTGGTCCACAGTTCCATGTTATCATGGTTTGCTATTGACAATTCTCTTGCCATTACCACAATGTTTTGCAGCTGATTTCACTTTCAAAATACAGGAATGAGTGGAGGAACTGTACTTGGACGGCATGATACTACTGTTGCCTGCCATCCTGCTGGCGGGCATCTGCAGTATTGATGTTGATAATTCTATACCCTAATGCATGTTCTGGTGTTGTCCATTTTTACCTTTTGCTAGCATGTGTTTGTGCTTATCTAGCTTTTAATGCAAGAGGAACTCTTCAAGGGACTGCACTTGGACCACATGACACTGCAGATGGATCCTGTCCTGTTGGTGGGCATCTGCTGAACTTTTGCATGTCAAATTTTTCTATGTTCAAAGTATGTTGAGTTGTTTATCAATTCTATTGCATTTGATAGCATGATTTGTTGATGATCCGGGCTGATCCTGAAACAGGTACAAGTGGCGGTGCATTTTCTTGAACTGTATAGATAAACTCAGAAGTGGTAAGCCGCATACTGCAAACATGGTAACCCACCCAGCCCAGTTTGTATGATAATGTACCTTCTTGTTTTGCTTGTTTTCCTGAGATTGTCAACTACTCATGTTGTCCATTTTGTGCAGAACATTTCGGGGAAGCGCACAGCCGATGATCTTGGCCTGGAGTGATAAACTGGTGCGGTTTTGCAGCATGGGGTACTGAACGTAGTATGCTGAATCCGGAGTGAAACATGCTGTCAGCTTAGTGCCATAGCTAGTTCCCTAGATTTCATAGCATATGCATCTGTAAAGCGTGAACCTATATCTCTGCTTTAGATCTGAGAAGCTCATTGCCCGCTGTAATTTTCCCTCCCCTGAACCAATATTAATAAAATTCAATAATTTATGAATTTTCGGTATTTATCTAGAATATTACTATTTATATTAATTTTAAAAATTAAACTACCAGCTTACGTTACAATGTAACTAGCAGCAACGCGGGGCACGTCCAATGCTACCTGGTTAAGTCATTCTGGTTAGGTGACCCCAATTAATATACTTTGGTTACCCTAACTTTGGTTTATTAATTGTAGTACAATACGCTGGTTACGTAACCTTGGGTTACAAGAACCCATGGTTACCTTAACCAGGGTAAACCTCGTATTAAAACCCAATGTTAAATCCGTTGCATTGCACGTATTTGTACCCGTTGTAAGGCGCGTTGTTGCATATTTTGTAAATCACATATTAAAATATATGTGATAAACTCTGTAGTAACCTAAAACCTAAACCCTGACATGCTGATATGGCATGCACAATGACATGGTAGGATGACGTGGCATGCATAGTGACATGGTATGATGACGTGGCACGCACAGTGACATGGCATGTTAGCATGTTCCAAACCTATCACTGAACCTCATTTACAACAGGCATTTCCCTTTACAACCATAGATGGCAAAAGTGGCACAAGTATTTACCTATTTACAATGTTATTGGGGACGAATTCAGTACAATGCTTGGATTTACAATATGTTATTAAATAACGGTGTAAATGGCATTTTAATTCCCATTGTAAAAGCACCTATATTCTTGTAGTGCACGTGGGTGGCCCACAATATGCGCAGAATGTGGCACCGAAGATGCCACCACTGGGTGTCATGAAACTGCTGTCCGGGGTGGCAAATTGAAGGCTACATGTCCATTTTGTGTGTGGGTTGCAGCATTGTTGAGTGCACTAGGGTTGCATTCCTCCAAGCATTGCAGCCATGGGGAATTGAAACGTATAGGACATTGATGTCGGTGGTGCAGGAACTGCATATCGCGAGGGACAATATGTATGTAAAGAGCTTGGAGGACATGGACTTCCTTCCGGAATGAAAGGGCCTCCGATCCTCATTCCCAAGTCCCTCATGAAAGCATGTTCTTAAACACAGGTGAAAGTGTTTCATCAGACTGAAATGTATCAGCTGCACATTGCACTGAAGGCATTACCCGAATACCTCCAGTAGTGGACGGAGGCTAAGGCCACATTGTGGGCGTGGACAACGATCACCCTGCTCCGGGCTGCAGTGCACCAAGTGTGAGGAACTTGCGGACCAACTTTGAGGCTCTTCTGGGATTGATCGGGGTGTAGGATGTAGAGAAATCTTTTGTGCTCTCCCACCACGAGGTGGGAACGCAGATCGTGTGGAATTTTCATTTGCATGGAATTAAGGCTGTCAAGACTTAACATGCATGGGTAGCTTCTTCACCGTTGTATTGTAGAATGTTATGTCATCGCATAGTCTTCCTGTACGTAAACATTCATGTAGAAGTAATGTTAGTTGAGCTTGATCAGGTGAGAGTGTGATGCACCTTGAGAAATCTACTACCGGATTTGAATGGCTTTTCAACTAGCACTCATGTTTAATCCAATCGGAGAAGCGGGGAGAGGGAGAGACCTTTGCATGGTTTGCACCCTCAAGCATCATCTTGGTTGGCCAGCTTATTGGAATGCACACCAGATGCACGGTGGAGGAAACACACTCTTGAATATGTAATCCTAAACCCAAGCCATCGATTTGGACAACCGATGGCGGGCCGTTGCATCTGGCAACGAACGGGAGCGAACATCCGGGGCCTTTGCGTGGGGGCGAGACATGTCCAGCAAACATGTGCTTGTGTGTTCCAGGCGAACAAAAACATGCGTATGCGTGCAAGAAAAACCCTAAACGGCAAGAAAACACCTAGATGACAAAATCCGAACATCATAGCCCAAGTTGTGAGACAAAAAATTTTCTGCCGCATACGATGATGTGGCCCATATAAGAGGAAGGAATCTCGAAGATGCCGAGGCATCTGAGTGTAAATACTGACGAAAAAAAAGTTCTCACACACAAGTCGCCCCATGACGACTTCGGTATTCCATACATCAGGTCTAATTTCTCGAGAGACTAATTTCTCGTAAATTGTTGGTTTATTATTATAAAATTATTATACAACGAGAATACGATCTTGCAGATGCGTCAGGTGTACAGCATTACCTACATTCAAAATACTTTTGGGATGGCCTCCCTATATAAAGACTGAGATTCTGACCAACAGGATATTTTCCGAGTGGCCTATTTAGAACCATGGAATCGTCCATCATTTGGTAAGAATACTGCAGATCGCGAATTATGTCTTACTTCAGGGCAACTTCAGACACCAAAAAAATTAGCCTGATAGACATAGCCCACAGAAGCACCAGCAAGAGCTACCTACGTCTAGCCATGCGATTGCTAGAGGGATTTCCCTCCGTAGAAACCCACAGCCCCTAGCCCCCCGCTCCCCCCTTTCCCTCGCGTCCCCTCCTTCCCCCCTTGTGCTCTTCGGCTCACGTCGGCTGAAGACAAACAATGTGATAGAACAATGAGATAGTGTCCTGTTCAACTGGAAAACCCCACAATCAGCATTATTCAAGAACTAATCCTAAAGCTAATCCCCTCCCCGCGTCTGTTCCTGCATGGATAGTCCTCAAGGACGAGGACCGGAGCAGCGATGGCCAAGCACTAGTCCACCGAAGCTTCAGAAGTCTCAAAATTCATCATAAGCTGTAAAAGTGTGCTCACCACGCAAGCACTGGAACGGCTCTCAGGCTATGTACAGCTTCCGGAAGTTTCTGCCCACATTACGGACTGGTGTGGGTGCTGACTCAGAGAAATTGAATCAACCGAACGCCAACAAATATTGAGTGGTCACAATCGTAGCGGAGGCAACAGTTAAGAAACCCCATCAACAGCATTCTCCCAGTCATCCTGAACGTCTTCCCCAGTAGCCTGAATGACGGCCGAGGCACTACCTGTGGCATGAGCAGTGGACTTATGGATCTGCAATGAACTTAAACCTGCACTGCTTGCAGAACTGCTTCCTGCACTTGAATCATGCAATCCTCCACCTTGCTCCAGAGCACCCCATGGATTTTTCAAGGACACAGGTTGGACCGGTTTCGGTTGCCATGCACCCTTGAATTCCTCTTTAGAATTGTCCTCGCCCCACGCATCTTCAACCCAGGATTCCTTAGAACTTTTCTTCCTTGAAAGTGTTCGAAAACCTGTCACTTGTGGCTGAGGTGTTACCAATGCACTTGAGCTTGGGCCCCATGGATTCAGACGACTAGCAAGAGTTGAAGATCCACCCTGTGACATCACTACAGCTCCTCGATAAGATGAGGCATGCTCCACACGCCGCAAGGCTGTTGCTGCCCTTAGTGGGTCTCCAAAAATAGCCAAAGCGTTCCTATCATTCAACCAAACCAACTCACACTCCCCTCCAAACCTGAGGACGAGTGTGCTGACATCATCTGCTTCTCGGGGAAGATCAAAGAGACAGACCACCAAACTTGGCTCCATATCAATACTGGGGTTGAAAGGGGCCGCTGATGCCTGGCCAACAAGAGGCAGAGGTGCTTTTGTAAGCAAGCCTCGTGCAGGTGACTTGGACTTCGGTGTCACATGGACAACCACAAACCTGCGTGGATCTCGTCCAACACCGGTAACAGTAATTCCCCACCTCTCCCCTAGCTGATGAATAACTTCCCTCCTTTCTCTAGGAAGAGCACAGAATACATGTAATTTGACAACGCCTGCTCCATTCCTGGGTCCAAGCACTAAGTACTTCAGCCTATCCTCTACAGCCCCTACCCACTGTGGCTCCCTTCGAATTAACTCTGCCAATAATTCAGGGCCCACCAAGCCACCTTCGGCTCCAGAGACTGGCTCGCCAGGGGTGACCGCCCCAAATGCATCAGCAAGAATACGCCTCTTCTCAAGTTTTGAACACTTGTCATCGCAGACCAGCTTCCTCTGCCCCATTGGAACATGAGTAGTCCCTTCAATTGCTTGCAACGCAAGTGGTGGCAAAAGCACTGCATCCATAACACCTCCCTTACTTGCCTCTGCATCACAAGGGACTTCAGCTGTCAATCTTCCACAGGAGCATGTTATAGTCACCATCACTCTGCAACGACCCTCAGGACATGATGCTGAGGGATGGCAAGGAGCGACACAAGTGTGGGGGCAATCACGACGTGGAGCTCCACAAGGTTGCCCACAGGAAGCCCTGGATTTTCTTTCAGCAACCCCTGAGCTGTTTCCACTATCAGCAACACTTGAGCTGTTCCCAATCTCCAACCCAGTCTCATGCATGTCACATGGGGGTGCATGGCAACTGCGGGCACATGCATGTAGGCCACACTGTCTTGTCCTGCCACAGAGCTTGTTGCATTTGATGTCTCGAGAGCCACATGGAACTGCCCTCAATCTCACATGATTACCAACACACACCTTAGCCACAGGAAGTGAGCATGGTGGGCAATCTCCAAAGTGACACAGGTGACTGGGCTCGTGACCACAGGCCTGAGGAATGGAGCAAGGTCGCTGACACGAAGGAACCGGTGTGCCACAGGGTACCGGAGGTGGCACCGAGGCTGCACCACAAGCACAGGACAACTCTGTAAAAGAAGACTCCAAACATGGTGGGCAATGTCCAGCATGGCAAAGCTCCTGACAATCATGCCGCTTACAACGCAATTTTTTCCCACACTTCAGTATACAGAGGTGAGGGTTATGATTGCCATCTGATAAATCTTTGCAGCACCTGTTATTGCATCTGTGTCTTCCACAGTTCTTCAACGATCCGCATGTCTTCTCACAGAGGAAGTCCCTATCAGACAGTATCTGTTCACCAACCTCCCCATCCTTGCCTCCTCCTCTGTTCATCACGTTCGTGACGTAGCAAGGCACAGTTCTTGTTGAAGAGCCACACCGACATTTCTGCTCAGAGGGAACCATACACATAGAACAAGGGCCTGTATGACAAGCACTTTCACACATGTGCTTCTTACATGGTAAAAGCTTCCCACATTTCTGCCCACAGGTTGGCACTGGATCCAAACAGCTTCTCCTTACGTGGCCCAGACCGAGTAAAAACTGCACGGATTCCTTACCACAAGGGCATGTCACTACTTTGGAAGGAGAAAGTTCACATCCTTCACAGCTTCCTTCATGACATGTCTGCATGCACCTGTGATTACCGCATACCAGCATACCTCCACAAATGGACCCACAAGAGAACAGACCCTTTTCCCAAGTTAAGTCACCATAACGTTCTAATTGTCCACACGTTGTCAGTTCCTCCTTCGCGCCACAAAAACACCTGGCAGTGAAATCAACCTGGCACACATCGCATAGTCCTTCGTGACAAACTTTGGCACATGAATGTCGTCCACATAGGAGGGTACGCCCACATGTCTGTCCACAGCAATCTGGACTCTTCTGCTGGTCAGAACAGCGCCGTGTAAGTGTCACCTTTCCACAGGGACATGGATGAGGTGGAAGAAGTGTCATGCACGGAGGACAGGGTCCCGGATGACACTGCATGGTGCAGTGGTGCTGGCACTTCTTTCCTTTGTCCAGTGCCTTCTTGCATGTTTGTCCACAAGAATGGGGTGTCAAATAAAAATCCACGGGAGGATCCACTAAATTACCACAGAAACACTGATACCTAATCTCCTTGGCACTGGTTAGCTGGACAGTTTGGCAACCCGGGCACCTCCAATTCCCTTCGAAGGCATTTCCTTGACCCGACACAGACAAGTCAGCTGAAGAGGGAGCTCTGGCCCACTTCTTTATGCAGGCAAGGTGGAAAATTGCATAACAACTTGCACATGACCACACTGCAGCCTTACGGCCCACCATATCGTAGCATATCATACATTCTTGTTCCCCGTTTGCCAGCTTATCCTGAAGCTCTTGAACCAGATGAGGGACAGGCGGCTTGGCCTCCCTCCAATATCCTACAGAGGGACCTTCCAGACTGTTCTCTGACGCGGTTGCACCCGTGAGTGGTTTAAAGGTTCCCTGATATGCAACAGGCTGGGTGGAGACGTAAGGCGCAACGGGTCTCCAGCTAGTGGCTCCTCCACGCCCATTCCCAGTCCCAGGTTGGAAGTGATTATTACCAGCTCCTGTGCTCACGGACAGACCATGAAGAGCTTCAGTTGCTGCGTCCCTTGCAGCTACCAAAGATCCCGGGGGAATAGAGCCTTTATCTTGTTGGCCCCCGAACCCATTTTGGTGTCCCGCTCCGCCATGCAAATTTGGCATATACCGGGCTCTTCCTCCATTTCCATACCCTCTACCCCGTGGCTGCGGTCTAGTCTGGATACCTTTTTCAGCAGGCATCCCATTAGGCCTCCCCCTACCGTTACTGAATCCTTGCGCGTGTAGACCATTCTGTGTCCTGAAATCCTCGTTGTTGCCTGGCTGAGAAACATCTAATTGACCCTGACCCATCGAGAAATGATCACCCGCGGCACCATTGCCGACAGAATTTGAGTCACCTACTGAATGGAACTGCACTGAGTGCTGGTGAGAAGGCCCCGGACGATTGTAAGAAGTGCCTGAATGATTGCCTCCAGAATTTGAGTCACCTATAGACTGCAACTGCACTGAGAGCTGGTGAGAAGGCCGCGAACGATTGTGAGAAGTGCCTGAATGATGCTGAGGAAGCCCTGGATTCTGTTGTGGATGGCTCCGAAACCCAGGAGGGGCATGCAAAGTTCTCGAAGGCGGGGCAACACTACTCTCTCCACCCCTACCATTCCAGAACGCACCATCAGAAACATAGCCCTGATACTGTTGGCCGGAAGAGCTCCCAACCCCTCCGAGCCCATTCACGCCACGACCAGCCGCCGCCCCCTGCCGGCTCCCTGAATCCCTCCCTGAGGCCGCATCAAACCGTCCCAAACCCTGAACCCTAGCTCCTGGTGGGACGAAGCCCGGCAGCGGAGAAAACCCTGGCGGATGCTGGAGAACCGCAGCCCCAGCTCCATCCCTTCGGGATAGGGTTGCAGACCGCTCATGATCCATGCCTCGGCTCTCCGCCGGCTCCCCACATGTATCTCTACTGCGCAGCACCGAAGCAATAACGCTCATGCACCGAAATTCCTCCAAACCAGACGCAGCAAAATTCCTGCGGAGGCCAACAGAACCATGCGTCAGATTTGCACCGCAACACAAGCATGCTTCCTCTACAAAACCAGTGAATGCGCCCCAGCCACCATTCACGGCCCGACCCCAGGTTCTCAGTCCAACCGAACACACGACAAGCAGCCAGAACGCTTCAACATTCCACCCACCCGCAAAGACCAGGACACGCACCTCCGAGGCCCCGGCTGGCCCGACGCAATCCTCACCCGAGGCTGCCAACCGCGCAGCAGACGGATCCACCAGATCCGAATCTACCAGCCGCACCTTCCCGCTGAGAATGGGAACAGCTGTTATTAAAGCGAGGGGCGTCGGAAAGAATCGCCGCGGGACGATACGAGACGCTGTGAGAGACGCTCTTGGTAACGGAAGCGCATGCAGAGCGGCGATCGCGGGAGAGCAGCTGGAAAAAATGAGAGGGCGATGGAGGATTTGGCGCCACGATTGGCGATTGGCAGATGACGCCTTTTTCACGACCCGAACGTACCCGCTCTTTCCACCAAGCGTGACCGACAATGCCTTGACGCCCAAGATAACCAACATCCGTTCCCACCACACTGCAAATGCTGATGTGGACAAAAACTGCCCCAGCCTCCAAGGTAGGCGGACGAGAAGGTGACGTGGAAAGTTCGAGGAAGCTGCGGTTATGATCTATGTTCTGCATTATTGCGAATTTATAGCCTCGCCGGGTGAAACGCTCAACGAGGGAGTCCGGCTGCTTCCAGCAATTCACTGACAGCGGATGACAGTCTTGGTGGACCAAGACTGTCATTCTGCGCGCATGGGCAAGAGTTGCATGCAGGCCATACAAACTTCACTCACAGGCTTCTGCAGAGAGTTCGCGTCCCCGCCCGGCATGACATGACCGCCAAGGAGTCCTTGGCGAGGGCCACCTCGGCTGTGGCGACAATCCCAAGGGCCTCGCTCCCTACGGCTCCGAGGACTCCTCGAGTGCCGTGCTGTTGACTTGATGAAAAAACTGGTTGAGATCTACCCGGCGGTGGAAAGCCTTAATCTCGCCAATGGAAGGCCGGAGACCTACTCCACCCTTACCGAGGAAGATGCTACAACAACAACAACTTTATTTATGCTAAACAAACAAACAATAAACCTTCTCTTCTCCCACCTGACACGAAATCGATGGAAGGCAACCGCGCCATATAAGAGGGAAATGCTAAATACTTAGGAGACATGGGTTATTGTCTAGACGGACCTCTGAGGAGATCCTTCACGGGATACAGCCTATGTGTTCGTGCCCTCACATGCCCTCCTGAGAAGCTAGCCTCGTGGAGCATCCAAGAAATAGATGGCCCGACCACCTCATCTAGACTTCTTGGACAGTCCTTGGGAACTCGAGGGTACATCCTCGTCTCGATCCTTGGCATGATACTGTCTTTGTTTCCCATGCTACTTCATAGTGCCAAAGCAGGAGGGCAAGTACTATCAACCTCAAGCTTCCGCAACGAGCTCAGCACATCGTCCAAGGCCAAGGCCCAGTGGGTCCAGTGAGTGCCCCCCTGCAGGCAAGAATTGGGTTCGACTGCTCAGGCCATAATCGGGGGCAAATGTGACAGTAACGAGCAATGAAAACGAACCTGACAGAAGACAACAAAGGGTTCCCTCAAGGGCCCGTCGCACGACAGCTCACTGGTGCTGCCGTCCACAAATGTGCCGTCTGCGAAAACAACCTGGTTTGATTCACCATGCACCAGCATTAGAGTTAGCCCTGGCTCTCTCCAGCCTGCACATCTCGGAGCCGATGCAGCAATGTATGGCAGCCCTTATTTTCGGGCAAAGGTAAAGGTGGGGAGTTTTAGTGGGTGAGGGAGTTCTTCCCAAGTCCCACATAACCTGCGATGGTATCTAGGCACGTACTCAGATGACCTCGGGAAGAGTAAAGTCTCTTCCTGTTGGGATGATACGATGTGTAACATAGGGGAATCAGAACCCTTGCTGAAGATTTCTCCCCCGGGGTTGTTTTGATTTATTTTCAAAATACCAAATTAAAAAAAAAAAAAAAAATCTCAGAGTGTAGCTGCAGCATACCTCAGACTCGTAACCTGCAGTGGCCCCTGCCATTGGCTGGATGTAGGCACCTACAGGACAACGCTTCTGTACTGCAGCGCAGAAGGCGAGCAGACGCTGCCGGTTTCCCAGCTCCACTGCCTGCGCAGGTGCAAAGTGCAAGTGCAGGTGAGATGGGTAGGAGCTTGGTGCAGAGTTGGTCCAGGAAGGAACAACGTTGCAGAAAGCACATCTGCAAAGCTGGTACCTGGATGATATCACGACGTTTCACTCGGGGGGCAGGTTGTACTCTGAAGCCTTCAGCTGACATCACCTCTGCCACTAGCAAGGAGCTCTGCAAGCGAGGGAGCAAGCATCCGATCTGTCACAACAGATACTACCAGTGCAGCGTGTTTTAGTTTCAGGGGAAAAAGCTGGTCACCTTGATAGCTTCTCCCACCATCTGAGGAGCAAGGAACAGGCCCTGGAACAAGAGCCGCATCACCTCGCCAGAAGTTGAGCCAGAGTCCATGCCTATGCCAGGGGCTGAGAGGCGGGCAGCTGCTCCTGCAACCTTCTCAGCCTTGCCTGCTACGTAGCCCCCTGTAGGGGCAATGGTGCCCCCTGGATTCTTGATAAGGCTGCCAGCCATCAGGTCCGCTCCCTGATATGAGGAGACCGACCATCAGCATCAGAGCATTTGAAACCAGAGCACGGGGAGAGCAAGGCAACCAGAATAGGAAGGAGGGGACAGCTTTTACCACAGCAGTTGGCTCCAAGGTCTCTATGAACTCGCCATAGCAGTTATCGACAACAACCACACAGTTGGGATTCTGCGCCTGAAAGAAAGGAAGTGCATCCACGTCTCATGGTTCACACAACATGGACGTATCCGTATCTGATAATCAAATCAGGTAATCAGGTACGAGGCGAATCACTACGATGGATAGAGCTCCATGTAAACCTGGCTGCAGTTTCAGGGAGGATATTTAACTCGCCTTGATGATCTCAATGGCACGCTGGATCTCTGACACACTCAACGTCTGCCGCCATGAATATCCACAGGATCGCTGAATCAAGGCACACTGCGTCTCAGGCCTCACTCCAACAGAGAGAGCCTCCCAATCCAGTCCCCCGTCTGCAGCAAGCTACACCAGTAGGAACTGTTGACACACCCTTTGCCAGGCACAGCAGATAACAACAATGATCGGCAAACAGAGGCACATCCTACCTGGATCTCTCTGTAGGAAACCCCAAACTCTCTCAGCGACCCTTGCCCTGGTGAGCCGCGCAAGCCGATCACTTCCTCCAAAGTGTCATACGGTGCACCTGCAACTGACAGCAGCTGGAACAGACCATAAAAACCCAATCCAATCCAATCCGGCAGGCAAGCCCATTACAACAAGAGGCAAAACGCAGTGCAGCCATGTCTACCTCGCCGTCAGGTCGAAGAGCAGCAAAAAGTGCACAGGCAATCGCATGTGTCCCAGAGAAAAACTGCATTCACACAGAAGAAAGCCACCCGTCAGCGGATACACTTCCTTCCATGATTCAAAGATGGGACGCCGCAGTACTGACCTGAGAACGGACTAGGGCAGCTTCTGCACCGACAACCTCAGCAAAAGCCCTGTCCAGAGCTTCCCGCCCTCCCGCATCGCTGTGGCCGTACCCTGTGGTGCCTGCAAAATGCTGCACCAGAGCTGGTGATTCAGAAACGCAGCGAATCCAAAATCCAGACTCAAAGCAGCCAGAGCAGCACCCTCACATGAGACCCAACGCGCGCATTTGCATAGGCTTTGAGCACTCGGTTGATGTTCATTCCAACCATTCCGTCCACAGCTGCGAAATGCGGACCCAGCACGTTCACAGCCTCTGCCACCTGCCCACACCACATTCCCATCGTCACTCCGAATTATCCCATATTGTGCAGAAAGCGTCCGCTCCACCACCTGCCTTCCTACCTCACTGCAGAAAGGGGACGAGTCCGTGGAGTAACAGCTCCGCAGTGCTCCCGGTCTGAAACCGCCCCTCCAGCTTTTCACAGCTACCTCCTGATAGGGGAGGAGAGGCTGGAGCTGGAAAGGGAGCAAGATTGCCATCGCCGCCATTTTGGCGGTGGGAGGGGGAAATTATATGACCGTTCTCGGTCTCCTGGAGAGGACATCTCTGCCCTGTAGTAGACAGAAGGCATGGGGAGGAGAGAGCAGGAGCCACGTCACGGCGTGGCGGGAAACGCATTGCGTGGCGGGAGTTTCTCTCCCGCTCATTGGTTCTTGCCGTGCGTTGGTGTCGGGGAGGGACTGTTGGTTCGCAATCAGAGCACGATCCGGCAGCATCTTCGTTGGCCCACGACTTCCTCCGGGCCTCAAGACTCTGTGTCGGGATTCGGCTCGATGAGCTGGGCGATTGCTGGATGAAGGTTCTCGCTGGCGTGTTCGGCGGAGTGTGGGAGATGGCGGCTGGGCGGAGGAGCCTGGCTGCGCTCAATGTGCGCCTGGCACCATCGCCTACCAAGCTCAAGCTGGGCTCCGGGAGCGAGGGGGGAGTCCGCAGCTCTGTGACCGCGCTCACGCCTAGCCCCCGGGAGGCCAAGGCGCCGTCATGGGAGCTCGGCGGGAGCTCGGAGATGGTGCTGCCCGCGCAGCGGTATCAATTGAGCCGCGCGGCCGGGAAGAGGCAGCAGGGGAGCAAGCGGAAGCTGGACTTCGATGCTGTGGCGGGCGGGCTGCCGGGCATCGTGAAGCGGGAGGTGGTGGAGGAGGAGAAGGAGGAGGAGGAGCCCAAGCCGGGGCCCAGGACTAGGAGGAGGACGCTGCGGGGAGCGGGCAATGGTGGAGCAGGCGTCGGCGTCCCGGCGCCGGGGAAGGGGTCTCTGCAGCGGGTGGAGGCCGGGGGGAAAAGGAAGAGGTTCACGTCCGTGCCCAGCTCGGGGCCGGAGCCTGAGGAGGGCCGGGATGGCGCGGGGAAGGTGCGCAGGATTGGGGGGAAGAGCAGAGTCAGGATTGTGAAGGAGGAGGTTGTGGGGTCCGGGGAGGTGGAGGATGTGAAGCCGGTGCTTGTGGGTGCTGCGGGAGAGCTGGAGGATGTGAAGCCGGTGCTTGTGGGTGCTGCGAGAGAGCTGGAGGATGTGAAGCCGGTGCTTGTGGGTGCTGCGAGAGAGCCGGTGTTTGCCTCTGATGTGGGTGGTGGAGAAGTTCTGGATTCTTCCTCGTCTTCCAGGCGGGCGAGAACACGGCCTGCTGCTGCCCCTGTTGCACCCGTGGCTGGCTCAGTTGTCTTGGCAGCAGCGGCGTCGGGTGACGCATCGTGTGTGTCTGTTTACAACGGGCCGTATCCGAATTACAGCCGTCCTCTTGCGGAAGAATGCAGGGAAGTGGCTGAGCGTCTGTACAGGATTCACGGATCCCCTCCCGAGTTTGAGCGGCACCGGCGGCGGAGCCAGGTTACCCCCACAGCTGTCCGGGATGGAACAGAGCCGGAGAGCGATTGCAGAACTGACGGCAGTGAAGTGCTGGCTCTCACGTACCATTCTGTGAGTGAGTGTGAAACTGTTGCGTATTGCCTGCAAAGCTGGTGGTGATTGGTTAGTTGGATGGTTGGTTGGTCTTTCCGCTGATGGGGATGGGGCATTTCTGGCAGGATGGTCAGTCCGGGGTCCTGGATGGCAGCAGCGCGGAGGCAGCTTGCAGTGTCCTGGATGAGCGATTGCGGACGGTGGAGAAGTTGGAGTACTCTCCTGAAGACAGGCTCGCCCTCTCCTGTGTGTTGAATGACGAGGCCGTTATTGGGATTCCCAGTGTGCAGCGGTCCGTGCTGGACTCCCTGGTAGGGACAATCCTGTCTCAGAATACAACCGATGCGAACTCGTCGAAAGCTTTTCACAATCTCAAGAAAGTGTTTCCTACGTGGGAAGAGGTAAAGTTAGGATGCTCTTTTGTCAAGGTTTTCTTTTATGTGTAGTGGGGTTATTTGAGGAACGGGCACCCTGATCGACCCCCTGTCCGAACTACATGCAGGTTCAGCGAGCAGAACCGGCTGCAGTGGCCGATGCTATCAGGTGTGCAGGTCTAGCCGCCACTAAAGGACAGCGTATCCAGACGATACTCACCACTTTGCTGGAAGAACGTGGCAAGATATGCTTGGAGCACCTCCGTCATATGTCCGAGGGAGCAATCAAGGCAGAGCTTGGTCGGTTCAAGGGAGTAGGACCCAAGACGGTGGCCTGTGTGTTGATGTTCCATCTTCAGCGAGATGAGTTCCCTGTTGACACACATGTAAGTCTTTTCGGTGCTCTTTGGATCATGTTGTGCCAAAGCTTTTTTTTTGCTCGGATTTAACTGGAATGTTTCTTTTGTCCGAACTGCAGGTTTTCAGGATTTCTAAGATGCTTGGCTGGGTTCCTCCAGAGGCAGACAGGGAAAGGACATACCTACATCTGAACGAGCGAATTCCCAACCATCTCAAGTTTGATCTCCATTGTATGTTTGTCACCCATGGGAGAAGCTGCCCACATTGTGCTGCTGGTGGCAGGCCGCGGAAGAAGACAGAAGGTCCCTGTCCTCTGCTGAATTGGAGTGGCATTTTTCTCTCAAGGAAGAACTCTGCCACTTCCTCTATCGAGGACGAAAAAGCAGAAGTGAAATTGATCAAGAGCGACTGACTGCTGGAGGTTCTCTAGGATGACTTGTCACCCTTGAATAACCCAGGTCTGTACAGCTTGCCTAATCGGGCAATTCCAGGGTTGATGCTTGGCTGGGTTCCTACATAGGCAGACAGGGAAAGGACATACCTACATCTGAACGAGCGAATTTCCAACCATCTCAAGTTTGATCTCCATTGTATGTTTGTCACCCATGGGAGAATCTGCCCACATTGTGGGCCGCGGAAGAAGAAAGAAGGTCCCTGTCGTATGCTGAATTGGAGTGGCAGTTTTCTCTCAAGGAAGAACTCCTTCCACTTCGTCTATCGAAGACGAAAAAGCAGCAGTGAAATTGATCAAGAGCGACTGACTGCTGGAGGTGCTCTAGGATGACTTGTCACCCTTGAAGAACCCGACTCTGTACAGCTTGCCTAATCGGGCTATTTCGGGTCTTCTATCGGTGGCAATGCCAGCTTTTTTACTAGTACTTTAGACAACACGGCAATAGAATCGGACCGGAGCATAGGTCTCTAACGCTTGATTGCAGACGAGGAGCATGTAGTCTGGCATGTCATGTGGAGACTCATTTTTGGCTGCCAAATGGTACCAGCCGAATAATGCCATAACAGTAAAACAGGATCCTACATTACCAAAAACAGGATGCTACATCACCGAAAACAGGATGCTATATCACTAAAAACAGGATGCTACATGACGTTTAAGAATTTGGATAGCCAGGTTGAATTGACCAAGGATCTCTCCGCCTTTCTGGATCTGTGCATATCAATGCTTTGTATTTTAGGACAAGATCTAAAATGGTATGTCTCTCTTAGAAAACCATGGAAGTTTTCCTAGCAATAGTCTATTTATAAAAATCATGAAAGTTTTCTCGTAATTTAGCTATCAAAATTGGAGGAATGGAGCTTAGTAGATTAAATATAAAAATTTATTTTATTATATATATCGATAATAATTTATTTATGTCCTCTAAAGGTGGAGGAACCACCATGGGACAGAACTCGTATAATGTTTTTGGATCCTCTTTTTGTCTGAGCAAATGAACAACCCACTCACATAGACTTGTCGAAGAAGAAAGAAGTTCTTTTCTTAAGAATTCTTGGTCAAGGAGGTTCTTTTCTTATAGCATATCCCAAATATCTTATAGATGAATCAGCTAAAATTTTGACCACAAATGGTTAAACAAATCATATGCATATGGGTTCATGATGTGCTATCAAAAACATTTCGAATGCAACTCCGTATGTTTTCAGCTTAGATATGGTTTATCTAAAGGTTTGGATGATAGTAGAAGTAAAGACATATAGTAGATATAGTACTGATCTACAAGAAACTCTCAAAATGGTGCCTTCTAGTTGCAATTTCGAAAATGACCAAGTTTTTAAAGAAAGAGTTAATAATTTTTTTTAATATATGATAAAAGAGGTTGATTAAATTTTGGTTCACGAATCATATTATGTATAACATTGTATACCTCCAATTCATTATAATTTATATATAAAAAATAGGTATACAACTTGTTTCTTTCTATCTAATCTAATTTGATACTTACCTATGCAAGTTCGGCATTTAAAATGTATGAGCTGGTGTTCCTTGTTTCAAAATGATTTGTTAAGTTGTTTTTTAAAATAATTAAATTTAAATATAGAAAATTTTATATATTATTTGGTCCCATTAAATATGCCTTATTTTTCTTTCTATAAATAAACTATATGATAATAATTCATCCAATTAGAAAAATAATTAGAACTAATTTACTGTAAAATTAGTATCTAGTGGTGAATACAATTCCTTGGTAGAAGAAAATTAAATTTATTTGCATTCTTCAGCACTCATGAAGGTAAATTCATGGCAAAGTAGGATAGGATCCAAGAACCCATTTTACTTATTAAATCTTTATAGGTATTATACACTCTTGAAGAAAGTTAAAAAATAAATTAACTCAATTACAAATATATTCTTATATATGAGCTGAATGAAGACTTCGGATGATACTTTAGTCTATCTGTATGATTGTAAGCTTTAACTTTAAATTAACTTAGTTCCCGGCTATGTACATAGGTAGGTAGTGCAACCTCCATATGTACCTATGTACATATGTACCTAGTTAGAGACGGTATATAAGTCGGTAATTCGCTCCACACGAAGAGGCGCCTACGGACGGGGATGTAGACTATGTTCGAACAAGAGGCAAACAGGAATGATTCACCTACAGCTTTTGAATACAACAGCCTGCTCCCGCGCTTGGATGCAGATCTCATGCTTTGTCCAGGGATGTTGTCCGAAGTTGCGTGCAGAGTCATATCCACGCTGCAATTGAGCTCTGTTTAAGTCTTCTAAGGCGTTTCCAGTGCTTGGTGTCTGAGCTTCACCGAATTTTGCCTGTACTGAAATGCGCGACACAATCGTCAGGGGTAACAGTTTTGACTATGCTACAGGGACCCTCAAACCTGATACTGCAGGTTGTAGGCTTGTGGTGATAAGAACGTGCTTGTGTGCCTGAAAGGTTGCAGCAGACAGCAGTCGGCTAGGAGGTGAAGAAACTTGAGCTTTGGTCCTTACGGGCTTGTGGGAGATCTGATCTTCAGTGCGAGCTCTAGTTTCCTCCTAGCACACATGCGTGCGGCCCCGGCGGGCAGGAATGGACGACTACATGCGAGAGATGATGGATCTTAAGTCCCTGGTGACCAAGACTCTTGAAAAGAAGGGAGTCCTTGCGCGCATCAGGGTCCGCTTACTACCGGCCTTGCCTTGATGTGTATTCTCTTTCAATCGGGATGTCCCTTCGCGCATCTCCTGGGTGTCAGATGCAAGGAGCTAGGGCGTGGAGTCCTGTTTGCTGCATGAGTGTGGTTGGGATGTGTGTTGTTCATGCTGTCTTCGCAAATGCAGGCAGAATTAAGGGCAAATGTCTTTGCGGCCATTGAGGAGCAAGACAGGGCATCTGAGGGTGAAGATGCGGCATTTGCGCTGCTGGGAGGCTGCAATGAACGGGCCAAAAAGCTACACAACTCCGCGACAGGTTTTTGCGCTCCCCGTCCAAATCTGGCTTCATAACCCTATGCTCGCAGCAGGAGAGATTGGTGTAGCGTTTTGTTGCCGTATCTACTTCCTCTGAAGATGGCAGCAACATTGTAGAGGATTTTTGTAGTGGGCTATATTGTGAAGGATAAAAGCTTGTAGCGTTTCGCATTTGTGTCAACATTGTTCGTCAATTCTATACAGGCAAGCTGCTGAGTTCACTCGTTCTGGAGTATCTGGAATGGTGTGAGCTGGATCACACAGCCAAAGTATACCTACCCGAGTGCAATTTGGTATTTCCACCGTCGTATGTCCTCTCGTAGACGATTTTGTCTTTTAGCTTTCCTTTCCGATTGTATGACCCGTTTGATGTGCAGAATGTGCTTTCGTCAGTAGCTCTGCTTACAGTGCATACAGGTTCCCTGGATGTGTAACCCCAGTACCTGTGTTACCCTCAGTCCAGAGGCTTTTCAAGGTCGGAGCTTGAAGAGAAACTGGGACTGAAGCACGAGGCCGAGGCTAGCAGGGATTCCGACTCTCGTCCTCTGCTCTTAGAAGTTTTGGAGTCGTTCTTAAAAACTGGGGTAAAAGAGCAAGCATTTCCTGAACCAATCGAAGTAGAAGATGTAGCACTACACCCGCGTTTTCCCCTGTTTCATCTCCTGCTTATTCTGGATGTGCCTTACTGACCTTTTCATTGATGTTTGAAGCACTAAGCCATAGTATCCCTAAGGCTGGCTGTGTGGCTCATTGTTTCCTCATAGCAGGTGGCAACTCCATCAAGCTCTAAAGCTGCAAACATGCTGAGGTCAGCAAATCGAGGTGCTGAAAGTACTGCTTTTAATGAGCCCACCAAGGACTCTGACAAAGCTGCTGGGAGATCATCTGCATCACTACTTGGGAACCTGCCTCCTCTACGAAGACCTGGAGGGTAAACCCAAGCCCCTTTGCTGGGCGTGCCATCGAATGTGCCAGTTTTGGTGACTTTTTCTTGCTGACCCTGCAAACTGATTGCAGTCTCACACCTATTGGAACAGCTAGGGGGAACTCTTCCTCCATTGCCAGTTCCAACTCGTCAGATTCTGGTGCTTCAGGTATTTACCCTACGTAGATACTATTCCCTTTGGATATTATTTCCCACTTGTCTTCATTGGTCGGGGGTGGATCTACTAAAATCAAGTTCTACAACGAGGCTGTGATCGTCGTGCTGTTGTCTTGTACACCTAGTGGCTTCAAGGGATAGCCTAGCCTCTTCAGTTGGGAAAAAGGAAGACGGAGTACGCCGTGACGAGGGTCAGCGCAGTGTGCCCAAGACTGCTGAAGGGGGTCGGGTTGGGAAAGAACCTTCAACCAGCCCTCTAATCCTTAGGTACATCCTAACCCGTAGTCCACATCTTGCAGGCTAAGATGATGGCGTTTGTTCATTTGAAGTCACCTTCTCTTCGTGATTGATCTTTTGGTAAAACAGGATAATTAAATGTTTCTCTGTGTGATTGAATGATCGGCTCCAGTCAGTCAAAAATTGCAGCTTCCTTGGACACGGTAGCGATTGATGCCATTGGTCTCGGTAAGTCCCGAGAATTTCCGTCTAGTTGCATGATATTTCCGTATGAATGGCCGGTTCTTTATGTTGGCCGTGTCTGCACAGATGATGACACTGCCTCCGAAGACAATGCCAGCAGGCACAGTAACTTGAGTAACCAGCAATTATCGTCAAAACGTAGGGAGGTTTCTGGAGAGTCTGCCGAAAGTAGGAGCTTGAGCGCATCATCCTCTCTCAGGTATAGCCTTTCTGTTTTCTAGTTTGGACTGCTTCTCGACTCCCTGGTTTGGTCCCCAGGTGCCGTTAGGGAACACTGTGTTCGTGTATTGTTTGTAACACACTATTCTTGTGTACAGAAAGAAAGGTTCCTCGGCATACTTCTACAGCGATAGTGAGGATGATGTCTCTCTAGAGTAAGTCGCTCAATATTTGGTGGTATGGAGTGCCCTTATTGAAAGTCTTGGGGTCCAGTCAAAGTCTTAGCTAGTCACTAGAATGTGCAATGTTAAAGTGCTTTGTAGCTATGCTGGGTAATGATAGAATAACAAGGTCTTGTTTAATGGGTCCACTGGAACAACCCCAGGTAGGTGTAATAAAGTAAATTTTCGGTGACTGACAGTCTGTATGTAGGGGCCTTTGTAGTAATGTGGCATAGCGATAGATTAACAAGGAGGTCTCCTTAAATGAGTTCAGTGAAACAACCCGATGCGGGTGGAGTTGTAACCTTTTCTGAGACCGTGACATTCTGCATGTGGACTCGGACCGGTTCGTATCACCTTTAACTATTCTAGGATTCACCTTGCCATTGTATGCTCCTGGACTCATGGTTTTCAAGTTCTCCAGATATTGTTGGCCGTCGAAAATAACGCATTTAATGAAATAGTCAATTCTGTGGCCTGCATGTATGTCTTGTCTTTGATGTGAGGCCTCTTGTTGGGTACTGTCACTTTTGGATAGTGTATGAGGACCCTCAGCCAGTGAAAACTTTTGACAAAACTGCTGTCCTTGTTGGGCTGGACCAGACAAAGAACTAACCTGACCGTCTAAAATGGGATCATCTGTCTTTGGTGATGAACACTCTTGCCTTCCTAGAATGAGTGCGCATAAGCGGTTCCAAATTGGCGCACAAGTCAGTGCATCTTGTTTGGCGGTTTCAAAGTTTTGCCTTGAGGAGGTTAATGAAAGCCTGCTTACCTTGCTAATCGCAGGGGTGTAGAAGATGGATTGATTGAAGATGATGTTGATGTGCACAGAGAGAATCTCTCATCGACCAAGGTTTGCAACTTATGTATTTGCTGCACTTCATGATTTCCTGCCTAACCAGTGTCTAAGCTCGCCCAGTGCCTAACACGAAATATGACCCCTAAACGGACACAGTAATTAGCTATCTGGTCCAGTTCTGGTGAAAAATAGCTGGGTTGCCTGTGTGGAAGTGGAGTGTTGGGTTGCACTCATGAGGTTCGGTCTGGGCTCTTGTGTCGCAGTACTTGATGCTAGCAAGTCTGTGGGGCATTAACGTGAACTTGGTGGTAAGGAAATTCACCTGTGTTCTGTTATGGTGCAGTAAAGCGGAGTATGGTGGGTGGACTCATGCTTTTATTCCCGGACCCGAGCGCCAGCAAACGCCAACAGACTTGTCTCCTCGGTCACAGCTTGACGGTCCCGGGCCTTGAGAGAGAACGGGGAGGTTCTGAAGACGGTTGTACAAGATTGCTGGCAGGATTCTCTTCTCAGATAATCTGTCCCCTGCTATCTTACCTTCAGAAGGGCGATTTTGGTTCCCCGGCAGATCCAGCTGGAGATGTGACCTGCTTGTCATAGTAAGCTGGCATTGAGGACTTTCAGGCCGTGCGTCCTTTCTAAGTACTGGAGCTGCGCAGGCTGTCTCTCCTTGCTCAGTACCACTGCTGAGCTTCTGTCTGAGGTTTGGACAGTCACCATTGAAGGGAGGGGTCAATTATTAGGCAGCAACTGTACCTGCGTCCGTGTCGAACGATCTTGTGCTCATTGTTGAGGGGTGAAAGGTGAACTTCTTTCGACAATTCACTGTCGCCTCGTGTAATCTATTACTACACATTAAATCCAGTGCTGGTTTGTTTGTTTGTTTGTTTGTTTAGTTGATGTCTGTGTGGTCGTAGACTCCGAAGCTCTGCTCAGATGAAGTGTCCTGTGGAGGTCCTAGTGAACGTTCGCGGGTCACATCTCTTTGTAGGAACAGATGGCTGCAGCTCCAGCCGCTTGGGCTGTGGCGCTGCCCCGTCAAAGCCCGTCCTCACGGACCAATGTAGCAGCGTCCTCCGCTGTAGTTCCCCCATGTCGACGCTGGCTCAATGCCGGATATGGGAAGTCGCAAAAGGGGCCTTCCTGCGGCAGTGTCGGCCTTATCCAATCTGGGATCGGCAACAACAGCAGCCAACGCAGCGGCAGCGGGAGGAGCAAGGCGGGAGCTCGGTGTGCTGTCAGGAATCCGGAAACGCTCGAGGAGGCTGTCTCGCAGGTACCACCTCATCAGAGACCCACATTGCAAAAATTTGCAGGCGCTGATGGAAGGGCTTCACCATCTCGTCTGTTGTCGTCACAGTAGGCAACAGGTGCTGTGCAAAGGGCACTGGCTGATGGCAAGAAACGGCAGCAGCTCCAGCTCCTGCTTCCTGTCGACCAGCGCCAATTCAATTATCTGGATACCGAGCCACGGTAGGAGGAATCGAGGTTGAATGCCTGCTCCGTATAGCAATGTGTTAACGAATGTGCTCACTGTTCGCGTCATGCGCGCTTTCAGGGACTACCCCTGTAGCATCAGAAACGAGTTTATTGCCTGTAACAAAATGGTCACGGCTATCCTCAAGGAGCTGGCAGGCCTGCCGGCAGACCAGAATGTGGAGATTCTGTCCAGGGAGATTGGAGAAAATGAAAATGAACAGGACCCTGTGGGGCTGTTGTATCCCAGTGATAAAAGCATCTCTGCCGTCATCTTCCCCATTGCCGAGATCCTGAAGAAGGTAGGTAACTGTAGCAAGCGAGTTAGCATTTTGCAGAGTGAGTTGTGATTTTCTGTGTGGTTACCACGGCCGTGCTTGATCTCTGATTTTTGCAGATCAAGTCCCTGGCAAGCAGTGACGAGAATAGGCCTCTGCTTATCGTTAACCCTCAATGGCGTACATCCGGCCAAGTGGTCTCAGACTTTGGATTTGGTCCATGGCGCAGGTACCTAGACCTTCTCTTACTCATGTGTGGACTTAGTGTCATTCTCACCAACTCGATGCCTTCCTTTCCTTTGCCGGTTTAGTGGTCATACTCATTGTGCTGGCAGACAGGCGGAAGAGTTTGTGGACACCTTTGCGGTCACATATTCCCTGTTGGAACTTCGCATCGGGGAGGCCTCAAATGTCATATCAGGCGGCGGTGGTGTGGTTCGCCTTCTGAAGTGCTATCCCGACAACTGGAAGGTTTGTTCCCAAAGTGTTTGTACTCCAGCTCAAGAACGGAGTACAGGCGACTTTAACAATTCCGCTCTCCCACTGGAATGCTAGGTTTTCCTCATGGCTTGGGATGGAACGAGTGAACTGATCGGAGAGATGGCAACGAGGCCTTCTTACAAGGAGCTTGAGCCACTTGTGGCAGAGGTGTGTGCTGCACTCTTGCTCCCTCGCATGCTTCTGCTCCTGGTTTGCATCACCTGCACTTTCACACCGTAAGCCGACGTTTGTGGTGTTTTTGATGGAGCTGTAGGCGAGGAAAAGAATACCGTGGCAAGCCCCGCCACGAATGCTCGGTGGCTCCGAGCCAGCTCCTCCACCACTCCCCAAGTCCTTGGCTGGCTTTCTGTCCGACGAGCAGATCGAAGAAATGGATGTTACTGCAGTGCGCCGTGCCCTTATGGCTCTGGACCTTCCCAGCTCAGGAAGGATCGCTGTCATCAAGGAAAGACTGAAAGAAGCCCAGAAGGGAGCGAGTCGGTAGCCATTTCAGAGGAGAAGTGAAGGCTAATTGTCATCGTTGCTTGGTTTCCAAGATTTACAGTTTCCGAGTATCCTCATACTTACTATGCTCCTATTGGTGTGGTAAGGGTACATATATGTAGTAGCTGTGGTTGCCAGCAGACAGCGCAAGTGACTGCATTGGATCTCTGTTATGTCATGCAGTAGATTCTCGCCCTTACGCTCACCATCGCTCATGTGGTAGCAACCAAGGTTACGCTCCTTTCCGTTTGCACTTTGTACTTGTACCTGCTCGAGACCACCACGAAGGCAAGGAGGTTGATACAAGAAAGAACACCCAGCATCCAGTAGTAGTAGTCCAAATGTCCTGAATTGATGTCATTTGTGAGCCAGGGTTCCTTTCCATGGCCTCCTGCATCGTGACAGGCAGCGAAGGTGAGTTCCCTTATGTTTCATTCATGGCAGGAAGGAAACGATGTACCAGCTGACATCTGTAGAAAGAGAAGGTTGGTGAGATTGTTACCGGTGTACTTTTTCACGATGTTGATCAACAGCGTGGAAGCGAAGTTGCCTGCAGCCATAGCCAGGGCAAGAAGAGCGCCTCCCACGCCGCGCATGCCGTCGGGGGCCTGGTCGTAGAAGAATTCGATCTGCCCGATGCCGGAAAAGACCTCCGAGATGCCCAGCAAGGAGAACTGGAATGTGAGCCACAGGACACTGAAAGGCAGCGGGGCCTGAAGGCGCGTCAGCTCTGGATGACGGAGCGCAATCGCCCGCCGCTTGTGCTCGACAAAGCCTGAAGCCAGGAGGCACAGAATGAGGACGAAGTATCCGATGCCGATTCTCTGCAGCACTGTGGTGCCCCGCTGGCGCCCGGTCCATTTCCTCATCAGCGGGACGTAAATCCAGTCGTAGGCCGGGATGACGAGCATGACGACGATCATGGAGGTGGCCGGGGCTGAGCCGGTGGGGATGGTGAAATGCGGGCCCAGGTTCCTGTCCATGGTGCCCGCTTGCTGCACCGAGAAGCTTACGATCTGGACCAGCACCAGCGGCTGCAGGATGGATGTGAACCAGATGGGCACGAAGTTTAAGATTGCCTTCAGCTCCTCCACCTGCGTCACCGTGCACAGATGCCATGGCGACACCGGCACCCCTTCTGCTACCAAATGCTTCTCCTCTTCCGTCTCCACAGCTGCCTTGTCCAGGAACCTGCCAGCAGTTTCACAACCGTGACTTTAGGAGGAGAAGAAATATATCCACCACAAATCTTGCAGGCCTCGGCAACTGCAAACATTTGGTGGGTCGTGGCAGAATCTTGATCTCACCTGTACTCGCTTGTGTGCTGGAGCTTCCCGCTCCCGAGAATGGCAGACTCCCTGTCATAGACCTCGTGCAAAAGCGAATCTTCCAGAGGAAGCGGCAACGAGCGCTTGCGGAAAGCAGCAGAAATCACCTGCAAGCAGGCAGTAAAATATTGCTGCCTTGAGGATCTTAATCCTGGTGGTCGGAGGATTTGAAGGAACAATTCCGAAGCTGATAACGCACCTGAAACACTCTCGTGAGCGGGCTACCGCTGGGCATTTTGTGGCGGTAAGTCGGCGTTCCGATGAAGAAGATCATGCTGGAGATGAACATGGCGATGGCCAGCATCCCGATCCCCCATCCCCAGTTGAGATTAGAGACGTAAACCACTATGGTGACTGCGAACAGAACACCGCCGGTGAAGAAGAAGTAGAACATGTTGAAGAAGGTGCTCATCTGCTTCTCCTCCTTGGGATCGTACACGTCGAACTGATCCGCCCCAAATGGGGCCACCAGCGGCCTCAGGCCCCCGGAGCCCAGAGCGATGACGTAGAGCGCCAGATAGAGGAAGCTCATCTGGGTCTTCCCGGGCGGAGGGCACACTCCCCTGATCACCTCCAAAATGTTGCATTGCACCGCGGGATGGAGAGACGGCACCACGGCTTGGATTGTGAGCAGAATCAGGCCCTGCACAAGCAACCCACACCACAACATGTCACAAACGTGTGGTACACACACAGCCCTCCATGGACGGGAGCTTGCAAGCAGCCGCATTGAAAGGTTCAGTGCCACGTACCAGCATGTAGATCATGGTGGCGACACAGATAGTCCAGTATCGCCCCCAGTAGGCGTCGGCCATGAACCCCCCGAGGAGGGGGGTGATGTTGGAGGTGCCAGCCCAGTTGGAGAGGATAGTGGCGGACGATGTGAAAGATTGGTGCATCACGAACACCAAATACGTCACGAAGTTGGCTGCCAATCCAAAGTACACCATCTTCTCCGCCATCTCGTTCCCTGCCCATACCCGTCCATAGCTCCCGATCAACATTCCCACCCACCATCACGATGTCGACACTACTGTTCTCTGGACCACAAATCACCCACAATCTCAACAAATGCTTGAAGATGGGCTGCATACCGAAGATGAAAGGCGCAGCCCGCCATCCCCCGGTTCTGGACTTGTCGATTATCGGGCGGCCCTTGAGGTCGACGGACTGAAACCCAATCTTCCACTTGTCCACTTCGAGGTCGACGTCTTGCGATACCGCCAAGGGCTTCCCGGGCGCCCCTCTCACGGTGGAAGGCGCCCGCGCCGCATCCTGGAACTGGGCGCTCATGTTGCTGAATGCCGAGGCCTGGCCTGCAGGCCTGCACTTCAAACATGCATCCACGGACAGGGAGCGCGTAAGGCTGGAGCCTGGAGCCTGCTCACCCCGGAACCGCAACGCGTACCTCACGCATTGCATGCATTGCGCTGCCCAGGGGGCCGAGAACAGGATGCAAAAACAGAGGTCAACACGGTTCCTTTCTGTTGGCTGACCAGCCTGGACGCAGGCTCACCTCAGTCACTTACGATCGCACGTGATTTTCCAGCTCTCCAACGTCCTGCCCTCCTGCTTGTACGCCCGCTCTCGATTTTGAACCTACCAGCACTTTCTCCTAGCGAGTAGCAGTGCAGGCTCCGCAAATACGGTTTTTGCCGCTGGAGGCCGGAACAGGAGCAGGCTGTGCCAGGAACCCACAACTCCAGAACTCCACGACTCCAGAACGCCAGGAGTTACTATCGCAACTCCAGAACTGGGAGTCGGACGCTGGCAGGCCTGTCGTCCCTCTCTTTTTAAAAGCAGCCCAGGTTTTCCAGAAGCTCAGCCACCCGAGCTCCCTGATTCCAAGGTGCCTTCAGGCTTTGGCTGTTGCCTCGGAATCGAGTGGCGGGCGGATTGTCATCTTGCTCGCAAGATTTGGGTTCCGGAAACTTCGAACCGCCGAACCGGACACACACTTCACACAGCTGGAGGAGAGAGCTTGTGTGCCGGCTGTGATGGAACATGTGGCACTCCCGGCGCGGCCGGCTGATTTCCTTATATTCTATGACAAAAACATGACGGGCTCTCAACAGTGAGTACCGTACACTGTGAGGCTCCAGCGGCCGCGCCTCGCCATGGCATCGATCGAGTGACGGGTTGTCCATGATTTTGTCGGAGTCATGAGGGCCTCACTCGTGTCACGGACACACAGCCCACGCCATTGCGGCGACCTCGGACGACGAGGCGGCTGCTCTTGGGGAAAAGGGATCTTCTGGAGGGCATGTGTTCCCGGGCCGAGGCCCCCGTTGTTTGTTTTGGGCAAACGTGGAGTTGTAGCACGAACCAAGGTTTTGAGGACACAGATCTTAGCTCCGTACTCCTCTCACAATGCGGGCCAGTGGCGGAGTGCATCAAGCTTTCCATCGTTTTACAATGTCACCATGGCAGTCAGTTCGAGTGCATAAATGGTCCGCCATGCCGCAAAAGAAAATATTCCAACTGCCAGGTGTTGGTCAGGAAACGTCATCCTGTGCGGATGTCCCGAGAGCAGCTTCCATCATGGATCACGGAGGACACCTGAGTACCATTGGCTGCACCCAAGCAAGCTATGCGCAACTGCTTTTGTAACGCAAGTGTTGAAACTAGGTTCCTATGGGCTCTCAAAAGAGCGGGTATTGTCCTTTCTTTCGTGTGGGAATCGTTCTTTCTTTCGTGTGCAATAGGTGGGAATCGTTCTTTCTTTTGCGTGCAATAGCGGGAACAGTTTTACATTTTTACACCTCTCTTGCTATAAGATCATTTGAAATTATTTATTTGATAAATCATTTTATTTTATTTTAATTAAAATAATAGAAAATGTGGTTCAAAGTAGCAAGACCCTTAAGGATGTCTATAAATCATGAGCATCTTTTATGGACTACAAAGTTGTACATCCACGAGTATCTCACACCACGTCAATAGAGTGTAATAAGAAGGAGAAGGTATCTACTTTTGAGGTTGTATTTAGTGGCTTTCTTCCGCAAAAGGATAACCTATACTTCTAGCATGCATTTTAGTTCAGGAACCTCTTTCATAGATTCTCCAAGGTGTAAATTGAGCTGAGCACTACATGGCTAGTCACAGACTTAGTGTAGGTACTCGTTACACCCTATCATTAGTAGGGACAAGTAAGTCGATTCAAGTTTCTCGTTTCCTGAGTTTCAAATTGCCCTCACATGGAGCGACCTTCAGGGAAGAACTATGTGCTGTTAGAACGAGCTTTCTTATCAATAGGCCATATCACAAATATCAATTGAGTGAGACACGTTGGTCAAACAAAGACTTTAAAGTGGTAAGCTAAGTTTATGTGACATTAGAGGAACTTTGGATGTCAACAACACAAATAAGTGACTATATCACATCACTTATTTATTTTTGAAAAAAATAGGTATTCTGAGGAAAGACATTTGTCACATATATTTTTTTCATAATAAGGACCATAGTTGAAGAAAAGGCATTTCTAATGCACTAAAAATCAAGACCATCAGATTAGTATCCACATCGTAATAGCTTCCATTTCTTGAGGGGTTTGTGAGTTTTTAAAAGCATTCTTTTGTGTATTGACAGGATATATTGGTCAAAAGCTTTGAATTATATTGTATAATATAAAGGAAAATTTCTTTCTTAAAAGGTAACTTAACATAAATTACTGTCATAAAAAAATTGTGCACTATGTTGAGGAACATGGGTTAAAACACTCGATTTGAGTGGGTTACGCTTTGTGGGGTTTAGTGCAAGTGGACCAGGAGGCACATTGTGGAGATTTTGTGCAAAAGCTACCTTGCAGGAATTCAATATGCTTACCACTTGTTGTAGTGTATTGTTTGTAATGCGTGCAGCTTTGAAGAGGCAAGTGGACAGAGTTTAAGTCCAACAAGTTAAGGAGGAAATGCACAAACGCTTCAGCAGGTTGGAAGAAAAAGTCTTTGATTTGGCAAAGGAGGCTTATGCAAAGAATTTTCATTTATTTTCGACATTGAAGCTGTGAAGGAGGGCTACAAGTTTAAGTTTCCCGATTCAAAGGATATGGTGCAGGATCTGGTGGATTAATGCTAAGATGCGAAATGGTTAGATGGGGCAGCATTGTACTAGGCGTAAATTTGCGTTATAGTCTAATTGGTGCTAGACAATCTAGGTCAAATAAGGAAGTTATGCAATGACTTGTCTACAATAGTGATCCAGTAAACGACTTCCAAAATAAGACGTTGACTGCTAATGTCCTATCTAGTCCTTGATGGATTCTCGTTCGACTACATCTGGTAGTCCTGTGTTACAAACAATACACTACGTCGGCTACATGGAAATCATCTTTTTTCCTTAAACATAAGTTCAAAACTTTTTTGAGAGTTCATATATACGCAAATCAAATTAGATGAAATTCCACACACACAAAGCTGCTGAAAAACAACCATAGACACAAAGCTATTGACAATACAACCTTTTCTAGAACCCTTCAATTTGGCTTATGTTCACATGTCAATAATTTATGTTAGATGTGAGACATTAACAAAGCCCGGCAGTACGTACGATCCCGACCATAGGTAGGATCTTTCAGATACCCATCTTCAACATGGTAGTTGAAGGAGAATGTCAGAATTATTGGAGTATACTATTCCAACTCAAAGTGCGTTCATATGTATACTGTTCGGGTGTAGATGAGATCACTCACTTTGTTTATTACATAATGATCACTCATTTTTTGTAATTTATAAATTCTGATATTCAAAAAAATAAGTATTATAGGTGATATCTTCATATTATGGAGATAATTCCCCAAAACAAACTCCAATGCTCACTTTTTTCACATTCCTCTTCATACACGGCTCAACTTTCCTGATGTGATCTCATTGAAATTTGAAGAACCTTTTTCTTTAAGTCTGGGTTGCCATATTTTTTTCAAAGGAAAAGTTGCTAATTGTCAATTTTTCAATGGCTTTATGTATTCTACAAGGAACTGCTGTAGCTTCATCTTCTTCTCTAGCTTTGCTTTGATCTGTAATTGCTTGTGTCACTATGAGTGCAATATAACGCAAAGTAAGATCTATTTTTTTATCTTTTATTTTACTTCTCTAGCTTTGTTTCGATCTGTAATTGCTTGTCACTGTGAGTGCAATATAATGTAAAGTAATATCTACTTTTTGTCTTTTATTTCAATAATAAAATATTTATAAGTAAGTTCTCAAGACTTTGGCGTCAAATCAACTAGGGCCCCATTTCCGGTTGGGTATCGATGTGCACTCGGATAGGCCTTCATTTCTGGGGTCGACTTTGTGTAGATGCACTAAGCTATGGGACGAAAACAGGCTCAAAGTGCACTCTGATAGGCCTACATTTCTGGGGTCGACTATGTGTAGATGCACTAAGCTATGCGACGAAAATAGGCTCAAAGAGGACTGGATGTAAAACGTGAAAAGAAGTGAACCACCCATCAATGTGGAAAATTGATGCATATAATTTGAACTATTAGACCTTGACACGTAAAGAATCCAAATCACAGTGGGCTCATCTTGTCACAACAAAGGTGACGGGAAACGGAGTGGAGAAAATGAAATTGGGGCTCAACATCCTCAGATAAATGTTGGAATTCTTCCATGGCACATAAATGTTGGAATTCTTCCATGGCACCAACACCTGAAGAGGCAAGATCACCCAACGTGCTTGGAATATCATGCAAGACAAAGGAAGACGTTCCACTTAAGCAGAAGCAGAATTCCTACATCGGACACAAAAATAAAGCCACGTGAAAACCAAAGGTAAGAGGAGTCCATAGATGGTATACGCGTGAACTACATAATGGACAGCAAAAGCGTTAGGACTTATACTCCCACATGGCTCAACCGCTCAATCGATCTATGGGTCGAAACTGCACTCCAAAGGCTTACCCATCTACGATCTCCAGAATACCGACAAACCTGTTGAACATGCAAGTATATTGTGGCTGAAACTCTATTCAAATTATTTACAGGGCCATACATCTACCTCGCTAAAGGCGAGCCGTGAGACTCGCTATGGGCGGGCTGTGAGACTCGCTATAGGCGAGCTGTGAGAACGTAGTATCTTCATCAAATTTTCCGGTAAGTTCTCGTTGGGAGAACGAGCCAGCAAGAGAATAGAGTGAAAACCAGAGGGCAAATATTACCACAGAACAACCTGAAATCTTGCACCTCAACAACCAGCAACCCTCTCATAATCTGGTGGAAGGCTTGGACAATGCTCATTCATGTGCGAATAGAGATCCAAACTGTTGTAATATGGCAAGTCGAACCGATATTCGCCAAGCAGTTGGCAGTAAGGAAGCGGATGACCATCAAGTTCATGACACCAGCTGGGCAGGCGAGTCACGTTATCCTCATAGAATCTCAGCATGTACGCATCGCGGATGGTGAACTCCGTGACCTGTACCTTGTCAGCAATGCTCCCAAACAGACCAGCCTCTTTATACATGGCCAGAATAAAAGCAACACAGGTGGTAGACTTGCCATCACTGTACACCCAATCATCACTCTCCGGAATGGCAAGAAGCTCGCCAAATGGTATCCCCCGCTGCTCACTCTCCCATAGCAGAGATGGAAGGTCTAGCCCGTCTGTCCCAAGCCGCTTGTTAAGAGCCTCATTCCACATATTTGCAGCATATGCGGGCTGTATGCGCGTCCACATAGTGATCACCGATGCCACTAGGTTGGCATCCAACGGTGGAGGGTAGTTATCTGTCTCTGTGTCTATCCAGCTAAATATCATGTTATGGTAGCCATAGGGTTGGCCATCCATCCTCCGGACATACTCCCAGGCAGCAGTTGCGTTGAACTTGGCTCTCATGTCCGGATGCAGGGGAAGAAGAGCAACATGTGCATTAGCAGTGTCCTTGACCTGCAAATCCCACCATTCCTCCCAAGTGATGACCGCAATAACCTCCTCTCCTGCTTCATTCTCATGCCCTGATTCCCCAACCCACAACTTCCCATTTTCGTCCCGAAGACAAACTGCTGTATGGCCTGCATAAGCCCCCGTTACCCATTTCTCCAACGTCTCAAACCCACCCCAGCGACCTCGCAACTTCGAAAGCGCCAAAAAGTCTCCCGAGTGAATGTCATCAGTGGAGAAATTCGCAGCCCAGGGCTGCGGTCGCTTCACAAACGTGGCCCCCATGTGCTTAGTCAGAAACGCAATATTTGCACTCTCTCCAAACCCAGAGTTAGAGAACAAGGGCAACACATCCCACAACGCAGCCAAGGTCCCAAACATCCCTGCCGGCATGAGGAAAACCGAAAACCCTCTCGCCTTCACGTAATCCAGCTCCCCTTCCTCCCAACTGTCGATGGTGAGAGTGTGCTGCTTGGCGGTGAAGTAGTAATCCCAAGTAACCCTGTACGGGGTGGCGAACACATACAAGTCCAAGCATGTCCAGCTGCGGGCATCCGCAGTCTTGAGATGCAAGACACCCCCGCTGTCTTTAAACTCCAGGTAGGCCTGGTTTTTCTGGAAGCAAGCCCCCTCCCATTCCACTGTATCCACCTCCGAGGAAACCGCGCCCACAAACTGCGGCAGCAGATTCACCGCGTTGTTCAGCGTGTTCAACACTGGCCATGCAATCCCGTGAGGCAGCGCAGGCAACACATCCCCCGGCCGGATAGGCACCTTCCAGGCCTCTATTCCGCCTGCAGCACATACGAGCCACAATAAAGCTACTCCGAAAAACCCCATCGCCATGCCCATCTCCGCTCAGGGCTCCCTTGTCATCAAATTTTGCGCTCCTCGCAAACTCCTCCCTGACAACCCAATACCCACAATAAAGCAGCTGATAAGATGCGTCCGTCACAGTGGCCCCGCCATATTCACTCCATGCTTCAGACAACAAAGCTACAACCCAAGCTCAAGCTCGCCAACACCAAACTGCTCAACGAGCACTACACTAGATACCGGAGCAACAACGCGGACAGCTCCCTGGCCACGGATGCTCCGGATCTGCTACAAGATGCCGACCGTCTTCTTTTCTTTTGTTCTTCTGTGGAGGACACGATGCCCACCTTCTTCGTTATTTCTTTCCCTTTTCTTAAGGAGAAAAGATGACGACCTCTCGGCGATGCACACGCAAGCATACATAACACAAAATATAGGGCTTTATATACCGCGATATAGGGCTTCGATTCATTACCTATGTACAGCAGATTCAAGGTAGGGGTAGTGTAGGGCTAGGGTAGATTACACGCGACGTTGCGTGTAGTGTTGGCAAGGAAGGTTCAGTTGCGTGCCTTACACGTGAAGGCTGCTCACCCTTCAAGGCGGCTTTCTGGTGGTTGCTGCTGCCTCGCCACAGGTTTCTGCAGAGTGCCTTACACGTGAAGGCTGCTCACCCTTCAAGGCGGCTTTCTGGTGGTTGCTGCTGCCTCGCCATGGCTGCTAAAGGGAAATCGAAGGTAATATACTACTTGGGTTTGTAATATAGCTTACAGTAGAAACAAGTAAACAAGTAACGCGTTTGATCTATGTTTGCAGGCTCAGCCAAGGCAAAATATGGTGATGCTCGACTTGCGCAACCGCGCGTGGTCGAGAGGTTCAAGCTATCTTTGCGCACCTCAAGAATGTCCCACGGGATACAAGGTTGCAAAGCCGTAGACCCATTACTCCAGAATGAGAGAGGCACTTCGAAGTGCTCACATCGAATTGTAACCAGCGAGGAAGAGGGAAGGCAAAAGGCGCCAGGACCTCAATCGACACATGGCCCAATACCACAAGTAAGTATCCGATAAGAACGTGCCTTATTGTGTATTACAAGAATCGACATCACATTGTGTATTGTTTAGAATGTACATAGCGAGGATTCCCACGAATCCTGAGATCGCGGCAAAAAGTGAGAAGGGACACAGACACAAGAAGATGGCGGGCCGCATAATTAGTGAGATTTATGAGGGAAGCGGACCATGTGAAACAGAGTCCAAGGAAGAGGAGGAGGCCGAACGTGCTTGGGAAAGCAGATTTCATTGGAGTGACAGCACATGTGGTCGCTTTTTGAGAGGTTTGTAGAGCCCGCTTGCTAGACGAGGTAAATGGTCTGAGATCGATGGGCTTTTCCAGCCTTGCCGTGCATTGCAACATGCATGCAGACCGGAGGCATGGATCGGGAGACGGTGATGCAGCCTCCGTGATTGGGTGGACAGGGAAGGGTGGGGAACGCCATCAACGATTACAAGGATTACCATCCAAGAAGACATCTCTAGTGCTGCACTTTTGTGCGTGGTTTCATTCATCGGGCCAACCATGTTGCGGTGTTCAAGTTCTTATTTTGAAGAGTTCAGAGTGTTTGGCTATTCTTTCCCTCATGGAACACTTCCGAAAGATATGAGGCAGCGATGAGGTTATGGGAGCAACACTTTTCCAAGATTCAAGAGTTCCCGATCCTGTGTTCTGTAAGTATTTCTACACCGCTCATCATTTTCATGTCCTTTCCATGTTCCAATGCCGTGGTGGTGCAAAGGCATAGAAGACGAGGACATACAAGTGGATGCGCAAGTGAAGTTAATGGAAGAAAGGGCAGCTCGGAGAGCACATGAGGACATGGCCACCGACCATGAACAATCCAACGTCAGAACGAAAGGATGAGGATGAAATAACGATTTCTCATCATCGAGGAGGAGGAGGAGGAGGAGGAGGAGGAGGAGGAGGAGGAGGAGGAGGAGGAGAGGAGGAGGAGGAGGAGGAGGAGGAGGAGGAGGAGGAGGAGGAGGAGGAGGGGGAGCAGGAGGAGGAGGAGGAGGATGAGGAGGAGGAGGTTGGGGAGGAAGAGGAGCCAAAGATGTACAAGGATGGCGGGTTCCAGATTTTCCCCATGTGCAAGCCATGGTCGGAAGGTAATCGTATGTTTTTTCCGTGCATGTGCTCTCGATTATCGTGTAATGTATGTTACAGCAGGTGTTTGTTGCGATTTTACACGACAATGGTAATGCATCTTACAGAATGTGTTTGTTGTGGAACTTACGAGTAGTCGTGATGTATCTTACAGAAGAGGGGAGGAGGTGAAGGAGGAGGAGCAGGAGGGGTTCGTGAAGGGGAGAAAAGGATGAGGTTCGTGGGGAGGAAGCCGAGCCACGGAGAAACAAGGAAGGGCGGGTTCCAGATTTCCGCATGTTCAAGGCATGGTCGGAAGGTACTATAACGGATAGTTGTAATGTATGTTACATACATACGTTTGTTGTAGAAGTTACAGGGTTTAGCTCTCATGTATGTTACAGACATCTGTTGTTGTGGAACTTAAGACGGTACTGTAATGTTTCTTACAGAAAGAGGGGAGGACGAGGAGGGGAGGAAGGGAGGAGGTGGGGTGGAGGAAGAGGAGGAAGCAGTACAAGGAGGAGGAGGAAGGGAGGAAGGGGTTGAGGTTGGGGAGGAGGAAGAGGAGCGACAGCAGTACAAGGATGCGCGGTTCCCGCATTTCCCCATGTGGAAGCCATGGTCGCAAGGTACTGTGTTTTTCCTTGCATGTGCTCACATTATCGGTTCAGCAATGTATGTTACAGCAGTGTTTGTTGCAATTTTACATCGCATAATGCATCTTACACGATGTGTTTGTTATGGAACTTAAGACGGTACTGTACTGTATCTTACAGAAAACAGGGGAGGAGGAGGAGGAGGAGGAGGACGAGGAGGAGGAGGGAGGCGCAGGGCACGAACTTCATGGACATGCAGGATTTTGCATGTGCCTCCCTCCGCCCCCACCCAAGGCGCTGAGAGGCCCCAACCGAGGCAGATGAGGTACAACGACCCTCCCCGCACGAATACGCTGTCCGAGGAGTCCACACGATCTCGGCGCTCCAGAGTAAGATGTCGTCCAGGGTTCCTGAATTGTGGAAGGATCTGATGTGGGATGTTTTGACCCGAATTGTTGGTTCCTCCATGGCGTAAAAGAAGGGCCACACTCGCGGCGAACCATCTCCACGAGGCTGGTTAGTGTTGCAGGACGACGTTATGTCTTCAGCGACGGCAGCCCCGGTGGAGCCAACCCCCAAGAAGAAGAGGCGGAGGCGGAGATTTTAATGTGCTTTACATGAATCAAATGTAAGGTAGTGTACACTTTACCACCGGGGGAGGGTGTTTGCAGTCGGATGACTGTAATAAGATTTACGTAAAACGCCGTCAGGTACGTTACATGAATGCATGGTAAGGTACTTCACAGTCGTTTAGGGGTCTTTACATGACTAACACCTTCGGGGGTCTCTAAATTCTTTCAGGCAGGGGCGCGGGCGCCGGAACGGCGGGTCGGGCGAGTGAGTCACTGTGACCATGTGGGGAGAGGGTGCTTGCATGGGTGACTATGTCGCTTTAACCCTAAAGACCGTGGAGGTACGCTATGTAATGCGCAGTAAGGTCCTACAGAACGGGTCATGACTTACACCCTCGGGTTTCTCCAAATTCAACAGGCGGGCGCGGAGGCTGGCGCGGGCGCAGGTCGAGGCCGAGGTCGACGCTGGCCGCCGAGGGCGAGGTCGAGGCGGGCGAGGTGCGGGCGGGCGAGGTGCGGGCGGCACCGCTTCTGGACCGCGGGGAAGGGTGCTTGCATGACCGTAACGTGCTTTAACACTTCATAAGGCGCTACACAATTACCGTAAGGGTTGTAACATGATTACGCTGTAAGGTTCTTTACAGTCGTCACGTGGTCATGACTTACAACTTCGGGCGTCTCTAAATTCAAACTCGCAAACGCCGGGAGTGGTGGTTGTTCCTTGAGGGCAGGACGTCATGGAGTACCTTCGTGGAATCCCCATATCGGGTGTGAAGTGGTTCTCGACATACAACCAGGCAGCAGAAGCGCAAAACCAAAACCCCTTCCATGCTGGGGAGTTGTTCGCCCACGATCTGGTGTTCATGGGCCGGAATTCGAAAGAGGTTGTGGCAAAACGTTTGTACTTGCTTCCCTCCGCTATTTGGGACATTATGTGGAAGGCGAGGAGTAGTGGAGCTATCCGCTTTTTATGATATTGTCCACTCGAACAAGCCGCCTGGTTTGGGGACGCCGATTTGAAGCCCCACAAGCGCCACCGACAAGTGCGGGCCAAGTTAAAGGATATATCTGCAGAGTGGATATAGCGATGACATGGTAGGGAGATTTTTCAAATCCATGATCTCGTTGGAAAGGAGTTCACACACCGCTTGTTCGGTTGTTGTGGTGGGAGGTATCGTTTTGTAATGTACATTACAATGTTGATATGTAATGTACACTTGAACTTTAATCTTAAGGCCATGACGACTTTCATCCGTAATATACCTTACACGTTGTTCATTCTCAATCCCCGCAGATACTCGCCACATTGGCGCATTAGCCTCATCGGGTTTGAGGATTTCGATGACAGGAAGGTGCTCCACTTGAACGGTTGCAGACCCACAAAATTCTCTTGTCATTAGACTTAGGCGGAGTAATTTTTAAGGATCACGGGTGTCCTTGAGATCTTGGGCTTGGGAGTCGGATAGGTTCGCATGGCGTCGGTGTTTTCCGTGACTTCAGCCCACGACGGATGAGGCAGCGTAAAGGAATGCTCGTTCGTACGATGTGTTTGGACAATTTGTTGTGTCGGCGTAATGGAGGCTTAGAGTTGAAGGGACGAGGTCTGAGCCCATTGACCTATTAATCGATACACGGAGAGAAGCAATTTTATGAAGTTTGCAGTCGCTCAAAGCGGTTGGACCGTCAACCATGCATGCACCGTTGAGAACATGGTAATTCGTAAGGAGGTTTATATACGAACCCCTTCCGTTGCGTAACCCTTTGACGAAAATCACTGATCTAAATCACGCAGCCATCAGCCTCCGACAATGGACCATTCTTGGCCCCCGACTAAGTCATGAACAACACAATTGAGGCATACACACGGACAATAGGTGGTGCCGGCCGGCTACCGGATGAAGCCATGAGTGGAAGAGGGACGTTTTAAATGTGCACTTCGCAAAATGGCACCGATAGACACATGGCATAATGAAGTTTATGTCGGAATCCTAATACATTGGATCCGGTTACTCGTGCGGGCTATTCGGTCTCAACGGGCCACGAAACGCGAGAATCTAAAACTACAGCTAGGTTCGCACGCTCCGGTTCTTCTTCAAAGCTGTTCTCACCCAAAGCGTTGTCGTTGTTAACCTCCGCGCTTGGACACATCGGCGTGGGAGGTTGCCATATGGTATCCAGCGTTTGCAAGTCCCCTCCAACAATTCGTTAAGTCTTCATCCTCCGGCACTCAAAGAAACAACTTGGGCCTTTGAACAATCCTTTTCACTTATACAAACCTCCTTTGCCCAGGCTGCGAAGGGCGCTGCGATGGGGCTCAAGGTAAGCTCTTCTTGACTCCGGAGAACCTCGATCCGTGGATCTGTTGGGGGATGTATCCAAAGACACCGTAAGTCGCCCGATGGCGTCTGATTTCTTCCTGAGCAAGGCTGCTAATCTGGTTGTGCCACGGAGCATCGTCCACCACCCGGTCTCCTTCTTTGAGAAGGTCTTGATCAATTTCATCATCACCAAGAGGCCTTTGGTATGGGCATACCACCAACTTGTCATGGGACAAGTACACCTTCTTTACCACGGTGTCATGGCCTATGACGGACCTCCCATTGTTAAAAGTGCCATGCATGGCATTCGGCATCATCGAGCTCGATCCTTTGAACACCCATCTTTCAAGCCCCATCCGGTCACATACTCCTTTGTTTCAAATCCTATCATTGCTCATGTTAGTTTTATCCCACACGAAAGACACCAGCCACCCTTCTTACACCACTGCGCGATTCCCGTCTTGTGTGGGCTTCCTCCACTCCATGCATGACAATCATGCGGAAGTCTTCGCTTAGTTTTCTCATGGAAAAGCTGTACTCAACATAGTGGCATCCATCCGTTTGTCCATAGGCCCAATATCAAAGCCTCACACATCCATGACTAACGGGGTGTACCTCCTCACCAAGGTAGCCCCGCATCTCCAAAATATCTCGCTTCTCCACTTGGTAATGAACCTCCTTCTCGATCCACGAAGTAAAATGTGCAGCCCTTCATGAAGATCAGTATACGCGCTCATTGCTCGTCTTCCAAACTCTTCCAATTATTGATCTCGAAAATGAAATTCTTAAAGTCCTCCGGCATTCAAAGAAACAACTTGGGCCTTTGAACAATCCTTTTCACTTATACAAACCTCCTTTGCCTGCTGGGCCTGCGGGGCTCAAGGTAAGCTCTTCTTCAAAGATCCGGAGAACCTCGATCCGTGGATGCGCCTGGGGATGTATCCAAAGACACCGTAAGTCCGCGATGGCGATACGCTTCCATGCAGCAAGGTCGCTAATACTGCTGTGCCACTCCGAGCATGCGCCCACCACCTCCTTCTTTGAGAAGGTCTTGATCAATTTCATCATCACCAAGAGGCCTTTGGTATGGGCATACCACCAACTTGTCATGGGACAAGTACACCGCTTCTTTACCAGTGTCATGGCCTATGACGGACCTCCCATTGTTAAAAGTGCCATGCATGGTATTCGCATCATCGGAGCTCGATCCTTTGAACACCCATCTTTCAAGCCCCATCCGATGTCACATACTCCATCGCTTCAACCGCCCCTATCATTGCTCATGTTAGTTTTATCCCACACGAAAGACACCAGCCACCCTTCTTACACCACCGCAAGATCGATTCTGCATCGTGGGCTTCTCCACTCCATGCATGACAATCATGCGGAAGTCTTCGCTTGTAGTTTTCATGAAAACTGCTGAAAATCAGACTCAACATAGTGGCATCCATCCGCTTGTCCATAGGCCCAATATCAAAGCCTCCGGGCACATCCATGACTAATGGTGTACCTCCTCACCAAGGTAGCCCCGCATCTCCAAAATATCTCGCTTCCACTTGGTAATGAACCTCCTTCACCACAGAACAGAAAATGTGCAGCCCTTCATGAAGATCTCAGATTCCGCCATAGCTCGCTTTTCCAAACTCTTCCAATTATTGATCTCAAAATGAAATTTTAAAGTCCTCCGCATTTTCCGTAAGTTGTCTATATCCTTCAATTCTTTGCAGGCAAAAACGAGTAAGTGCATATCTGACGTGTCTGAAACATTATGCACCGTAGATCTCAAGGGGGAGGCCGCCGGCGCCTCTGGCCTCAGTTCTATGGATCTGAGATGGCGGCCGGGCTGCCAGCAACTCCATCACATGTGGAAGTGGCCTCGCCAGCCGCCTGCAAGAACGTTAGGGTTTGTAACGACATGACGAGAGAATTAGAAAACGATGGGTAGTATGGCACACCTTCCCATGAATGCCGTCTGAACCGAGCTATCATTTGTCGATCATGCAAAGGATATTCCTAACCTCTTGAATGATGAGCAGCCCAAGTGTTTTACCATAGCCACTTGTATAACATGAAACTTCTTCCGTAAGGTAATCTCCTCATCCATACCTTTTAGGTCGACACCCGCCAACACCTTCTCTTACCGATGAGTATCCACGACCGACTCTCCACCGAATCTTGAACGATTTCCACGGCTTTGCTAGCATATCCTTCACGAACAAAGGTCAACAACCGAGCCTCTTGTACCTTCCGCTTGCCTTTGCCCTTCTTACTTGTTCAGAACATGTTTTTTCCGCAAATTCTCCACCTCCCATTTTGAAAATATTCGATCCACGTTGTCCCAAACCTTCCTCCCGCTGCAAATGCATAAGATGTGGGTCCGATTGTCCACCTTATTCGCTTGTAAACATCGCCTTCCCGACCTCCGCTGCCCTCAATCAAGCCCAATACACGGTGATAGGTTGAATTTCCAATTCATGGTCATCCTGACATCATCTCGCCTCGGCAATAAGTTCGCCCTCAAGTACCGACCGCCAATGAAGGACATCTTCTTCCTTTTGTCCGACATCTTCTTCCTTTTGTCCGACTCGCTGCTGCTATGTCGTCAAGACGGCAGCCCATGGGTCGCTGATAAGAGTGAAGTGATATGTGTCACCGATCATCGAAACCTACAGAACCGATGTGCCGCAAATTGGACGAAAGAAAGATTTCGTGAGCAACAGTATAGATTCATAAGAACGTGCACAAGAAAGCAGAGACATTCCTTCGCCTCAGTCCATCGCGATGTGGACCAATGATAAAGGAAAAGTTGTCACCATGTTATGGGGGAGTGTTCCGACATGTTGTCTCAAGGCTGGCTTTATTGTGGGACACATCCCAGATGAGTTGAAGGCTAGAGTTCTTGAACTCACCGTGGATGGTTTCGTAACAAACCCCATACAGCCTGCATGCGCTTAGGGCCATAGCTTGATGGACGATTTTTATGTACATGGTCGAGAGGCTCCCAAATGTGAGGTTTTCAATCTTCCCGACACGCATACAAAATTAGAAATATGGTTGCTATACAAACTAGAAAGGTCACATATGTCACCTACGCGGTTCTAAAGTTAAAGCTAACAGAGTGAAGATCCCAAAGTCAAACCGGCTTCTCGACATGCTCGCTTAGTGGATTGAAGACAACCATACCAACTCACTGTATATCGATCAAGGTACCGTGCACTCTTGTTCCTCTCGCATGCCCTTTCTAACCTTTTTGCGTGAACCACCTGCAGCTTGTCGTGGCCAGACCGGTCCTAGGTGCTTGCTGCATCGCTTTTGGAGGTTTGGGCGCTCTTTACCGGATGGAGGTTTGGTTATAGTCGGCCCCTTATATCACAAGAGAGTGCAGGCGCCCTCTGCTTTCACAAGAGGCAGTCATCATGGGGATGGTTAGTTGCTGCTTTTGCATATCCAAACATGTTAGTGGATATGGGAACTTTTGAGAAAAAGGTGGGGTTTCTTCTGGACATACTCATGATCAAATTGACCAAATGTTTTCATGTTTTTCAAAGAGCTTGAAACATGTGGAAGCTCATACTCTCGCATTGGCGGCAATTTTGAAAGAGGCGTACACTCCAACACCGAGGTGAAGGTATTAACGGAGGTTCCACTTCCGCTCCTATGTTTGGCCGTTACGACAAGGGGATGGACGCCAAGCACGGAGTCGGCGTAAATTGAACAACCCGTCATTCCAAAGATCAGCTCAAAATTACAAGAGAAGAAAACGACTGTGGCCGGTGATACTATTAGAAGCAAACAATATTCGACATCGCCACAATGGGAAACTAAGCCGGTTTGAGTTTTTGAAGTTTGTCCCATCCACGACGTAACCGCCAAGACGGCCGACATCCCTTCGTGCCCGTGATAAGAAAGGCACATCGTGGTTATCCCCAACCGAGGTGTGGCTCACTTGAAGGAGGGCCTCCGCTTAGACCATATGTCACCGCAGAGGAATATAAATGGTGGGAAGAATTTTGGGTGGACCAAGAGGAGATCGTTATTGTGGAGAATAATATAGGGCTCGCACTCCAAGACGCATGGAAGTGGTTTTCGCGGATGAAGTTGAAGAAAAAATGAGGTTCTTCACGTGCTCGAGGCGCTATAGAGGAGGCTTTACTCGTGGACCTTCCCCAACGGAATATGTACCTTGGTGCATATCAAACCGTTGTTAGACAAGAACAAGAAACTGCGGTTGAATGGTGACATTTGAAATAAGGAAAGACATGTTCATTGCCCGCACCACCGGCTGATCGAACAGCGCCGGATTGGCGGTGGTCATTGATGTTCACTTAGATGCACCGATCCTCACTTTGTCGCTCATTGGTACATGACGAGCACATGCGTATGAAGGAAGGTATGTTGAAGAATTTATAATCCGACATGAAGGGACCCAGTGACGAAATCGTGGAAAAAGGAGGAAAGCTAATTTGCACAAAACGCATAAAAGGTTTTTGTGAACAAAACGTGATCATATATTATGGTTTCAACTTGAATGCTCGCAAACATTTATATTGTGGACAAGAAGGCGATCGACTAAAATTAAATGAATTGCGTTTCACAAACCACCAGCCAAAGTGGCCCGTAAGATAGTGAAGATAGTGGTGGTGATGCGAGCCTCATGATGATGACGGCAATTCGTAAGACGATCGAGTTCATGAACATCCGTGCCAAGATGTTTTGTCTTATGTGGACACGTTTTTCTTCCTTCCTCTCAATAAGTTTCAATAGATTCTCCAAATTCATTGTCCGTGGAAGGCTATTTTTCCCACGCACTTAACCGTAAAACCGTTGTCTTCCGCCAAGTTCGTCATTATTATGCGATACAAGACCAGCGTGGAAACCACCTAAGCATAGCGACAAATCCATACGACGAGACATCGATGAAGATGGTGTTCATGTGCAAGACGCATTGCGACGAAGCGTTAACCAAACCGAGCGTTGTTTGTATGTCCATAGGCTCCCTCACCGACTGCCCTCGATATGACTTTGCATGTTACGGTTCACCCCAAGTGGGGAACACTATTTCTCTTCCGGTACAATGGGGCCACAATTACACACGGTCAAAGGGTGTCCATGGACGAGGAGTGAAGAGGGCGCCGGTCGGCCACAGAAACATATTAGATTGTGTTTTCCAAAACAGGGCCGACATTGACCCTCGACCATTGTACTAACGGCACGAGAGTTGTACTTAATGGAAAAGGACCCGCGACCATGTTTTTAGAGTGTTGGTTTTGCTCATCGGTCTTCATCATCACCGCACAAATCGTCCCATCCGGGTCCGAAATGGAGCCAAATGGATGTATGAGGGGTTATCAAAACCCTTTGCCTCCTACATCGATACACGAAATTTGTGTGCACGGAGATGAACACCCTATTTTGAGGCATTTTGGACCACACGATTCAAAACCCTAAATGGAGACCCATTGGAAACCCTCATTGCCGAATAAAAGGCGAAAACCCCATGGTGCATATTAACCTCCTGTAATTACCATGTTTGAGGTGGGTCTCGATGGATGCTCGCGGATCGCGACATCTGCAGCATGGCATCACGGCCGGCGATGTCTCCGCCGACCGGGTGTGTCCCAAACCGCGTATGCGCCCGAGAGGTGGGATGCCGCCCTTGTCGAATGCAAGAATTATTGGTTAAAGGCATGTCCGGTTTGGCAACAAAAGATGTAGTACATGTCATGTTGGGGCGACATAAATGCCACCCTACTGTGCCGTGTCGATGATCTATGTCAATGTGCCCGCAGATATCCGACATTATGAGGGCATGATAGCGAAGTAAGACATGTGATGTGAAGTAAGGCATATTATAGTGTTGGTTTGTAATGTACCTAATCGCGGTTGTGAGAACTATTGTCACCGCAGTGCAGTATCCTGCCACTGGATTCTATGGCAAGCCCGATATGTTGAGACCATATCGTAGAGGCGTGGGAGGCTGGTTATGGCATCGGGCCGTGGGGCACGATATGGCTCGCTGAGAATTTCGTGATTATCGCCCAAGACATCCCACGCCAACACAGTTGGGCCAACCCTCTCGCCAGAGGTTGAGGAGGTGGAACATATACATCCGCCCAAGTTAGTGGGTCGAGGACATGCCCCATCAACAACGCTTATGCGACTTAGAGAATGGAACACATGTTTTCCATCCTTCATGTGGCGACTCGATGCCAAGGCAATCCTATCGAACTCCATGCGGACATATGTACTGCAATACGACTGTGGGTGTTTGGTGCTTTAAAAGCAAATCATGGCGTGGGAGATGTTGAGACGGTTCCTGGATCGGACCGGTGAAAACTCCGAGCTCGGAAGGACTAGGCAAAGGCTTTGTAATTGGGAAAGACACAACGATATCGATTTCGAGGAATCGATCAAGTTCATCACCCTTGACGCAGTGACTCAATGTTGGTACGCTCCGCAGAAGCTATATCACATTCAACTCGACGCCCGCTTAACAAACATTGATGTACTGCGGTTGCCCCCGAGCCACGGAAGACTAAGCGGGCGCTTCAATGGGTGAAGTACACGTATCGCGTAAAACCCGCGACGAGGGTGATTCTCATCACGCACCGTGTTCTTTTGGTCATAACTACACCTATTGAATAAATTGTTGCATCCCCATGATCCCGAGAGGGGTCCCGCCTGCTTTATCAAGACCGCTTAGGTGACGGGAGATGGTATATGTACGGTTTGCTCAATTGCTAAAGAATGTCGGAGGAGTTCATCCGTAATGTGGATTACGCCATTGTGGATGAGGCGGCGTCAGGCGGAAGCATTCGTGGGTGCCACGATGGACTCTTGTGGCCTAGCAAATAGGGTGGAGGACATACCGACGGCTCGGCCGTAATCGCAAAGAAGGTTGTCATCATGGAATGGGACATGGATCGACCAAATGGGTTGGTTCACATCGCTGCGTGATGGTGTAGACCCATCGGATGGGATAAGGTGGCGCGCATCGTTGGAACATAGGCGTTCATGCAACCCATGTTGCTCACATACGCCTATTATGTGTTATTTTTCCGGTATGTGACATATTACCGAATGGCGTCTGATGGGAGGAGTGTGCTTCAGAGTGAGTGTGCTTACAAGATGAGTGTGCTTACGCGATGAGTGTGCTTACGATGAGTGTCCTTACATCCGTGACAGGTGAGTGTCCTTACATCCTACAGAGTGAGTGTCCTTACACTGCTTTCCTCTACCTTCGCAGCTCATCACATATGTTAACCGCGTTTCAACGGCAAGTGCATGTATCCACCGATCGTCGTCAGCCCGCCGAGAATTGTCACCAACTCATGGTTGGTGTGAAGAGCCACATGGAAGCGCATCCTGGTCTAGGATGAAATCCGAAAGCAACAGGAAGGTGCGTGAAGGATATGGTCCGCGTCGCAGCGACATGGCAAGTAGACTGATGAAGACTTCAACAGGTCTGCGCCGATTGTGATATTCATTTGGCGAGCCACGTGATTCAATGCGTATCTCGTAGACACCCACTCAAAGCGCTGGCGATGGATGTTTTCCCACTTCTCCAACATTCGACGATTGGCGCGAGGTGCAACACATGTTGCGCCGTGAAGTTCATGGATGACCGCCCATGGTAAGAAATTCAAAGTTGAGCCACATCACTCCATCTCGAAAGAGCGTAAGCGCTCACGGCTTCGCTCGACGCCATTTGTGCTACATGGGGCCGACAGACGCGCACTCGCTATGAACGAGACCGGCAAGTGCATCCCCATTATCGCCTTGTACCGACGCATCGATATATGTATCTTGTGAATACGGCTCACACTTATGTGGAAGGTGGCTTACATTTTGTAAGGGGGTGTGTTACGCTTCTTCTTGTGGTGTGTCTTACGCTATGTACCGTAAGGTGTCTTACACCGCAGATGTGTATGCAGGAGTTATAATCGTCGGATGCAAATACAATGTGGAGGTGGCGACAACCATGTCGGCACACAAGGAGGCTTTGGTGGTAAGAGTGCATCGATGAGAAATGAAGTGGTTTTGGATGCCGATCCGCATAACCAAGAACGCGTTCGTTGAGTCCAATGACATATCAGGGCGATAGGTGGGACCCTCCTAATTGGCTGGAGGGAGGATTGGCAAATTCTTTCAGAGGAGTGCCGAGAAAGGTATGTGTTGTTTTCCATTTTCATTGTTTTGACTTCATGTATTGCCGATTGCTATTGTATATACGATGTCTTCTTGTTTTGATATCATGGCCACAAAAATATCGGGGAACTGCGCATTGGGTGATGCACACGACCACCCATCCTGAGGCGGTTCCATATGGAGTCGCAAAATATGGCGCATGGCGCCGAGGACTTTGGAAACCGAGGGGTCGAGTGTTATGGGCTTGGGCGTAATACCGAACAGATTCGTTACCGATCACTGACTCCACCCTCGAAGTTGAGGGGTTCACTGCTTGTAAAGCGGTGGATTTCAAGCAGCCCGGCCTTGAGCCGCCTTCACATGGACTACGTCATTGCTGGGATGTTTCCAACAATGCATATTGTACCTGTGCATGGGTGAATAGGCGGAGTTGATGGACAGCTCATCGAGGTATTTTGTTATCGCGATGAGGTGCCTTACGGATGTGTTCCACCGAGGTATTTTGGCATGTTATCATGAGCTGAGGCCCATACGGATGTATTTCAGCTAACATGTTTATCGTCAAGCGCCATGCAAAGGTTTACACTTCCGGATGAGGCACCTCGAGCACGCCAAGACAACCTCGCACTGGCCGTACGATTTGAGGTTTTTCTATAGTAGGTGCAGAGGGCATCCCCTTCTTGGAACGATAGCAAGTGTCCTACGATGGACAACCGGGCTGGAATTAAGCAGCGGCGCGTTATCGACTTCGGAGATAGCTGGCGCATCCGGTTCCCGCCAGATAAGCGGAGCGTAATCCAGAGCATACCGCTCCTCCACATTATGCAGGCGCCTTTGTTTAGAACATGGCAATAAGAGGGAAGGTGAAGCAGTCGGCAAACACAAGATTATCATTTGGAGAAACACTGTAGTCGCAGAGTCGTTGAAGCTAGCAATGCAACAAGCGCGAAAGCAAGCCACCAATCTTGGGATGTCATAGCAGAGGAACCCACCGGAGGAAATGTGTTACAATCGCTTATTCGGGATCTCGCGGACAACTGCTGGCGCACTAATCTATGTGACCGCCATGGGAGAGAGCCGAGGAGTCGTACACGAGCACACCATCGACGACGTCCGGCAACAAACATTGCAAGCGGAAGAAGACGCCCGCGTGCAACGAATCGATTGCTTCGAACGGAGGATATCCGCGGCGATCGACTCACGCGATCATAAGACCACCAGCAGAGTTGATGAGTGCTGGATGAGAGGTGCGAAATGCATCGCGCCGCGTCGCCATTAACCACCCTACGAATGTTGCTTACCGCAACCCCGATAGCGTGCCTTCATCGCAACATCAGGAAGTTACACGAGTTCGCTAAGATAACATTCGAGCATGTCAGAACGTCTCCTCATACATGTATCGTAGATAGGAAGGGCGACACACACAAAAAGGCTTGTTTTGGTCCGCCCGCCATCTTCTTCTATACATTCTACACATGTACACACAAGGCATGTAAGAGACAACTACGTAAGCCATCTTACGATAACAAGTAAGGCATCTTCTTGCTCACGAGTAATGCACGTTCTGCACCCAATGTAATGTATGTTACTACCCTAGCGAGGAAGTGAGTGGTGTCTGCGACGCAAACCACTCGACAAATCCCCACGGCCCAGTACCCACCGAGAGACCACCCCAACCGCCTAGAGCGGGCATTGTCATGGTTGAGGTGCTGCGCCCACCACGTAAGGTGGCGCGCAAGGCATGTTCTGCGCTACGCGAGGTGCCGGGCACGACGCGCAGTGTTGGCAATGATCGCTATGCGGTAGGGTTGGCATTGGGTTCGAACGGGTTCTGGGGAGTAGTAACATGGATTACATGCCGCATAACGCGCGTCGTACATGTCATGTAGTAACATGCCTTATGCGTGGGCACCTTACCGAGCTCCGCTTTCCCAACGTCCCGACCTCGGATCGCGGCCAGCACACCACCGTGCCCCGCGCCGCTTCTACTGCGTGAGGGGTCCCCGCCGCAACCGACCGGTGGGCAATGGCGAAGGTCCTCGGCCCCCACCGGTGTTATATAGAGTATCCAGATGGGACCATAGCAACGGTGAGGAAGTGAGTGGTTTGCCCGCAAACCACTCGACCAATCCCCAGGCCCCACACCAGGGGACCACCCCAACCGCGAGCCCCTAGGACATGGTAGCATTGTCATGGTTGGAGGTGCGGTGCCCACTACGACGTGAAGGTGCCTTATGCGCAAGGCATGATCGCGACGAGGAGGTGCCTTACGACGCGGCGGCGTAGTGTTGGCATCGGGTTGATGGCCTCATGCTGGAGCCTTGTTTACATACATTGGATTACGACGACGCGGTAGGGTTGGCATTGGATGCGATATGGCAAAGTGGGAGTAGTAACATGGATTACACGCGCAGTAACATGCGTTACATGTCATGTAGTAACATACGCCTTATGCGTGGGCTTTTACGAGTTCCGCTTTCCCAACGCTTCCCGACCGGATCGCCAGAGCACACCACCGTGCTCCCCGCTGGCGCCTTCAACTCCTCGTGCGAGGTCACCGCCGCAACCGACCGGGTCGGCGGGTCCCTCGTGGCCCCACCCGTGTTATATAGAGTATCGGTGATGGGACCATAGCGACCAGTGAGAAGTGAGTGGCTTGCCCGACGCGAAACCACTCGACAATCTCTCACACCGCAGGCCCACACCACGGGGGACTACCCCAACCGCGGGAGCCCCTAGGACGTGGCATTGGTTGGGCGGCTGGAGTGCCCACTATGACGTAAGGTGCCTTTGGCGCGCAAGGCATGTTACCGCTGATGCGAGGTGCCTGCTGCATTTAATGCTATGCGGTAGTGTTGGCAATGGCGACGCGCGTAGGGTTGGTTACATTGGGTTTAACGCGGTAGCATAGGGGAGTAGTAACATGGATTACATGCCGCGCGAAGAACGCGGCGCTATACATGTCATGTAGTAACATGCCTTATGCGTGCTGGCATTGGGTGAACGCGGCTTACGCTTATCAAAGTAACATGGATTACATTATGCAAGAACGCGTGACATGTACCCAAGCAACATGCCGTGAGGGTGTTATTCGTAACGTGGCATACATGGTGTCTGTAATATGCCTGTGGTAATCCAAAGGCGATCCAAATGGGAGAAGAAAGCCGATTTGAAATTCGAATTCAATTTCAAATCAGCACTGGGGGCTGTGAGGGGTTTGAGGGCGCTTTGGTGTGAAGGCGTTGCGTGTGAGGGACGCTCGTGTTATGTCGCAGGCTATGCGGTGCCCGCTTACACGTGAAGACCGCTCACACTTCAAGGCGGTTTCGGTTGCCGCCGCCGCCACAAAGCCGCGAGTGCATTACACGTGAAGGCTGCTCACCCTTCAGCGGCTCGGTTGCCGCCGCCACAAAGTTTCGCAGGTGCCTTACACGCGAAGGCCGCTCACCTTCAAGGCGGCTTTTGCCGCCGCCGCCACGCTGGCAGAGTGCCTTACACGTGAAGGCCGCTCACCCTTCAAGGCGGCCGTGGTTGCCGCCGCCCGCCTACAGCGCAGTGCCTTACACGTGAAGGCCGCTCACCCCAAGGCGGCCGTGGCTTGCCGCCGCCACGGTGTTTCGCAGAAAGTGCCTTACACGTGAAGGCTGCTCACCCTTCGCGCCGTGGTTGCCGCCGCCGCCACGTTTCGCAGAGTGCCTTACACGTGAAGGCTGCTCACCCTTCAAGGCGGCTCGGTGGTTGCCGCCGCCGCCATGGTCGCCCGGAAGGGAAATCAAGGTAATATACTACTTGGGTTTGTAATATAGCTATGAGAAACAAGTAAACAAGTAACGCTGCTTGATCTATGTTTGCGTGCTCACCAAGGCAAGATATGTAGATGTTCGACTTGCTAACCGCCGCGTGGTCGAGAGGTTCAAGCTATCTTTGCGCACTCAAGAATGTCCCACGGGATACAAGGTTGCAAAGCCGACCGGACATTACCTGTGAGAGAGGCACTTCGAAGTGCTCACATCAATTGTAACCAGAGCGACTTAAGAGGAAGGCAAAAGGCGCCTGGACCTCAATCGACATGGCCCAATACCAAGGCAAGTATCCGTGCGTGAACGTGCCTTATTGTGTATTACAAGAATCGACATCACATTGTGTATTGTAGAATGTACATAGCGAGGATTCCACGAATCGCGTCCGGCAACAAGTGAGAAAAGGCGGAAGGGGGCTGCGTGACACAAGAAGATGGCGGGCCGTATAATTAGTGAGATTTATGAGGGAAGCGGACGTGAAACAGAGTCCGGAAGATGAGGAGGCCGAACGTGGGAAGTGAGAAAGCAAAGATTTTCCGTTGGAGTGACAAATGCACATGTGGTCGCTTTTGAGAGGTTTGTAGAGCCCGCCTGTTAGACGAGGTAAATGGCCGGTACAAGATCGATGGCTTTTCCAGCCTTTGTGCATTGCAAACAAGATAATGCATCTGCATCTATGGAGGCAGAGACGGTGATGCACCGCCTGATTGGGTGGACAGGGGAAGGGTGGGGAACGCCATCAACGATTACAAGGATTACCATCCCAAGAAGACATTCTAGTGCTGCACTTTTGTGGTTGGGTTTCATTCATCGGGCCAACCATGTTGCGTGTTCAAGTTCTTATTTTGAAGAGTTCGAGTGTTTATTCTATTCCTCATGGAACACTTCGAAAGATATGAGCGATGAGGTTATGGGAGCAACACTTTTCCAAGATTCAAGAGTTCCCGGTCCCCAAAATTTCCCTGGTAAGTATTTCTTCACCGTCACCATCATTTTCATGTCCTTTCCATGTTCCAATGCCGTGGTGCAAAGGTATAGAAGACGAGGACATACAAGTGGATGCGCAAGTGAAGTTAATGGAAGAAAGGGCAGCTCGAGAGCACATGAGGACATGGCCACCGACCATGAACAATCCAACGTCGCGAACGAAGCAGGATGAGGACGAAATAACTGATTCTCATCCGAGGAGGAGGAGGAGGAGGAGGAGGAGGAGGAGGAGGAGGAGGAGGAGGAGGAGGAGGATGAGGAGGGGAGGAGGTTGGGGAGGAGGAAGAGGAGCGCCAGATGTACAAGGATGGGCGGTTCCAGCATTTTCCCCCATGTGCAAGCCATGGTCGGAAGGTAATCGTAGTTTTTCCGGCATGTGCTCTCGATTATCGTGTGTAACAGAATGTAATGCCATGTTAGCAAAGGTGTTTGTTGCGATTTTACATCGATGGTAAATGCATCTTATGCAATGTGTTTGTTGTGGAACTTACTTACTAGTAATGTGATGTATCTTAAGAGAAGAGGGGAGGAGGTGAAGGAGGGGAGCAGGAGGGGTTCGTGAAGGGGGGGAGAAAGAGGATGAGGTTCGTGGGGAGGAAGCGAGCCACAGCGGAGAAACAAGGAAGAGGCGGGTTCCAAGATTTTCCGCATGTTCAAGGCATGGTCGGAAGGTACTATAACGGATAGTTGTAATGTATGTTGAGACATCGCGTTTGTTGTAGAAGTTACAGGTTTAGCTCTCATGTATGGAGACATCTGCTTTGTTGTGGAACTTAAGACGGTGCACTGTAATGTTTCTTAAGAAGAGGGGAGGACGAGGAGGGGAGGAAGGGAGGAGGTGGGGTGGAGGAAGAGGAGGAACAAAGCAGGTACAAGGAGGAGGAGGAAGCGGGGAGGAAGGGGTTGAGGTTGGGGAGGAGGAAGAGGAGCCAGTACAAGGATGCGCTGGTTCCCGATTTCCCCCATGGAAGCCATGGTCGCAAGGTACTGTTTTTTCCTTGCATGCTCACATTATCGAAATGTACATGTTACAAAGAAAGGTGTTTGTTGCAATTTACATCGCAGCCGTAATGCATCTTACGATGTGTTTGTTATGGAACCACGACGGGTACTGCATCAGATCTTACAAAAAGGGAGGAGGAGGAGGAGGAGGAGGACGAGTGGGGAGGGGAGGCAGGAAGAACTTCATGGACATGCAGATTTTTGCATGTGCCTCCTCTCCGCTGCCCCCACCCGAAGGCGCCTGAGGAGGCCCCTCAACCGAGGCAGATGAGGTACGACCCCTCCCCGCACGAAGACGATTGGCCCGAGGAGTCCACACGATCTCGGCGCCAGTAAGATGTCGCCCGTGGTTCCTCGAATTGTGGAAGGATCTGATGTGGGATGTTTTGACCCGTAATTGTTGGTTCCTCCATGGCAAAGAAGGGCCACCGCTGGCGAACCATCTCCACGAGGCTGGTTAGTGCTGCAGGATTGACGCGTGTCTTCAGCGACGCAGCCCCTGGTGGAGCCAACCCCAAGAAGAAGAGGCGGAGGCGGAGGCGATTTTAATGTGCTTTACATGAATCAAATGGGCGGTGTACACTTTACCACCGAGGGTGTTTGCATGGATGATAATAAGTTTTACGAAACGCTAGGTAATGCGTTACATGAATGCGTGGTAAGGTACTTCTACTGCTTAGGGTCTTTACATGACTAACACCTTCGGGGTCTCTAAATTCTTCTGGCAGGGCGCAGGGTCGGGCGGGTGTAGTCACCGTGGACCATGGGGGAGAGGGGTGCGGCAATGGGTGACTATGTCGCTTTAACCCTAAAGATCGTGAGGTTCTACGTAATGCGAGAAGGTCCTTTACAACAGTCATGACTTACACCTTTCTCCAACTAACAGTATGGCGCGCGAAAGGCCGGGCGAGGTCGAGGTCGAGGTCGAGGTGGCCGCCGAGGCGTAGGCCGAGGCGTGGCAGGCGAGGTCGAGGGCGAGGCGAGGGCGAGGTGGAGCGGCGCGGGTGAGGGCGAGGGCGGTGCGGCGCGGCAGCCGCCACGGACCACGGGGAAGGGGTGCTTGCATGACCGTAACGTGCTTTTAACACTTCACGTGTAAGGTACGTTACACCGATACCGTAAGGGTTGTAACATGATTACTGTTGTAAGGTTCTTTACGCCACGCGTGGTCATGACTTACAACCGGCGCCTCTAAATTCAAACCGCAGGGCCGGAGTGGTGGTTGTTCCTTGAGGCGTGGAGGTCATGGAGTACCGTGGAATCCCCATGTCGGGTGTGAAGTGGTTCTCGACATACAACCGTGCAGAAAAACCAAAACCCCTTCCATGCTGGAGTTGTTCACGATCCGGTGTTCATGGGCCGGAATTGAAGAGGTTGTGGCAAAACGTTTGTACTTGCTTCCCCTGCTGCTATTTGGGACATTATGTGGAAGGCGAGGAGTAGTGGAGCTATCTGCTCTTTTTATGATATTGTCCACGCGAACAAGCCAGTTCCAGGGTTTGGGGACGTCGATTTGAAGCCCCACAAGGCGCTCACCGACGAAGTGCGGGCCAAGTTAAAGGATATATTCGTACAGTGGATATAGCGATGACATGGTAGGGGAGATTTTTCAAATCCATGACAGCCTCGTTGGAAAGGAGTTCTGCTTTGTTCGGGTTGTTGTGGTGGTGGGAGGTACGTTTTGTAATGTACATTACAATGTTGATATGTAATGTACACTTGAACTTTAATCTCTAAGGGCCATGACGACTTTCATCCGTAATATACCCACGTTGTTCATTCTCAATCCCGCAGATACCGCCACTGCGGCGTACTAGCCTCATCGGGTTTGAGGATTTCGGTGAGAAGGTGCTCCTCTTGAACGCTGCACACAAAATTCTCTTGTCATTTCGTCTTAGAGAGTAATTTTAAGGATCACGTGGTGTCCTTGAGATCTTGGGCCAGAGCTGGATAGGTTCGCATGGCACGTGGTGTGTCAGGACTTCACTCCACGACGGATGAGGCAGCGAAAGGAATGCTCGCTCGATGATGTTTTGGACAATTTGTGTTGTCGGGCGAATGGAGGCTTAGAGTTGAAGGACGAGGTCCGAGCCCATTGACGACATAATCGATACACGGAGAAGCAGGAAGCTTGCGCTGTCAGCGGTTGGACCGTCGAACCATGCACACCGTTGAGGTGGGTCTCGTATGGATGTCGCGGATCGCAGACATCAAGCAAAGCATGGCATCACGGTTTCGCGCGATGTCTCGCCGGACCGGTGTCCCAAACCAAAGTGCAGCCGGAGAGGTGGGATGCCGCCTTGCCGAATGCAAGAATTATTGGTTAAAGGCATGTCTGGTTTGGCAACAAAAGATGTGTACCGTATATGTCGGTTGGGTACGATGGGGGCTGCTACCCGGCCGTGGTGCCGCGTCGATGATCTATGTCAATGTGCCCGCTGATATCCGACACCGTTATGGGCATGTATGCCGAAGTAAGACATGTAAACTGTAAGGCATATTATAGTGTTGGTTTGTAATGTACCTAATCGGTTGTGAGAACTATTGTCACCGCAGTGCAGGTATCCACGGACTTCTATGCGGGTTCAAGCTCGATATGTTGAGACCATATCGTAGAGGCGGGAGCGCTATGGCATCGGGCCGCGGGGCAGCGAACGATATGGCTCGCCGGAGAATTTCGCGGGATTATCGCCCAAGACATCCCACGCCAACACAGAGCTGGCCAACCCTCTCGCCGCCGCTGTAGGTTGGAGGGTGGAACATACACATCCGCCCGTTAGTGTGGGTCGAGGACATGCCCCATCAACAACGGCTATGCGACTTAGAGAATGGAACACATGTTTTCATTGGGGTCCTTCATGTGGCGACTCGATGTCAAGGCAATCCTATCCAACTCCATGCGACATGTACGACCACGACCGCATGACGGTGGGTGTTTGGTGCTTTGGGTGCAAATCATGGCGTGGGAGATGTTGAGACGGCCCGTGGATCGGACTGGTGAAAACTCCGAGCCCTGGAAAGGACTAGGCTTTGAAGTCAATTGGGAAAGATACAACGATATCGATTTCGAGGAATCGATCGAAGTTCATCGCCCTGACGCAGTGACTCCAACAAGTTGGTACCGTCTGAAGCTATATCATATTCAATCGACGCCCGCTTAACAAACATTGATGTATTGCAGCCCGAGCTACGGAAGACTAAGCGCGCTCAATGGGTGAAGTACACGTACCGTAAACCCGCGACGAGGTGATTCTCATCACGCACCGTGTTCTTTTGGGCTGCGAACTACACCTACGCTTGAATAAATTGTTGCATCCCCATGATCCTGAGAGGGGTCCTGCCCGTTTCTATCAAGACCTGCTAGGTGACGTGGGTGATGGTATATGTACGGTTTGCCTCAATTCGTTGGGGAAGAATGTGTCGGAGGAGTTCATCCAGAATGTGGATTACGTCATTGTGGATGAGGCAAAGGCTGTGCGGAAGCATTCGGTGGGTGCCACGATGGACTCTGGTGGCCTAGCAAATAGGGTGGAGGACATACTGACGAGGCTCGTCAGAACTGCAAAGAAGGTTGTCATCATGGAATGGGACATGGATCGACGAACAGTGGGTTGGTTCACATCGCGTGATGGTGTAGACCCATCGGACAGGGATAAGGTGTATGCGTACTGTTGGAACGTAGGCGTTCCGCGACAACCCATGTTGATCACACACAGCTATTATGTGTTATTTCCGTATGTGACCGAATGAGCGTGCGACGGAGAGTGTGCTTCAGAGTGAGTGTGCTTACAAGATGAGTGTGCTTACAAAGATGAGTGTGCTTAAGAGTGAGTGTCCTTACATCGCAGAGTGAGTGTCCTTACATCAGACAGAGTGAGTGTCTCACATCCGCATGCAGTGAGTGTCCTTACATCCGCATGCAGTGAGTGTCCTTACACTCCGCTTCTCTACCTTTCGCAGCTCATCACATATGTTAACTGGGTTTACACAACGGCAAGTGCATGTATCCACCGACGTCTCAGGCTCCGCCGAGAATTGTCACCAACTCATGGTTGGTGTGAAGAGCCACATGGAAGCGCATCCTACATGGTCTAGGGATGAAATCCGAGCAACGCAGGGAAGGGTGAAGGGGATATGGTCTGATGTCGCAAAGGACAAGTGGCAAGTAGACCTGATGAAGACTTCAACAGTGGTCTCATACCGATTGTGATATTCTATTTGGCAGCCCCTGATTCAATGCGTATCTCCGTAGACACCCACTTCAAAGCGGCGATGGATGTTTTCTCACTTCTCCAACACGACATGGCGAGGTGCAACACATGTTGCGCCTCAGGAAGTTCGAATTAATGGATGACCTGCCCATGGGTAAGAAATTCAGGTTGAGCCACATCACTCCATCTAGAGCATTTCGTAAGCGCCTCACGGCTTCGGCCCTGGACGCCATTTGTGCTACATGGGGCCGCACAATAGACGCGCACTCGCTTGCGGAACGAGACCGGCAAGTGCATCCCCATTATCAGCTTCAGGTAAACATTTCGCCTGACTTACTGATATATGTATACTGTAATACGGCTCACACTTTCTATGTGGAAGGTGGCTTACATTTGTATGGGGTGTGTTACGCTTCTTGTGGTGTGTCTTACGCTATGTACCTGTAAGGTGTCTTACACCGCAGATGTGTATGCAGGAGTTGGCACTGTCGGATGCCAAATACAATGTGGAGGTGGCGCGCGACAACCATGTCGGTGCACACAAGGAGGCTTTGGCGGTAGCAAGAGTGTGCATCGACAGTAGAAATGAAGTGGTTTTGGATGCCGATCTGCATAACCAAGAACGTTACGTTGTGTCCAATGACATAACAGACGATAGGTGGGACCCTCCTAATTGTAGCGGGAGGGAGGATTGGCAAATTCTTTCTGTAGAGGAGTGCCGAGAAAGGTATGTGTTGTTTTCCATTTTCAGTTGTTTTTGACTTCATGTATTGCCGATTGCATTGATATTCGACAAGATGTCTTCTTGTTTCAGTGATTGCGATAGCCACAAAATATCGGGGAACTGGCAGATTGGGTGATACACGATCACCCATCCCGAGACCGGCTCCATATGGAGTCGCAAAATATATGCGCAGGCCGAGGACTTTGGAAATCCCGAGGGCCAAGGAGTGTTCCGTACTGCTTTTGGGCGTAATCAATGTGATTCTCGATCACCGCAGCGACTCCACCGGGTTGAGGGTTCACCGCTTGTAAAGCGGTGGATTTCTGCCGGCCTTGAGCGCCTTTCATGGACTACGTGTCGCCGATGTTTTCCAACAATGCATATTGTACCTGTGCATGGGTGAATAGGCAGGAGTTGATGGACAGCCTCATCACGAGGTATTTTGTCATGTTATCTGATGTTGAGGTGCCTTTACGATGTGTTCCATCGAGGTATTTTGGCATGTTATCATAAAGGAGGTGCTTCGGATGTATTTCAAATATGTTTATCGTCACACATGCAAAAGTGTTACACGGATGAGGTGCACCTCAGAGCACGCGACAACCTCGCACTGGCCGGGGGCCGCATTTGGAGGTTTTTCTATAGTAGGTGCGTAAGAGGGCATCCCCTTCTTGGAATGGGATAGCAAGTGTCCTACGGCGGACAATAGGCGGGAATTAAGCGAGCAGCGTTATCGACCTCGGAGATAGTCATGATCCGGCTCCCGCCGAGAGAAGCCGTAACATCCGAGCATACCACCGCCCACATTATGCAGTGCGCCTTTGTTTAGACATGGCAATAAGAGGGAAGGTGAACAAGCCGCGGCAAACACAAGATCATTTGGAGAAACTGTGGTCGCAGAGCTGTTGAAGCTAGCAATGCAACAAGCGCCGAAAGCAAGCCACCAATCTTGGGATGTCATAGCAGAGGAACCCACCGAGTTGGGAAATGTGTTACAATCGCTATTCAGATCTCGCGGACAACGCTGACTAATCTATGGCGCACCGGGCCGATGGGGAGCTGAGCGAGTCGTACACGAGCACGTACCATCGACGACGTCCGGCAACAAACATTGCAAGGAAGGGAAGACGCGTGGGCAACGAATCGCCACGCAACGCGGACAGAGGAATCATGACGACTACGCGATCCTTAAGACCACGCGAGTTGATGAGTGGATGAGAGGTCTAAACATCGGTGCCGTGTCGCCATTAACCACCTTACGAATGTTGCTACCGCAACCCCTTTAACGCGTGCTTATCGCAACATCGTGGAAGTTACCCGAGTTCGCTAAGATAATATCTCGAGGCTGCTGCCGTAACGGGTCTCCCCCATACATGTACGATAGAAAGGGCCACACACATGTGCAGTTGTTTTTGGTCCGCCCGCCATCTTCTTCTCAGACATTCTACACATGTACACACAAGGCACAAGAGACAACTACGTAAGCCATCTTACGTATACACCGAAGGCGCCTTCTTGCTCACGAAAAGGGCGGCAGCACATCGCACCCAATGCGCCGTTACCACCCCAGCGGCGAAGTGAGTAGTCGCCGTCGGACGCAAACCACTGACAAATCCCCACAAACAAAGCCCACACCACGGAGGGGACCACCTCAACCGCCGGGGAGCCCCTAGGACGGCATTGCTCGCGGCTGGAGGTGCGCTGCGCCCACTACCACCGTGGCAGTTCAGCCTTATCATCTTTGCGGCACCTCAGAATATCCACGGGGATACGATGCAAAGGTGCCCGATTACTCCGAGACTGACTGCGTGTAGTGCACTTCACAGAAGTGCAGGAGCGGCTTCTTAGAAGGGGTTGGCATTAAGGTTCAACCCGATAGCGTGGAGTTCTGATGGGAGTAAGTAACATGGATTACAAGGCATGAGACCAGCGAATCGGCACAGCATGGCATGTACCACATCTAGTAACATGCGTAAGTGCGCGTGCCTTAGCTGTATTACGACTCTGCTTTCCATCACATTGTGTATATGTTTAGTCCGACTTCCGAGGATCATGACGAGGCACACCACCGTGATCCAATTTCTTGTGTGCAGCGTGAAGGTACTCACCCTTCAAAGCGGCTTTAAGGGTAGTTCTTCTGGTTGTACCTTAAAGCAAGAAGATGGCGGGCGGAAATCGAAGGTAATATACTACTTGGGTTTGTAATATAGCTTAGTCCAAGAGAAACAATGTAAACAAATACTTAACGCGGCATTTCCGATCTATGGAGTTTGCGAGGCTCGACCAAGAGCAAAATAGCCTCTGTGATGCTCTGCGGCGGTGGTCAACTTCGGTGACCGTTGCATTAGTCGAGAAGGTTCAATTGCTATCCTTACGGTGAGCAACCTCAAGACATTTGGATTCTGAGGCGACAAGGGTTACAAAGCATTGGAGACCCAGATAACTTGGTAGGAATGAGAGTAGCACTTCTGGAAGTGCTACTGTGATGGCATGCGTTACATGTCGTATGGCGGCAGCGTTGGAAGGCATAGAAGGCGCCAACGTTCCGACCTCAATCGACCTGGCCCAATACCACAAGTGATATCACGTGCGATGTGATGCCTTATTCGTGGCGTGCCCTTACGATGCGTGAGGGTCTGCTCGCCCACGTATTGTTTAGAATGTACATAAGCGAAGGGGTTACGAATCACATTGAACAGTCGAGCTATCGGCATTGGCGGAGAAAAGGCGGAGAGGAAATCGGCTATGTGCACCAAGAAGATGGCGGGCAGGACAATTGTGAGAAGTGAGTGGCTATGCGGACGCAAACCACGACGTAAATCCCCATGAAGCAGTGCCACACTGCAGAGTGACCACTAGCAGCGTGCTTGGGCGAGAGAAGTAGCATTGGTTGGGCGGTGCTTGCGAAGTTAGGTACCCATGAACGCCAGCATGTGTAGCGTAAAGATTTATCGCAGCATCATAAGGCATATTCTTTGACAGGCGGTGGTGCTAACCTGAGACGGCGTGTAGTGTTGCGATAGTAGTTGTTGGCGTGCCTTACGGGAAACCTTGTTTACTTGGCGTGCGTTACATTGACGACATTGGCATTAGGGTTGGCATTGATGGCATAACTCTAGTTACATAGTGAGTAGTAACATGGATTACATGCTTGCCTGATAGCGTCGTTACATGTCGTTACATGTCATGTAGTAACATGCCTTATGTCGTGGGCTGCTACTTACGAACTCAGGTTTCTAGCGGTCGACCTCGGATCTCATGAGCACTGCCAAAGAGCACCACCATGCCTTCTACACATGGGGCCCTCCCTTCAGCTACTGCATGCAGGTGGTCACTGAAGCGAACCCTCGGGGTGGTGGTCTGAAGGGTCCTCGGGTGGCATCACTCAGTGTTAGTATAGAGTGTCGGTGATGGGACCATAGCGGCAAGTGAGAAGTGAGGGAGTAGGTGGCTTGCGGACTTAAAACCACTCGACATAATCCCTCAAGGCAAATCACAGTGCCCACTGCACAGAGACCACCCCCCCGTAGAGAGCCCCCTCAGGGGCGTAGCATTATTGTCGTAGTTGGAGGTCTTGGGTGCCCACTATGACGTAAAATTGCCTTATCGGCGCGCAAGGCGACGGTGGGGTGCCCCTTCACAGGCGGCGCGTGTGAGGTGCATGGGTTGGTTCACGTGCGCTGACGATGAAATGGTCGACATCCAAGAAGGTAATGATCATTTACGCTGCCAAATCCATTTTCCGGTTGATGAATCCATGGCTAAAATGACTTTCCGAAAGCAATAGTAAAGACCCAACAAACCTTAAATGGCGATCAAACAACAATGTTCCCACCCATGGGGATCCGGGATATGATGACAGTCAAGTTCAAATCCTCTCATTGAGATACGAAAGATAGTTGAGAAAGGTAATACATTTCAATTATCGAATTGAATCTCCGTGAACATTTCTAACTCGATATCTTGTTACAAGATTAACGAGCACACTATGTTCAC